>NTPY01000218.1:183119-286771 GCA_002922825.1 Brachionus calyciflorus | reverse complement strand
GACAAAATAAAAATTTTGATCACATTTTTGAAAAAAAATTATTTAAAAAATATTGTAATAAAAAAAGATCACACCAGAGTTTTAGTGATCAGAAAGATCACAAAGTCGCCTTGATACCCCTGGTCACATTTTTTTGTGAACAGCTGATCACATAGTCGCCAAGACCTGAAATTTTTAACTATCAATATTTTTGAATTCATTTTAATAGTACTTATTGTTTAATTTAATATTGTTTATTTAAATAGTTTTAAATTATCAATTTTGAGTATTTTTATATTTAAAAAAACTATCACTTGTATCAATAACCTTTTTTACATATTCCTGGCCTATTTTTCTTCAAGGGTTTGTCGATTCAATCAATCACCATTAAAATCTCTATTAGCTGAAATCGCGATAAAAAGACTAAGAGTTAGAGCATCAGCCTTCTTGAGAAAACTTTTTTTTCGCATGATAGCTAAATTAAATTTAACTTGAAACATTCTTAAATCTTCTACCATCCTGCTCATAACCTTCTAAAATTATGGACCTTTTATATTAAGTAAAATTTTTTATTTTCTGCATTGTTATTTGTGGTTGAAAATCCAACAAGGCGTGTAAATAAAGGCAAGTTAGTCCATTGACTTTCCTTCCACTGAATTTTGAAATACAATTTAAAATCAGGCAGTTAATTTTTTATGACAAATAGTTATAATTTCTTGTTTAAAACTGTTAAAATTTTCAAAAGAGCATTTATTCTAAATTTTACTTGAATATATATTTTACACACTATTTTAAATGAAACAAATATTGTTGACCTGATAGCTGTAATAATTCTGGTGTTGTGTTTAGGATTATTATTTATATATAGCATGTTTTAATTTATCAGGAATCCCATTTTAATTGCTATATTGGTTTAATATTGGATTGGTATGGGCTTTTTATTGTGGAATTGAGCAAATAATCTTATCCACACAGATAACAAACTTGTTTTTAACAATACAACCATCTGAAGTACCGTAGTGCTGCGCTTCAGACACCTGGCGTTATCCAGCCTTTTCACATGTAACTCTGTGGAGTTACATCTGACAATATTCAAAAATCTAGTATTCAAAAATTTTCAATAAATTTTTGTAGATACAATTTTTTTTCAAGAGAATCAGATTTTTGTTTTTTTTTTATTTTCTTTTAATTAAATTTACCGAAATTTCGACCTTTTTAAATCATAACAATTTATACAAATAAAAATTTTGAAAAAAATTTATTTTTATATCAGGGTTTAAAATTAAAATTTTAATTATAAGATAATGGTATTATAAAAATTATTAAAATCGACTTTTTCGGATGTAATACCGGATCTAATATAGCACTCGTCAAATGTAACCCGGCACTACGGTATGTCTGAACCGCGGACCGTGTCACTACGGTATATTTTCTCAATTGTTGTTTGGCTTTGTGCATGTAAAAATCAAAGCATATTTTACAAAGATGTTCTCTGTTTTTTTATAAGCTTGGGATTTAGGAAACTGTGAATTCAAAAACTCTTTAAGTTCAGCTTCAGTTAAATCACTTTCAATTAATTCTCAACTTAATTCATCAGTTAAATTTTCCATTTTATTTAAAATTTAAAAAAGAATATAATCACTTTAAATAGTTTTTTTTTTTTATTTAGTAAAAAGAAAGACTTCATGCTCTCAATTAAGACTTTACTTTAAAAAACTTTTGTCTGTGTCTGTAGTAAGATGGAGCAAAAAAATTTAAATTTAAATTTGATCAGTTTTGTGAAGAAAAAACAAACTCAATATTAGAATTATTCTTTAGTTAGTGGTTCGTTTAGAATATTGATACATCATTGAATCAATTGTAAATCATTGAAAACTATTTATTTTTTTGGAAAATAATACGACATTTCATACAGCCAAAAAAGTATTCAATGGTTCACCGACCAAAAAAATAATAGTATTTAATGGGCAGGTAAAGTCCATATTTAACTGGAATTCAAAAAATTTAGACTAATAGAATGAAATCGGGATATTAAAAAACTTGAAAATTTCAATTTTGAACGGTTTAAATTCAATTATAGCCATTAGATATATTTAAATGACATTTAGAGTAAAAATTCAATATTTTTTTTAAAAGTCGTCTAAAGTAATAAATGGGAGTTAAAAAATAAATAATTTTAAAAAAATTTAAATTAAAAATTTATAAACAGTTTATTCTAGTCTTAAAGGAAAATTTCCATTTTATTCTCTTTATCAGTCGAATTTAGAATAAATTTTCACATGATTTTTTGCTAAAGGACGTGAAAAAAAAGTCCATATTCAGATAGAGCATTAAAAACTGAGTAAAATGACGTAAAAAAAAGTGGGAGTGGGTTGGAAAATAAAGGGAATGGGTAGGGGTGCGCTGTTCTAATAAATATATAATTATCAAAAAAATTACTTATAAAATTAGCTTATTATACTTTTAGGGTATCATTTTGTAGCATTTTTGACGCTCTTTCATATGCTATCTTAAAAGTTTGAAAATATTGAAAAATACGGAAACCGCACCCGGGTGCGTTGTTTATCGAAAATAACGGGTTGCGCTTTTTTCAAGGATCCAGAAATCGTACCTAAATCCTCTTAAAAACCCTAAAAATAAAATTTAAATTGTAAAATAATTTTTACATTTTTATTTGACTGTATTTTGTAAGTTTTTAGAAAAATAACGATTTTTCGTAGTTAACTTTTACTGATTACCGAAAATTTCTGTCTCATGATAGATTCTTCTGAAGTTTCTACAAGATTTTAGTAACATTTTTTGTAATCAAACGTTATCTAAAATAATATAAACATAACTTTTTTATCAAGAAAAAATTTAATAAATAAAAGGATTCAATTCATTAAAGAAAAAACTTTAACTAAGCTTTAAACAAAATTTAAGTTTCATTCCTGAAATTAGAGTCTTAATTAGAAAAAATTAAATTTATATAAATTTAACCTTATTCTAATTTAATTAAAATAGAATTAGCCAAAATTAGGCTAAATTTCTCACAATTTTTTACCATAAAACTCTTGGATTTAAACAAGGTGTTGTGTTTTCTAGAAAAAAATTGTTTTTTGTAATTTTTTTTCTGTGGGAGACTTAACTTTAAATTTTGGAACACCGAACAGACAGTTTGAAGGATGTAGATTACAAAAATTGAGAGTGTTTGTGAGGGCTATATAGAGGTTCACTGAAAATTTAAAAATGTTTTAGATTTTAAAAGATATTTATTCAATTATCCCAAAAAATAAACCTAATAGAAGTCGAAGAGGATTTTTCCAGATTAATTCCAAAGTGATTTCGAATAAAAATTCAAAAAAAAAAATTTTTTGGCTCATTTTTTAACTAATTCATAGACTGTGTTGTTTTTGAACAGAGGGTTGAGTTTGGACACAACCGATTTTAATTCTTTAATTTAAAAATAAAATTTTTACGAGAATTGTGAGCAAAAAACTGTTCACCAAACACTCAAATCTTAATCTTGATAAATTTTTCAATAAAATGAGAATCTTTAAATTAAATTATCTCATTATTAATAATAGGTATATATGAATGGTAAAATCTGTAAAGCAAAAGTTTTTAAATTCGCAGTGAACCTTAAGCAAAAAATATGAGTAAAGATATCAAATAAAGTAAAGAACAAAAAAAACAAAAACATGTTTTTTTCTGGTAGATTATTTTCTATTTAAAATTTGAAAATTTTTTTTTTAATTTCAAAAACTTGTCAAAAAATATGAGATAAAAAATATTAGGTAGTTTTTTTTTTATTTCAAAACATTTAATACGCTTTGCATAAATCCAATATAAAAAAAAATCGGTCGATTTAAATTGTATACCATAGCTACTTATTTTAATCGCAAGGTTATTTGCGTGTGCGATAAGACTCAATTTTAAAAGAAGCTTATCATTCAGACGCGTAAATGAGGTTATTTTTTATTTTTTGATACGTAAAACGCTAATTCAGTAATCAAGCGTTAAAGAAATTAATTAGAACGACTATTTCTAGAGGGCATTTAGATGAAGAAAATATTATATCCAGACTAAAAGATCAAAATTCAAACATGAGTTTTATTTACCAAAATAATTCGTTTTTAAAAAATTCTTTTTTTCTTGTTTCTTCAATAATCCGTAATCGTCAAGAACGAATCACGGACATCAATTAGGCTAGACACATTTCTATCATTACATAAATTTCCTAATTATTGATAACAAATAAATAAAAAAAAAAAAAAAGAACCAATCAAAATTTCTAATTAATTATTAAGTAATGCCGAATTTTAATCGACATTTCCAGACTACGGAAATAGCCTCAATAAAAAAAAGTTGTATTGGATACGCGTAGACAAAAGTATTTAATTTTTTTTTATTTAATATTTGTTATTTTCGAGGGAAATGTAAATAGATAGTAGACATTTATTATGTAAAAAAAAAATATATATATAAAAAATAAAAATTCATGTGGATTATTTACTTTTATTTTTTTTTGTAATTTTCCTAGCAAATCAGACTGTCTGTTTTGTAATCAATAGACGAAAGATTAAATAAACGATCAAATTTAATTGGACGTTATGATTACATGTGAAAATAAGTGAAAAAAAAAAAAAAAAAAAAAGTTATCAATTTATATTTAGTGAAATAATAATAGCCTTTGCCAGTTTTTATTATTCGAACAAAAAAAAAAATTAATTCGAATGGATCAATATTATTGACATATTTTGTTCAGAAACACCAAAAAAAAATTAAGAAAATTTATATCTTAATTAATTAATTGATTTTTCATTATTATTATTATTAAATATACGCCGTATTTCAGGATACTAAAATAGTCTAAAATTCAGTTTAATCTTTAAATTTTTTTCTCCTCATTTTGATTCATCTTTCTCTATCAGGATTTGTTGCATCTCTCGTGAAAGAACAAGAAAAAAAAAGAAGAGAAAATTTCAAAATTTTATCTTTTACGGCTTTTAATATGATAAGAGATTCGTTCCAGTTAACAGCCATTGGTTTCAAGTAAGTTAAAAAAGAAAGAAATACAATAAATCAGAAACGCATCTTATAAAAATATAAAAATTAGATTTTAAATTTTTCTTTCAACATATCATTCAAATTTAAAGTGTTTGTCATACTTGTTCTAAAAGGCTAATAACTTCGTTTACTAAAGATTCAAAATTCTTTGGCAAATACCAAACATTTGCCAGATAAAAAAGAATTGATGTCTAAAATTTATTTTTATTTAAGTAATTATAGTAAAAATGGGCACTAATATTTGCTTCTTGAATAAGTTCCTTAAAAGTATTTAAAAATAAATTGAACTGGTGTTCGAGGTGACTTGTATTTATTTATCATTTTTCGTAAAAACCTTAATGATATCTAGAAAATTACTTAAGTTAACAAAGTATTATATTAGCCAGAAAAAACTTTTAAAGTCTAATATGTCTTGGTATATAGTTCTATTTTTTGATAGGTAGAAGACCAATTAAGTAAAATTTCAGTTTACCATCAGTGTAATTTTTTATAGGCGAAGATACTTACGCTAAAATGCGGTGCTGAAGTAAAGCACCCCTAATGAGTAGAAATTGTCTCAATTTCGCATTTGTATACACATTAAGGATGCGTTACTTCATTATCGCTTTTAAAGTATCTTTGCCTAAAAGATTACACTGAATCTTAATCGAGTAAAAGGCTCGATTAAAAAAATAAAAGTTCTTATCACATAAGTTCTTCCACTTTCAATATTTTCTAGGCTCTTCAAGATTTTTAAAAAAAATAATTTCAAGGCTATTTATTTTAAAGTGTACTTAATTTTTTTTAAACAGAGAAATCCGTGAGATCTATGGCTTTTCAAACTACGATTTTTTATTTTTTATTTTGTTTATTTCATTAAAAAAGGAAAGGTATATGAACTGGGCTAAGTTTATAAACAATCTGTTAAAAAGGTATGTTTTACAATTTTACAATTAGATAATATTTTTTGCTTTACATTTTTGTACAATAGAATACAGGACACTTAAATGAAACAATATTTTATTTCTTTAAAAACCTTTATTATTAATTAATATTTGGAGACAACTTTATTGGGTACACTTAGTTTATTTATTTTCAAATAAATTTATTTAAAACGTTCTATTAATATTTGGTTATGTAAGTAATTTTAAACCAATGTTTAAGATTAAATTATATATGGATTTTTCAAGCAATATTAAAGGTCTGATTTGGTTTTCAAAACCCTTTTGTTATTTATAATTCTCTATTTATTAAAATGTACTCTATTTATTGAGATACATTAGATTTTATTTTTTATTTTAAAAATAATAATAGTAAATAAAAAACCTCAGGGTTTATGTCAAGGTGTTTTTTTTTGTCATATTAATCAGTAATTGCTTATAGATCATCATGAGAGCTCTGAATAAAGAGAGAAATAAAATTTACAAAGATATCAATTGCGCAATTTTTTTCATTTCTCTCTTGTTACTAGCTCAAAAAATTCTTAAAATCAAGAATTTGTGTGTGTGTGTTGTGTTTTGAATGATTAAAAATATAATTTTTTAATATACGAGCAAATTTTCTTCTTTTTTTTTTTTTAATTTTTTACTGAGGAAAATTATAAAACGAGATTAAAGGTATACAGAATTAGAAATAATAAGGGGAAATAGAATAAGCTGAAATATTGTCAACGTCAATAATTTTCTAATTACGTTTCTCATTTTGTGAGTGTGTGTATGTGTTTTTTATCGACTTTTGAACGAGAGAGAAAGAGAGAAAAACAATTGAATCAAGGGAAAGAGAGAGAGAGAGAACGACTTTTGTTCGAACAATAACAAAATTCCCATATTTCAATTTTTTTTCTATTTCAAATACTCTCCGAAAATTCTTTCAATAATTAACAAAAAAAAAATTCAATGAGAAGTAATTTTCAACACAAAAAAAATAATCCTCGAATCGATCGCAACTAAAAAAAAAAATTTTTTTTGTCAAACTCCTTGTAGTCGGAATGACTTTTGAACATAAAAGAAAAAATGGTGTGTAATAAAGTTTGAAATTTGAAAGCGGTGGGTCTTTTATAACAACAACAACAAAAAAAAAGCTGGACGTACTTTCGACAAAAAAAAAATTCAAAAAAATTTTTAAAATATTTTCTTGGATATACGCCATAAAGTCTCATTTTTGAAAAAAATTTCAATCCAATTATATGAAGTTACTATTTTTGAATAAAAAATTTTCTAAAGTTTTTTGGTTGTTTTTTGAAAAATAAAAGATTAATTGATTGATTAAATTATCTAATTAACTTCTTTTTTTTATTAACAATAATTTAATAATCTAATTATTTACCTTTTTTTTTTCTTATAGAAATAAAATGTTGTTTTTATATCTTTGAAAAATTTTTCAAATACCTGACCACATCTCATAACGTGTGTCGTCGTCATCGTCTCAATTTTTTCTTATAAGTTATTTATATTTTTGTTTTTTTCTAATAATCAGTTATGACACCTTACATAAAAAAATTCGGACTCTGAAAAAAAAAAATGTAATTTTAAGAAATTTTATTATCTTTTTTTTTGTCCAATCAAAAATTTTTTTTTAATTTTTTTTTCAAACAAGGTCTCAGACAAGTATTATTCTGAATGTGCAGCAAAAACTCGAGGACATATTGACTATACAAAATGTGATTGTACAAAATCAACACGATATGTACGACAAGTTAAACGAAATCGAGTCTCGTTTAGTCAATGTTGAGAGTCGTATATTTCGTCAATCACAACAACAATTACCTACGACATCTAGTACTAAAACGGGTCTTTTACATCCTAATACTAACCCACAGAGACTCTCGTTTCTACCTTTATTACAAAATTTACGATTACCTCATAAACGTGGTCAAGAGGCTACGGAAACTGAGGAATCTGAAATTAAGGAAAGTGAAGAAAAAAGGTCTTGTAAGCGGCTAAAATCCGAGGTTGACTCGCCTGGACATGAAATAGAAGAAGGGGAAATTAATTTAAATGAGGATAATAAGGGAGGTGATCCAGGGACCTCGTCTAAAGTGGAAGACGATTTAGAAGAGGAGAGTGATGCGGATGATGATGACGATCAGTCCACTGAATCATCATCTACTATTAATTTAAATTATTCTCAAAAATCATCGAAATCAACACCTCCAATCATGCATCGATCGTCCATGCCACATTCCATTTTACAGTCTCTGGCTACACAATCACTATTATCCTCTCTTCAGCCTAGACAAAATGACATTAATTTTTTAGCTACTGATGAAACGACCGGGAGATTACTACTTGAAGAAAGTGAAATTAGGCGAATTTATGCTACGTCTAAATCAAGGGGTAATTTTTCGGCATTGCTCGTGCAAAAAATGTACTCCAAAGACGAAAGAGTTGTGTCTAATGTAATGGGAACTAGAGGTAAGAGGCAATTATCCCCACATCGTATGACTGTAGTACGAAGATTATCGTTTTGTATGTATCCGGTTAACGATGATAGGGAAGAAGAATTAGTATGGAAAAAGGAGTGCGTTAAAGCGATAGATAGTAAAAATAGAAAAGTTCGAACGCATCATGGAGTTAAAACTGAACCACCTTGTTCAGCTCCACCTGGTGGTTTACCATCTACACCCTCATCTAGTTCACTAAGTGGAATAAACCGAGCTGGATTAATCGCAGCTAATTCTAGACTGATAAACAATCGACAGCATTTTAGCATGGGATTAGGCTCATTGAGCCAAAATCCTGGACACTTAGGAGCTTCAAATCCTCAAAATGCATTAGCTATAGCAATGGCAGCTGCTGCAGCGGCGGCCGTGGCTTCAAATACAGGCAATCGGTCACCTAAACTAGACAATAAATTCTCAGCCGATTATCCTAATTCATAGCAAATACTCAACAACAAAGTCTAAGTGATAAATAAAGCTAGCGGTGTATATTTATAATTAAAGTAATTCAAAATTAAAGAATTTCAATCATGGTGAATTTTTTTCAGCTTTAACAACATCAAGCAAAAAATGTTATTTTTTTTCAAATTTTTTTCCTTTAAAAAAAAAAATAAGTCAAAATTTATAGAAAAAAAAAATTGTTTTTTAAAATTTTTATGGAAATTTTTAGGAATTTTTTTTTTTAGAGAATCTTTTTTTTTTTGTAAATTTTGTAAATCTTTTAATTTCAATTTTTTTTTGATAATTAATAATAAAAGTATATTTTGTTGTTTTGTTTTTGATGCTACTAAAAAGCAAGAGGGGTTTGAACGCCCCTTTCTCACTCAGTTAGATTGAGCCTTAAATCTTTGAGGTTAATTTCTTACTCGTGTGACTATAATCGCGTCGGATTTTTTTAAACATGCGTTTAAGTTTCAGGATCCGAATTTTTTTAAAAATAAAACTAAATTAACTTCAAAGATTAGAGGACACTTTTCAAAAAACAAAATATACTTAATGTCTTAAACTCTTTAAAAATTAAAATATTATATAAAAAAAAACAAGTTTGAACAATCATTCCGAGTAGTAGAAGGCTTATGTTAATTTTAGTTAGTTTGTTAGTTATATTATCACTCTTAATTCTCTTTTTTGTTGCATTCTTTTGTCAGGTTTTTCAATTTTAAATTTCATTTTTTTTTTAAATTGTAAATTTTTTTTAAAATAAAATTCATATAAAATTTTCTTTTCTTTTTTTTGTTTTAATTTGAATTTTTTCTCTCAGGAATTTTGTTATGTCATTTTTTTAGTATTATTTTTTAAATTTATCTTTTTTTTTTTTTTTTAATTTTTTAAATAGTATAATTTAAATTAAAAATTTTTGGTTGTATTAAAAAATTTAATTTAAAAAAAAAGTAATAAAATCTTTAAAAAATTGCAATTTTGTCTTATTTTTTCTAATTCCTTTAATATTTTAATCCAAGAGCTGAATCAAAATTTTTAATCATTCTTAAAGGATAATGAAATCCTCCAGAATCAACGACGTACCCATACCGTATTACTATCTCAGAATATAAAAAAATTTTCTGAGTACGGTACGGGTACGCAGCTAATTCAGGAGAAATTCAGTTTTAGTATTGACTCTTGAAAAACCTAAACTTGTATCAAAAAAAGTGTCGATTGCCGATACTTTTTTATAATATAAAAGCTCGTTACAGTGATCGCCTAAACTGACACTTTTTGACGGTCTTTTTTAGATCATAAAAAACCTTCTACTAATTTTAGCAATACAGTCTATCCCCGATTTTATGAACCTCGGTTGTGAAGAATGATTTAGTTCACAAAATTGAGAGTTCATAAAATCGGAAACTAAATTACATACATTTACATACAAGTGTGAGTTCAAAGGGTTGAAGTTTTTTTACTTCAAAAATTCGAATATACATAAAATCAGAGTTCATAAAATCGGGGATACACTGTATTATATTATAGCTGTCTGCATAAAAGGACAAATTTTGCATTAAACTGCACATCAATTTGAGGTCGTATTTCTTTGATAAATAAAAATCGAAAAACCATTATTAGTACTGAGTTATTTTAGAAGAATAATGAGCTTTACAAGCTGACATGTTTCAAGACTTTTTTAAAATGCTTTGAAACCCTGAAAGCCTTTTTAAGCAGATCTTTAAGAACAACTAAGATGTTACGAAACTTTTCAAGATCAATGTTTCAAAGTTGTTTAAAATGCCTTGGATCAAATTCTTATAAAAATTTTTTGTATTAAACAACTCTGAAAATTTTCCATTGAGAAGTTTTGCATATGCTTAGACTATGTTTACAAATAAAATTGCAGAATTTTTTTACTTCATATTGGAAACACTTTTTGACACTGACTTTATATTCATAAAGTTTCATCGATTGAATGTTAAATTTGTAAAATAGGGAATGGTAATGCCATTCTTTAGCCTTAAAAACATGACATGTTCTTCATAATTATGTTTAAACTTAATAAAATAAGGAATTCTATCAAAGGAGTCAAAAGTAAAGCAAATTTCTTAGAATTTTATAAGCAGAGTCACTGCTTCTTTCTAAATTTTTTATAAATAAACTGTTTCAAATTGAAAATTTTTTTTATTTTAAATTAATTTCTTGCTTTTTGTGTTAAAGTATAAAAGTAATTTAGAGCAAAAATAATTTTGAAGTACTTCATAATGTTGTCTAAGGTCTTAATTTTACTTTAAGTTAAAATTATTTTTAATTCTAATTTTTGATATTATGATTAGAGACAGCAAAAAATGCGTTTTGTTAGCGTCTAAAAATGCGTAAAAAATAAAAAACTTATTTTTATTACAAAAAATGAAAAATTTCCAAACAGATCGTTTTCGATTCTTCTTTCTTCAATTTGTTAAAAGAGAAGTAATTTAAAACTAACGTGTACGCATTTTGTTCCTTGACTCTTCCTCTAAAGAAAACAATCAATATAAACCAATGTATTTGTTTGAAATTTTTTCTTTAAATTAATAACAGAAACTTAACTACAAGCGCATCTGCCTAATTCGTAATTTTATTTAAAAAAATTTTACATATAACTGCATTTATTTTCAGTTTTAATTTTTTTTAAGCGCCTATAGATAAATTTAATTGGTGCCGTAATTTGCCAAATTTTTGGACTTATCACGTGATATGACCGCAAGTTTGGAACTGTCGCACCTCTTAATTAAAATTGTTTTGATAGGATGAGACGCTTTGCTTCAAATTGCAGGTACGGTAACGAACTGCTGCGCCTCTCGAAGCGGGTGCGATTTGCTATTACCTCTGTTTTTGTTTTTTATTTATTTGGTTAAATAAAATTTTTTTTCTTATAATTCTTCAATTTCAAAGATTTTTGAAAAAACGACCAAAAATAGCCTTTTTTACTACAAAATTTAGGAAAAATGCTTTGGTATTTTTTTGTTGTCTCTAATTATGATAAATTTTTCAAAAATTTTTAATAAATTTATTTTAAATTATTTTTTGAATTGAATATAACAATTTATTAGACTTCAAAGATTATATTGCTTGGTATTTTATGGTAAGAATTTTATTCATGGTAAAAAGTTAGAAATAAGAATTTTAGTGGTAATTTCTAGACTTCTTAATTTTTACTGTGACTTCATAGAATCTTCATGGTTGATAAAAAAATAGATTTTAAATAGAACATAAAACACAGACATTAAGTAAATATCCTAAAATTAAATTAAGTAATTTGTTTTAAGAAGAAATTTTATTTACCAAGTTATTCTCGAAAAAGTTTTCACCGACTTTAATTAAATATTTGATTAACTTTAAAATAAAATAAAAATTAAGAACGAACCAATAATAAATTTTTATTTTGTTTGCTCATTGTCTAGCTGTCTTAAACAAATGAATAAAAAAAACGTTCGTAATATTGCATAATTTTATCGAATTTTATAAAGAAAAAAACAGATTGAAATTGTTTTCAACAATTTTTTAAAAATAATTTATAATTTTTATTGACTAAAATGTTATTAATTTTATTCTATAAAATTTTTATATTTTAATCGAATTCAAGTACTTCTGAGTGTCTTTCTTAAAGTGCCAACAGGTGAAATAAGATACAAGTTTATTTGGAGTATTACTTCGCTTTTATAAAGTAATATATTTTTATCATTTAGGCTAATTTTGGCTTATTTTCTAGCATTTTTTTATTTTTATTCCAAGAATAAAATTAAAAGAAAAAAATTAAAAAAAAATTAATTTTTTTAATTCAGGAGTAGTTCTGGAATAAAAGTAAAAAAATGCTAGAAAATAAGCCAAAATTAGACTTTATTAATTGGAATATTTGTGAATTTTATCGGAATTCTAAAAAAAATGAAAAAAAATGTTATAACATGCTATCGATGGGAACTATTCCATATGGCAACTTTTTTTTTTAATGAAACATTTTTTTTTTCAAAGTTTGAATTAAATTAGCCAAAGAAGCCTTATTAAATAAAATTTAAAAAGTTAAAACCAAATACATTAATAAGAGGTTAATCTATAGTTAAGAACTAAATTTTAATGTGGTAAATCTAGTGACCAGTTTAGTTCCTTGAAATTGGAAAAATCTCTGTCAAGTTTAATTTGAAATTTTTCCAAATATTTTTGTCTAAAATTTTTATTAAAAGAAGATTGAAACTTTTTGAAAAGCACAACTTAAGTATCCTTAAAAGCAATCAAAATTAACTCTTTTTTTTTTCTTTAAATTTTTCTAAATTTACTATATTGAATTTGGACATTAACAAGGCAATATGTTTTCATAAATTTCGATTTTAGTTCGAAGAATTAGTTTCAGTAAAAATCATTATATAAGGCTAATATTTTTTCTTAAAATTCTAATATAATTTTTTTGGGCTATTTTGATTTAAACTTAAAAAGAAAAAAGCTTTATTAAAAAAAAAAGTTGCCATATAGAATTCCGGTTAAATTACAGGTTTATTCTTAGAATGATAGGCAAAGGTTTACGGTATCTTTAATTAATTCTTGGATAAAAATTTTTTGAATTTTTTAAGATCGTAACCTAATTCTAATTAAAAATATTTGAAGTATCGGCAATTTATTTTAATTTAATTTCAAGCGAAAACCTAGGAACGTAAAAGGTTAATATAAGAAAGGTTAACGTCTTGTTCCTCGAAATTTTTTTAATTTTAAAAGTCCGAAAAAAGCTGATTTTAATCGACTTTAGTCGACTCGAATTTTTAGAAAGTCGATTAGGAGGCACAAAAAAAATTCAAAAAATTGCTATAGCATGTAATTGATGTACTCTAATAGTTGACTCATTTTTCTTAAAGGAGGGTGCCAGATCTAATTGAATACTTTCCGATTCTAATATTCAAACGATTCTAAGAATTTTTTTTAGAAAGTTTATTTGAAAGTTTAAATATATTTAAATATTTGTTGTCCTGTATTTTTGAAAATTTCAGATTCATCTTAGTTTGAAAAATAGAGTTGAATTATTATATTTTGTATAAAATTAAATTTTTCATTAAAATTATTAAAATTTCGGAGTAAAAGGATACATCACGCCATAATCCCATTTTATTTTAAGGGTCAGATAATCCAGAAATTAAAAAATCTAAGCCTTTGAATCATGGTGTAATAAAAGAAAAAATTACGGTTGTTGATAATTTTATTTATTAAAACATTATGGGTAAAATAAAACAAAGCAATCTTTTAATCGAGATATTTTTTAAATAGAATCCAGTAATTAAAAAATGAATAGAAAAAAACTCTAATAAAAGGTTTTTTTTTGCTTCAAATAAAAGTCTCGCCCTTTTTGTGATTCATTTGGTAACCATGGTTTCTAAATCAAGTATTAATTTTTTTGGTGTATAGTTATTTGAAATGTTGTTAGAGTTTTTATTATTTAGATAAACCAAAAAAATTTTCTTGGTGTCATTTGAACCATCTTGACTAAATTGTTGTGGATTTAAGAAGTCTCTCTAGTATTCTAAAGAAGTCTCTGGGATAATGTTAGGTATAGAATAATGGATTAAACTAGATCGAACTGATCGATTTCATATGGGAGGTACGGTTCGGCAAGTGGATGGCCCACTTCGCTTCGGGATATTTTTTATGGTACGTTTAGAATATTCAATTGTAAACCCTAAGTCTTAGTAAATAAAAAATTTTAAATCAAAAACTGTCCCTTTGAATATTTTTGCTTAATCTTTTAGAATTAAAATAAATTTAAATTTTTTTCCTGCACTTTTGGGATTTTAGGACCTAAAAAAACACATTTTTAGTGCAACTTGTTTCCATAAGATAAATAGGCAAAGTTTTATTGCTTTTACAATTTTCGATTTTGAATTTTATTTTTTGAAAATGTACAAAAAAATTTCATGGTTTGACATAATTTGAAAAAAAAATTTTTAAATTTAAAAAATTTTGCAAAGTAATTTAAATTTAAATTGTAAATAGTAATAGGAATAAAACTTTATTTTGCCGATAAATAGAAGCTTTATTTAATTTACTATTTTGATAGAAAGAGGTTTAAGTTTAAAAAAAAATTTAAAGGTTCTACCGAGATTTGAACTCGGATTGCTGGATTCAAAGTCCAGAGTGCTAACCGTTACACCATAGAACCTTCTTATTAACAAGTATATATTTTTTTGAGTTTTGTATCAAAAATAAATTGATATAGTTCATGAAATAAATAATCAAAAAACTAGTAGACCATAAAATGTTCCTTTTTTAATTTAAAAAAATTATAAAGGTTCTACCGAGATTTGAACTCGGATTGCTGGATTCAAAGTCCAGAGTGCTAACCGTTACACCATAGAACCTTCTTATTTTAAAATATATTTTTTTCGAGTATTATTTCTAAGGGCGATAATAAATGTGTATAATTAATTGATTCATCACACAAAAATAAACTCAAAAATTATTTTTGTTGGTATATGTAATCACAGGACAGCGATCGTAAATATAGTTTTTTTTCACTAGTCTTTTTGATAAATTTATAACTATAGAGCCATTGCCATGTTTTACTCTGAGAATAAAATAAGGTTTCATTTAGCGCTTTAGACCTACAAAAAAAGTACATAAAATTGAAATTTTAAAATTTCGAAAAATACTTTTTAAAAATTAAAACAAGTTAGAAGCTATTTCAAAATTAAAATTTTAAGCAGATTGATGAAATTTGTTAGTCAAAACTTATTTATTTTTTAGGGAAATTTAAAGTTCTAATGTTCAATATTTCTAATAATTTTTCCGATATAGAAACAATAAGCAAGAAAGATGATGATTCAAAAATGAATACAATTGAAAAAGAAGCGAATGGCTTATATCTGTCGAAATTTATTTCTTTTGATTGAAAATTATCTTGAAATTCTAATAAAAATTTTTCCAATTTATTTTCAAAAAATTAAAGGTTCTACCGAGATTTGAACTCGGATTGCTGGATTCAAAGTCCAGAGTGCTAACCGTTACACCATAGAACCTCTCTTATCTAAAAATATTTTTTTTATATTTTGTATCAATAGAAAAAATATAAATAATTTATGAAAAAAAATTTTCGAAAAACCATTCGACCATGCAATGTCACCTTATTGAATTATAAAAAAATTTAAAGGTTCTACCGAGATTTGAACTCGGATTGCTGGATTCAAAGTCCAGAGTGCTAACCGTTACACCATAGAACCTACATTAATAATTCTATTTGTTTTGAGACTTAATATAAATTTTTTGAATTTTTCCTAATTCTTTGATTCATATAAAAACTATAAAAATAAAATACTTTATTACACAAAAAAAAACTTAAAAAAAAAAAACAAAAACATTATTTCAAATAAGTTCTATCAATATTTATAATTTGATTATTTTTAAATTCTTTATGACATAATCTACATTTATTTTTCATTGCCAATAAGCAAAAACGACAAAACACATGTTCACAAGTTTCTAATTTATAGAATAGCTTATTGTCATTTTTAATATTAAAGCATGAATTACATTTTATTGGAGCTATTTCTAAACTTGACTTTAAACGTTTAGGTCTTTGGCAACTTTGAGAATCTACTTCTATCTTTCTTTTAGATTCGGTTCTTTTTAAAAGACTGCAACTAGGTTCTTCATTTATCTCAAGTATACAATTTGAATTTTCGAATAAAAATCTATCAATTTTAGCTTTTAATTCTCCGTCTAAAACGGGCTTATAACTCGAGCTAAAGTCAACACATGTAAATGGATCCTTATCTCTTTCATTATTCTTTTTAATCTCAGCTAAATATTTATCCAAAGTAGTTTGATCGATGTATTTTTTACTCGGCAATCTAATTGGCATTCTCATCATTTCATGAGTAAGCTCGTCTATAAATTCGTCTGGAATTTTCACTTTCTTCATCTTATCAAGCTGAGATGAATTAACTGATAAATTTGTACAACTTTTTTCATCCGAAATGGAACCTAAAATTTTTATTGATTTTAAACATGGACTTGTACTATTAAATGTTTTTATTATAACAATTCTTAAACCTGTTGCCTGAGTGAGATAATTGGGAGATTTAGTACTAAAAAATACATTTTTAATATTTGAATTAAATTCTGAATTATTGTCTCGTTTTAGAAATTCATAAACATGTAAATTTCTATCCTTATCATTTACTACTTTGGCTATTTGATAGAAACTTTTTGTAAATTTTTCTCTATCGATTTCAAGTGTCTTTAAAGATTCAACCGTGCTGAAAATGACAAGACCATTCGAGATTTGAGTATTTACTTTGGTATCGAGTATTATTTTTTGAATATTTACAGGTTCATTGAAAATGATTTCAATTTGAACTGGTGGTCGGATAAATGTATCTGATACAAAGCCATTATTCTTAGAACTTAAGATTAAATTTTCTTTTATCTTTAAAGAAGTCGTTTATTCTTATTTATTTTTACCTGGTAAAGAAACTAAAATTATTTTTGTTGTCTAAATTTTCGATCAAATTTTCCAATTCAAAACCATCTCTTTGAGGACATGAAATAGTTGTTTTTTTTACCAAATTTGTATTAAATAAGTTTATCATCTGGACAAAATTGAATGGTCAAATAGTCAAAAAGGAGAACTTAGCATAGTTCTAAATTTTTAATTAAAATTTTTTTTTTAAATTATAATTTTTCAAGAATTTTTTTAACATTTTTTTAAATTATCTTTTGAGTATAGCAAAAAAGCTGTTTTAAATATTGCAATTTTTAAAGTCTTAAAAAAACTTCAAGAATTCTGATGTTAAAAATAATAAGAAGACGTTCTTACGTAGCTGTTAAAAATTCATCTGGACCTCTGAATCGTGAATTAAGCCTATGATTTTGTACGCCTTAGTTGGTTCAAAAAACAAATTTCATGGTTGTAACTAAAAATATGATCAATATCATTTCACTCACTTTGTGACCAACGTTTATAATATTTGTTTATTGAATTTGGTAACAAATTTTTATTACCTTATTTACTTAAAATTAAGAATATACCGACACATCAAATAACTCTTCTTATCGAGTAATTTTTTTTTTCAAAAAATGACTCAAATAAAAGTATAAAAATTTTAGTTTCGAATACAAAGAAAATTGCCGTTTTACCTCAAATAGAAGGTCAGGCGCTTCTATTTGAGGTAATACGGTGGTTGTATTTCTTCAAGTAAAAAAATAATTCGAATTATTCTTTATTTCGAGTAAATATGATAATTTTTCTTAATGATCACAAAATCAAAAAAACTTGACACGAAATTGACTTTTTTAGTCATTAAATTTTGATGCAAAAAAATTAAAATTCGTTTTTTTTATCACAAGAATTTTAACAACAAGAAATTCAATTAAATTAAAATATGACAATTTGTATTCCTTAAATATTTTTCGGATGTTAAAAAACATCGGAGAAATTAATTTAAAAGAATTTAATTCCTAAAACCGAAAACAGTTATGCAAGTGACGAATATTAGGATGATGGGTTTTCAAAAAAGATTCACAAAAGGAATAAACATAAAAAAAGATACAATTTCTTTTAATTGTACGGATTGGCTTTAAAAGAATTTATTTACCAAAATTTTTTAAAAATAAAAGCTTGAGCTTTTAATTAAGCATGAATTAGTTCTTTGCAAATTTTAGTAAAGGACTAATTCATGCTCCACTCTCTGGGATTTTTTGAGTATTTTTGTGGCGATATTCAAGCGTCACCTAAATATGATTGACAGTCATTTACTTAATTTTCAGGCAAGTTTTCTGAAAAAGTGAACATTTTTAGGGGATGAAGAATATATTAAAAATTTTTTTTAATTGCTATTTTTAGCTTTTTAAACATATGGTGAAGCCTGACAAACTAGCCCTTGGGCTTATACTAAATAATTAGGGGGGTAAAAAATATCAACCTCATGAATATCTTATTTAATTTTAAGAAGAAGCCTAGGGCTTATATGTATTTTAAAATTGATATTACCATGGGCTTATGTACAATTTTTTTATTAAATAATGGAAAATTGAAAAACTTTTGATATTTAAATACAAAATAATGTTCGATTTAACTAAAAAATTAAATATTTTCATCATCTGGATAGAATGTATCAGTATTTGATGATGGTGGTTCATCTAGCATAATAACATCTGGTGATGATGATGGATGTTGTGATGGTTGATTTATGTTCCTCATAGAAACAATCTCTTTCCGTTTTTGCGATTCTTCTTTAGTAGGTCTACCTGCTCTTGTTTTTGGTAGACTTGGAGTTTTGATTGTTAAAGAAATGAAGATTTTTTTTTATCAAGATTTAATAGTTATAATTAAAAGAAAAGGATTTAACTTGAACTTGAAGTTACTTAAATTTTATGTTTTCAATGCAAAACAAAAAAAATTTTGTATATGCTAACAAAGCAAATTTTATTTTCATGTGCTTGTATTTAATTCTTTTTTTAATACCTCATGAGCTTGAATTAAATTTTTTTTCCCAATGAGCTAGTATTTAATTCATTCTAATTTAAGTATAAGGTATTTAATTAAAAGCCCAGGGCTTATATGTATTTTATGGGATGGGCTTTTATCATCCCAAAGGGGGTTGCTTATAGGTAATTCTCATGTTTAGCCCTGGGCTAGTTTGTCAGGTTTTACGGTATTTCAAATTCTGGTTTCAATTTTTTCATCCCCTTTAAATTTTCCCTTTTTTTAAAACTTGCCAAATGATATTTTTTGTAACTGCTTGTCATAAGAAAAAACAGAAAACCCCTAAAATTGAGAGAAATATCAAAAAGTATCTTTTAAAAAATAACGATAATACCGTAGTACAATTTTATTTAGGATTATTTTTTAGGATTGCTACCCAGTGATTTTTTTTTGATTTTTCATTGGTACCTCTATAGAGGGAGTAGGGTAAACACAAAAAAGAATCTTTTTAAAAACTTATTTGTCTATAAAATATAGTTTGGACTTAAATCTCTAATTTTGTCAATTCAAATTCAAAATAAAATATTAAAAAAAGAATTTAGAGATAACAATCGAGTATAAATTTAGCCCTTTCTCTTTTGGATTTACTTAAGTAAAGTCTTTTTTAGAGTATCCTATTATACGTAATTCAAATAACAAAAATTATATTGGTAGATTTAAATTAAGTTTATTTTTAATGTTCAAAATCAAACATAAATGATACGAAATAATATGAAAAAAAAAATTTTAAAATGAATTTTCGAAGTTGGTTCGATTGGATCAGAAAACCAACGTTCCAAAAAAAAAATAAAAATAATTTATATTTTCAAGTTTTGTATGAAAATTTTTGACACGGCTTTTTACATTTCTTCATCTTCGCTTTCAAGTGATTCCTTCAAAAAAAAACAATAAATTTTTAATCGTAACAGATATTTCGATTGAATTTTAAAAGTACCTTAGCATATTTTTCGGCTTCATCGAAGACATTTCTTGGTACTAATTGAAATTTATTATCAGAGGCTTTACCAATCCAACCCATTTCAAGTTCGAAATATTTGTCCTTAATCTCATCATGAACTGTATAAATACTAAACAAAAAAAATTAAAGCTTGTAATCGACTTTATTTTTTATTTTTTTTCTTACACTTTAGCAGCTTCTTTGACTAAATCTTGACATCTCATTTCTTTATGTTTTATTTTTTCTAATTCGGTTTTGGCATTTTGAGCAGCTTTACCGATCGCAATTGCGTAATAACCCTAAAAAAAAATTTTATGTCTTGAAAATATTATTTAAACTTAAAAAAAACTTACATATGAAACACCTGATGGTTCAATAGCGTACAATTCAGGCTTATCATTTTCATATGAAGCCAAAATTACTGAAACGCCAAATGGTCTAATGGCACCATATAAGGTATGGGCATGCATATATAATGAGACTCGATCGGCCAAATACTATGAGAGAAAAAAAATTGAAAATAATCTTTATTAATTTTGTATTAAAAATTTTTACTTTTAATGGAATGCTTGATCCATAGTTTGTTTTGTAATTAGCAGCCTCATCTCTGGCTACATTGACTAAATTTCTAGAATCGGCCAATAAACCTGCAACAGTCTTAAAAAATAAAAATTAAAATAATTAAGAAGAAAATTTCCTCAAAAATTAAAGTACCATTCCAATGTGTTGATCGATGATAAAGACTCTTTTGTTACTACCTGGTTCGTGTAATTTAGAAGTAACAACTTTTTCAACGGCTAAAACGACACCATCTTTACATACAACACCAACAGCGGTACTGAAAAAAACAGCCAATTATAAATATTCTGTAAAGAGAAATAAAAAATAATTTTTAGTCAAAATTTTACCCGCTGGCTTCAACAGCTTTATTAGCATATTCAACTTGGAAAATTCTACCGTCCGGGGAAAATTGAGCAGCTGATAAATCATACTGAAAAAAATATTCAAAATTTAAGGAATTTTGAGGTGAATTTTAAGGTTTTTAAAAACATTAAAGTACTTACACCGGTACCTATTGAACTCATTTTTAAGTCAAACTATATATTTATTTGATTTCTTGTTATAAAAAAAATGGAATTTTAATATGATTGAGGTGGCCTTTGTTTAATTGAAGAAAAAAATCTAATTGAAAAGAGCTTTTTGAATTTCAAATATAATTTTTTTTTCAAATTTTGATTTGTAAGTGGGTTTAGTAATACTTCAATTTTAATGACTTGCTATGTAAAACTAAATGGAAAAAAAATGAGATTTATGCAAACTATGGTATGCTAAAGTATGAAAATTTTTTTTCTGTGATAGAAACATGCGTTTTTATTAGACATTTTAATTTTTTTTTTCTAATTAGGTAAATTTTTGAAGTTTTTTATTTTTTTTATTCAAAATTTTCTTCACTTAAAACAAGACGTAAACATTTACTAAAATTGGCAGTCCTATTTCCTGATATTTTTTGCCATGTAAATTATTTTCATTGGACTTTATCAAAAAATGATCAATCAAATTTAAATTAATTTTTTTTCATAAAAATTTCGAAGGTTGTTGAAGTCTTAGTTTTTAGTGAGATTAAATAAAAGTGAAATTTAAATATATAAAAAAATGCTAGATTAATCCTAATTTTTGTGAAAAAAAATTAAAAATCTGATTATCAAATATAAATATATATATTATATATATATTTTATATTTCAATTCAATCGAACGACAAACTGTCAGCAAATAGGCCGATTAAACTCATTTATTGTAAAAAAATAAAATAAAATAAAATTTATAAAATACAAAAAAAATATAAAATATAAAAGTTAAAAGATGATGATGAAAATAAGAGGACCTTAAAAACGCTTATATGTTAAATCAAATTTTGAGAATAGATTAATAAATTTGTTAAAATGTAAATTGATATTATTTACTATTCTTAGTTTAAACAAAGTGAAATCCAGGCTTATATCATTCAATAATAATTTATTTATAAATTTTGAGAAGAAATATGTGTACGTATCTTCAATTTTGTTGTTAAAAGTACCTTTAAAAGGTAATGTAAATTCTAATCTATTTCTTAGGATATCTATTTCTTGTCCTGTTTAAGTTTATTTAATACAAAGCAGTTCTTCAGACCAGCTGGTGAATAAAAGTAATTTCTCATTTTGTGCACGAAAAGTGATAATTTCTTAATTATACGATGCTGGAAACAATCAAGATTTAAATTACTAAGATTATTGTTGAATATGTTGAAGTCATTAGCAACTTGAATATTCATATTAATGTTTAGGAGTTTGTTCAGACAATAGTAGTAGTAATTTGATAATTTCTGTATCGTGCTCTTTGGAAAATAAATTACTAGAGACAAGCAGTAGTCAAAGAACGGTAAAATAAACGTTTTCATAAATTGCAATTTGACTTGAAATGACAGATAAAAAAAGGCGATGAATAGAATAAAGTCTTTTGTTGATTGCAAATTTAAGATCACCAATGTGTTTCAAAAAATTAAGCTTATTATCAATAGAAACGCCTAACAGTTTGAAGTTATCAACTACTTCAATCTGTGTGTTTGAAACATTGACTGATATCGGTGGTAGAATAGAAATAGCCCTGTAGTTATTCAAATCATCAACCGAGCCTTTGTTTTTAAATAATGGGATTACTACCGCTTTTTTCCATTCGTCAGGTATAGAGCTTTTTATCAAACAGGAATTGAAAACGTAGGCAATAATGTTAAATAATTTTTTGTTAATAATTAGGCAATAAAGTCGAAAAATTAACGGACTTGAGTTTTTTGTAAATTTTTTTATTAAGTTCAAGTTGAATTTTGACTTTTGAAAAAAAGAATGCTGCAGAGTAAAGCTTGACTTTGATTATGAATTAAAATTTCTTCAAGGTCAGATTTGCACATTTTAAAACTTTTCAATAAAGTTGAAGTTAGACTGAACTTTAGAAAGGATTTTTCAAAAAGAAAGTCAAGCTTTGAGTGGATATTTTTTTTGACTTTGACCAATTCTGCTTTACACTTATTTGTTATAATCTCAAAAAATGCCAATAGGTTTTTAAAATCAAATAAAAAAGCATTAATACAAGTTTTCAATGAATTCACCTTCAAACATTTGTCTTGAAGTTGATTTACTCCCTT
The DNA here is from genome assembly GCA_002922825.1 of Brachionus calyciflorus. Taxonomy (NCBI): domain Eukaryota; kingdom Metazoa; phylum Rotifera; class Eurotatoria; order Ploima; family Brachionidae; genus Brachionus; species Brachionus calyciflorus. The sequence continues at coordinate 263,287 of NTPY01000218.1, read as the reverse complement.
AAATCTAAAGTCCTTTATTATCAATTCTATCACTTAAAAAAAAAACCTTTAAGTCTTTTAGAGGATATTTAATTTTCATTATCGGGATAGGAGATTTAAGCCTTATAAAGAAAAAAAAAACTTTAATCTTTCGTATTTATCATGTTTTAGTCAACTAAAAAATTTTTCAGGATAACTAAAAAATTTGGAAACTTTTTATTTAATTGCAAAATTTAAGATAAATTTGGTAACTAATTTTATTAGTCCACTAGTGGAGCAAGTTAAAATGGATTGATATTAACTCATCGAACGAGGCATAAAAATATCCTGAAAAGTAAACTAGCTTATCCGAACAGCTATATTTATAAAATAAAATTGATGAGCTTAAAAACAAAAATGAGTTTTTCAAATACAAATCCATTCTTTTCAAAGCATCTTAGAAAATAGTTACAAAATACTGTTGCTTCACCTGTTGGCAAAGTATGCAAAAAATTTAGTATAGCTTAAAATTGAAGTGCTTTTAGTTTTAATCGTTAGCTGCAATTTTTATTTGTTGTTTTTTTTATGAATAAGTTTGTTTAATTAAAATTATAATCAATTTCCTCGTATTTTTTTCTCTAAGTGCGCACCAAAAAATTTATATAAAAAAAGATATGATCATTTTTGAAAGATTCATATTAAATTTAAAATGATCGAAATTGAAGTGAGACAAGACGATACATACTACTGGCTGGTATTTACCATATTTTTTAGTTTCCTGTCTGTATTTGGCGCTGTATTGTTTGTCGTAAGCTATAAGATAATGATGTATTTGAGACGAAAACGCCTAGCTGAAAAAGCAGTTTTTGAAAAAAATAGTATTTAAAATTTTATTGACTTTTAAGTCCATTTAAACGAAAAAAAAATAATCTTATAAAAAACTTTTGATTTATAAATTTAAAAAAGCAAAATTAAAATATTTATACTAAGAAATAAAATTAAATAAAATTAAAATTTTTTATTTTATTTTTAAAATGCTAACTAACATGCTACCTCACTTTTCCAATTACAAACTTTTAATCTATCATCAAAAAAGAGCCCATTATCGCATGTGGTTCTCTTACTAGCACGACCCATAAAACAAGTGAAAAAAGATGCACAATCGCTTAAATCTCGTATTAATTCACCATCCTCTAAATTTTCACATATACTTCTTTGACCATTTATTTGAAACATCAATCGCTTATTTGCTGTTGTTGTTGTTAAAGAAAGCTCATTTGTAGTGAAAATAGGCTCTACTTTTTTATCCTCCAACATATATCTCATAGTGTTCAGTAAGAGTTTCCTCTCGGAAATATTCGTATTATTCAAATATTGTTTGAGAATTTTTTCCAATTCAATTCTAACTAAATTATTGCTTTGATGAATTTTGAGCATTATTTCATTAAATTGTTCGGTGTTAATTTCTGGTTCAATATGTTCTATAATTTGCTTTTCTGGTTGAATAATTATCTCTGTAGTAGTAGTTGATGTTGTCGTTGTTGTTGTAGGAATTGTTTGAGTTGTTGTTGGAGCTTGAGTCTTTCGTGTAGTAGTCTTAGTTTTTTCGATTTTTCTACTCGAGTGTGTTTTTTTAGTCGTTTGAATAGTAGAGGTTGTTACAATTTCGTTTTTTTCATTTGTAGAAAAATTTAATTTTTGAAATTTTTTCAAATGTTCATCTACATCTGGATCGTTAACATTCGGTAATGGTAGACACTTTTTTCTATCCATAACTCTTAAACTAGATAATATACTCCTGGTTAATGGATATGGCTTATCCGAACAAAGACCTTTAAAATCATCTAAATCGATACTCCATACCATAGCGCCTCCCAAACAGTGTCTAGTAACATAATTAACTTTAATTTTAACACTTTCGGAATCGTCGTATCCAACCCATTGGGTTTTTTTATAAGCATATGGAACTTGATGTTCTCTAGACCATCCCCTAGTCCAATTCTCAAATTTTAAATATTTGCAAATTTCTAAACCATAAGATAAAAAACCAGATTCCCTAGTTGTTTCACCAGGAGTTCCTTCGCCAATACTAGCCGAACCAAACGAACGTTCACTTTTTTCTTGAACTGTAAATGAACGTCCATAAAATGGAATACCCAGTATTAACTTTTCCAATGGAACACCGAGAGTTTGATAAAGACGAACAGTCCAATCGACTGATAATGGCTTGTCCTCTTCATTATCTTTACTTGATGTATAAAGAGGACTATTATGACCAAGTTTTTTATCCCATGCACCTAGACAAAAAATTAATTTTTTATTTGGAAATTTTTTTAGCAAAATTTACCGTGATAATCATAGCTCATAATGCTTATAAAATCAAGATGTGACACTATGTTTTCAATTTCGTAAGCTTTTAAAATTGTAAATTTTTCAGCCGCTACAGCAGCTGATAATAAAAGTTGTTCTTTTCGAACTAATAATGCTTCATTATAAAAAGCTTCCCTCAAATCCTTTTTTTACAAATTTATAATTTTTAAAGTAAAAAATTTTTTTTTTGATTAACAGCTTACTCTGACTAAATAAGTAAACGATCTATTGTCCTCTTCTCTACTACCTTCTCTTTTAGCTGGAAATTCCCTTCAAATTCAAATGTCTGATTAAGCATTAATTAATATTTTACTTTATTTAAATTTTGTTACCAATCAAGATCTTAAAAAATAAATATTAAATTAGAAATTTTTATTCGAGTTAAAGAATTATAAAATCGTTTAATAAATTAGAAATTTCTGAATAAACGATTTTACGGAGTTAAAAACGAAAAATTAATTTAGTTTTACCTAAGCCATCGAATTTCCATTTTCGAAGAAATTTAACTGCACTTTTAATGAAAATTTCTCGGTTGGTTTCATTAACAGCCATGTCAGAAAACGGTCCGGATCCCATATTCCAACCACCAACAGCTAATAAAGTTTTCAATGAAGGATTCACCTTTTTCATATTATTAAACTCTTCATATCGACCTAAATATTCACAAAAATTAAGATCTAAAAGAACAAAAAAAACATGTTTTTTCTTAAGTTAAATTTTTACCCACAAATTGATTCTCTTCTTGGCTTTCGTCATTCCATTCGAATGATTTTATTTCGAATGTGGTTGCATTTATAGCCGCAAATGCATAAATGTAATGAGTACATAAAAATGGGTCAATATCATTTGGTACAAATTTTGTGTTATTTGGTCTGTACTGAGCCCAATTTGTCATATAACAAACTAATTTAAAATTATCTTTATTGGGTCTTCGCCAAGATAAATAACCACCTTTTGCCTTGTTTGCTGTCTCTATTGTTTTTAAAATAAAAATGTTTTAAAAGAAAATTATTAATTTGGCAAATTGAGTATTGATGACCGGAGATGGCAGTGAAAAGTCCACTAAAGAAGATGCTAGAGGATGTTTTGATGGTCCCTTGAGAAATTATATTTTTAAAAGGTTTAGAATACACAAATTCGATAGACTAATGACAATTTTTATCATAAAAACAAATCTGAAAAAAGGGAAGTTCTTCCATGGCGACCATCATGACGACCGCCACCTATTTTAGCGAATTATTTAAATTTTACAAACTTATGTAACCGTAACCATTGCTCAAATATCTTAAAATTGAAAAATAAGGTTAATTAACAATGGTTACGGTTACGGTCAAAAGTTGCAGTAGACGGTTGACGTTACATTATATCAGGACCAATGTTAGTTCTGAATAAATAAAATTCAGAAATTCTTTAAATGGATTGAAATATGGCATTAATATTTATTAATTATCTATTGGATATTAATTAAAAGTTGCGTTCTGACCAACACAAACAAGAACTGGGAATGTATTTTACTCAATAAAGCACCAAGAAATATTTTGCGAACAAACGTTAATATTTTTTATAATCTTTTGCTCCTATGGTTGCACCAACTGAGTTGTCGCGTTCCGAAAATTAATATTAAAATGAATTACCACTGAGCTTCGTATGAGAAATTAGATTTACTCTATAAATCAGAATCCTCCTATAACTTGCGCATTTTTTAGTTATCAATATCAACTGTGAAAATAAATACATTTTATTGAATAAAAATGTTCCTAAAATTTGCTAGGGAAAGATTTTTGAACTTTAACAACTCCGGTATAGGGGTGATTGCGAGATAGTAACCGACACTTAGTCTCGAAGGATATAACATAAGGTCACACTTAGCCCTTATACTATTGGACTGTTAGTGGACAATAAGTGACTTCGTGTGAATTTCAAATTTAAGTGTGACTAAATATGAAAATCTAAGGAAACCCCGTGACTCTAAAAAATAGATTAACGTGGATTTTCGTAAATTCGTTTGAAATTCTATTTAAAAGCAAGAAAAAATATGTTTTTTGTAAGAAAGTCAAAAAATTAATCTGATGATACGGTCTAAAATAATAAGGACATCGATTTGAAAATCCTTGTTCATAATATTAAAACGGATCAAAGTACACGTCAAGTTGTTTTAAATTATAAATATAAATTTTCTAGATCTTGAATGTTATATTAAAAGATGATCGAATTGTAGATGGAAAAAATAAAATTTTGACGATCAGAAAAAAATTAAAAGTGACCAGTTATTTTGTAACCAAAAAAGATGTGTTTAGAGTGAGTCTTTAGAGTGATAAAAATCTCACAAAAAATTGAAAAAAGGTCTTTTAAAGAGATGAAATCAGAAAAGGGAAAAAAAGTTTAAAAAAAATTATGATTTTAAAAGAAAATTATTAATTTTAGCAAAATGAGTGACACCAAAGAAGATGCTGGAGGATATTTTTAAAACGCTTAGAATGCATCGGTTGTGTATGAACCTAGGTAATAGGAAGAGTTTACTAAAGTACCAGAGAAATTTATTTTCAAGGAAAATGAATAGGAAAAAATTTTTCAAAAAAAAACTTAGAAAGATACTCTTTCATTTTTTAACTACGGAGAATTTTACAGAATTTGAACTTTTTTTAAGACTTAAGTTATTTAAAAATTTCTAAAAAAATTTGTTAATTTATTGAGATCATAAGACATCGCAAACGAATGGGCTGTAAAAATTCGATAATTTAATAAAATTTAATAAAATGGTTTAAAATGTTACCTTGGGTTGACAATGTCATAAATAAACATAAAAAGGAAACAAGAACAAAATTATACGCCATTTTAAGAGGCAATGGTCCTAGCGAAAATTCATAAATAATAACGATTTTACGATTGAATATTAAACTAAAATTTTTTTTTACTTAAGATAACAAAAAAAATAAGAGAAAGAGAATTATTTGCCCAATTATATTTATTTTCGACTAAAAAAAAAATTGATCTTAATTTAGAGGACGTTGAAATAGTACTCCTTTAAAAAAAATTTAAGTTAAAACCTTATAAATTTTTTTTTAGTCATAGAGGATTTTAGATTATTTACAATTTTACTTATTAGTTTTTGTTATCTTTAATCTAGTTTTAGATTATTTTTAGTATTTACCTACTTTTTGGTTTGTGTGAAATGGATTTAGGGTTGTGAATATGAAAGCAAAGGATATTTAATTTAAAAGTAAATAGGAAGTGGGTTGATGAGGATAAGAATATAATAACAAAGAGAAGAAAAATTTTGTTATTTTTTTTTATTTGATTTGAAATAAATTCATATAATTTATTGATTATTATTTATAGTGAATTTATTCGCCTCTTTCCATCATTTTTTGACGTTTTAGTTTCTTTTTTGATTCTTTCTTTTTGGCTGGCTCTTCCAAATCGGCTGGTTTTGGTACAACTGATTCTTTTTCGGTCAAAAAGATTTCAATGTGGCATGGGCTTGATTTGTATGCTATACGAAAAAAAAAATTATTAAAAAAATTTATTATTTTTGCTGTGAAAAAAAAATTAAGACTTACGGTTGATTCTACCATGGGCTCTGTATGTACGTCTTCTGGTTTTTGGGGCTTGATTGACTTGGACGTGGTCGACGACTAAGTGATCAGCATCTAAACCCTTTTCAAAAACAAAAATTGAATAAATTTTATTGTGAAAAAAATTTTTTTTTTTTAATTTTTTTTTACTTTAACTTCAGCGTTGGCTTCGGCGTTTTTCAATAATTGTAAAACGAAGTCAGCTGATTTTTCTGGCCATCTACCTTGGCAGGCACCCCATTGTTTGCATTGGGCTTTTCTGCCGACACCACCGTTGAAACGTTTAAATGGAACGATTTCTTTGTGTTCCATGACGTTTTTCAAGAATTTGATGGCACGTCTCAAAGGCATATGTTGAATAGCATGACCGACTTCTCTGGTGTTTTTGAAGTGGACTCTCAAGTATGATCCGCGAGTTTTAACGGATTTAGATGGATTTTCTGGCTCTCTTGAGTAACGAGTCATTTTCTACACCTTATGTTTCTAAAAAAATTTGTAAAAAAAAAATCCAATTAATTTTAATTCTAATTCATGACCCCAAGCTCGTTTGGGAAAGTTCGAGGCCTTTTTTTTCAATAAAGCATATACAGGTATTAATTAGATAATAAAGGATATAAATCAGTAGATCGATGTGATACAAAAAAAAACACAGGAGAACAAAAAAAAATTAAAATTCAAATGCCTTCAACTTGAAAAAAACACATCGAAAATTTTTTTTGTGTTAAAAAAAAAATTTGAAAGCATTCTATGTATACATATGTAGAAACTGCTTGAAAGCAAAAAATCTTGCATGCAACTTTTTTTTTTCAAATTGCAATTGAAATTTTTTTTTCTTCAATTCTAAAGCTTACTTTGCTTAACAAAATACTCAAGTTTAAAAATTGGTAGAAATTGCTATGCATATACAGTTAAATGAGTCTTATATTTTGTTTAGCATTTAATTTATCGGCAATTTATCCTAAGATATCCGAGGCACTATGGTCTTAGAAATTGTATTAAGAATTAGCTTTTAAAATTTGACTTTATTTGTGAATATTTTTTTTCCTCATTAGGTCCTTTGGTAAACAATAAGCACTTTGAACACATGACTTGAATTATTCCTTGAATAAATTATCTTAAAATTACTTTTTTATTAAATTTAATAGAATAGAATTCTAAAGTTCAAAATTTTCTAATCACACCCTTGCAATTGAGACCGAATATTTTGACAAAAAGCCTTTTTTTTTCGAGAAAATAAAAAAAGCATCGTTGAATAATGTTTGCAATCAGAAATATTGGAAAAAATTTGATTAAAGTATTTTTCTATATGATTTTAAGGTTTTTTATTAAGGTTCTAATATGCGTTGAATTTTAAGTGTTCTCGTAATGTTGCTATTCAAAATTGTGCTCGATTGAGTAGTTCGACTGATAATGTAAATCGATCATTATATAACTTTACTGATGAAGAAATACAATTAAGGGAGGCTGGTAATTATATAATTTCATCATTTAAAAATGAACATTATTATTCCAGAATTTCACTTTACTAATATCAACCACAAAGTTAAAAAAAAATTACATATTTTGTCAAATCTAATATTTTTAATCTTTTAATAATATAGATTTTGAAATTGATAAATTTCCTTAAAAAATTTTAGGTTTAATAAATGAATATTAGGTCAGATATTTTACGAATTTGACTGAATGGTCTCGGTCAGATACTATAGTTGATGCAAAAAAAGGTAAATAGATACATCAGCTCACATAATTACATGAAAAATAAGACTAGTAAGAAATATTAACAAAAAATAAGATAATTTTAAAATTTATAAACTTTTTTTTGGTTGGTAAGATGCCTCAAATAATAAACCCTAGTTAGACTTTTGGCGTTTTCAAAACCTAACAACATGCAAAAAACTTATTACTTCTTCTAAGTAATAAGAGATTTTAAGTCAAACATATTTATTTAGTTGTTCAATCAAGTTCCTCTATTATCAGGTAGGAATTTAAAAAGCATCATTTTATAAACATGAATAAAAAATTGTCAAAGTTTCAATTTTTACTTTTTTCGGAGGATTTTTTTTTAAAAAATAATTTACCTAAGTTATTATTTTTATTTTTATATAACATAGAACCCATACCAAATATGATCAAGAAAAGTTCTATAAAAAAAAAATTATATTATAATTAATAGAATTTATTAGATTTTTGTCAACTAGGGTTCATGATTTGGGACACCTTAAGATTACCAAATTATAGGAAGAGATTACCAAATCCCCTTTTGTCTTAAAAAGAGTTATTGGTATACTTTTAATTGGGAATTTTTCGTCCAATCAAAATTATATACGTTATCTAATTCAAGACATGGTGGCCTTAAAAATCGAAAAAAAACTTTAATAAATTATTTAGAAAAAATTAATTTTTTTGAAAAATCGATAAAACACCTTAAAGCACTTTTAGTTTATGATTCAAAGTCCAATTTTTTACTTCATATTCTTAAACAGAATAAAAAGTTCCACTGCTAGATTTCTACTTTCAAATAATAATTTTCGAAAAATTTGAAAAACAAAACTTTTCAAAAAGGTGTATTTTCGATTAAATCAATCACAATTCTGGATTAAATGCTCGGCCTTTAAAAGGCTTTCATAATAATATTAAATTTGGCAATTTTTTTCTAAAATTTTATCCGATTGTTAGATTCATTCTAAACTACAATTTACTCTAAATTTTATAAAATTTGCTTTTAAATCGATAAAGTTTTGGAAAAGTTAGAAAAATAAAAAATTAAATGGAGGATGATTCTGGAAGGTCTCAATGAACAGAATCAGAATATTGCATCGATTTTCACATCTATCCGAAAAAGAAAATTTTTTAATATATTATCCGGTAAGATATTAGAACTGGCTAAAAATTTAAAATAAAAACTTCAATAATATGATAATTGTTATTATTTCCGGTCGTATGACTTATACAAAACGAAACGATTTAGTAACATTTTCCCCATGTACATTTTCCCCACTTTTTTTTCCCCACTGTACATTTCCCCCACCGTACATTTTTCCCATTAAACAAATTTCCCATTTAACATTTTCCCCACCATTCATTTTCCCCACTTTAAAAAAGATCTTATTTTTTTATTGGTTGATGTAAGCTCCAATAAAAAAATTTAACTAATATAAATATCTAATTATTTCTAAAATGTTGTCAAAATACTTCCGGTTACACGAAATAGACTTACAAATATAACCAATTAATCCTTATCCGACGAAAACTTGGTTAAAAATGACCCGAAAAATTCAAAAATAAAAAAAAATTGATAAATTTTTAAGCGGTAAAAAATTTAAAAATATGAGGCTGAAAGTTATATCATAAGAAAGCTAAGTAGATGAAGAATATTTTTATGTTTTCAGAACAATAAAAATCGATGATATAATATTAAAAATTAACAATTATCGGTCATTTTCGGCCCATTTTAGATTATAATGGAATTTTTCATATTTTATATCATATCAATGATGTAATAATTAAAAAAAAAGCAAAACTCCGAGCTGGATCAGTTCAAATTGAGCAGAAAAAGATGTTTGATACAGTGCCAATAATTCCAATAAGTAAAAAATTTTATATTAAAATAAAAATTATTGGTTTTCTAGACACCGCCTAGAAAGTGGGGAAAAAAATTGTGGGGAAAATGTTAAATGGGGAAATTGTTAAGTGGGGTTTTTGTTAAATGGGGAAATTTATTGTGTGGAAAATGTAAGTGGAGAAAATGTTAAGTGGAGAAAATGTAAAATCACCAACGAGATTTAGTAACGAAACATTCAAAATTTGATAAAAAAGATAGTAAAGAAAAAAATCTTAACCGAAAAATCAAAAAAAATCAAAATATAAATTAAATTCTTTTTCAAACTCAATTAGAACTTTGATTTTTTTGTAACTTTTGGGTCCAAATAAGTTTAATAAACAATTGTGTGCATTAAAAAAACATTAAACAAAAGTTAAGTGGGGAAATTTATTAGTGACCACAATTGCTATATTTCATTTTTTTCAAAGACCATTTGTAAATAAAATTTACAATTAAGCTTTACAACTAGATTACTCTTAATATAAGCATATTTTTATTTTTATGACTGATTTTTTATTGGCGATTTATTATTTTTATCATCGATATATCTGAACAATTAACTAAAATTCATGTAAATAGATAATAACAATATTATTCAGGACTCAAAATTTGTTTGCATAAAAATCCTTAAGGCCTACTTGGTTATTTGGACACTTTGCTCAGATAAAGTTTTTTTCATTTAAAGAAATGTTCATTTTCATACTTTTATTTATTTATTTTAATAATTGTTTCATTTCTTAAATGAAAGTTGCTCGTTTGGCAAAGGAAAAAATTGAGCCAAAAGTAAGAGAAATGGAAGAAAAACATGATACATTACCTGAAATTCGTCAACTAATGTTCGATAATGGTGTAAGTTGTTTTAATAATTAAAAAAAAAACAAAAAAGATCCTTAAGACAAAGTTTGTTGACTTTAAATTTTATGAAAACAGCTTATGGGTATTGAAATTCCTCAAGAATATGGTGGATCAGGTTTAAATTTTTTTAGTTCTATTATTGCCATAGAAGAATTTGCCAAAGCCGACTCAGTAATTGGTGGTTTAGTTGATCTTCAAAACACTGTAGTTAATACTCTACTATTACATAATGGCTCAGAGGAATTACTTGCAAAGTACTGTCCAAAATTAGCCAAAGACACGGTAGGTCTATGTAAAATTAAATTTTTTCTTAGCTGCTAAAATTGCTTTAAAGCTCTTAAATAATTAAACCCAAACTTTGTCTTAAGGATAATTGTTTTTTTCTTCGTAAAGATAATTAAATTTTGATTAGCTTATGGGCGTTGAAATACCGAGCCAATATGGCGGGACAAACAGTTCATTTTTTTCATCAATACTTGTTGTTGAAGAATTGGCTAAAGTTGATGGTAGCATAAGTGTTATGTGTGATATTCAAAATACATTAATAAATACAATGCTTATGAATCTTGGCTCAGATTATCTTAAAGATAAATATTTACCTAAACTAGCTACCAGTATGGTAAGATGCTATCAAAAAATTTTTTCTGAAATTTTTTAAATTTGGTCACTTATTATTTCGAATGAAAAAAAAAGATACACTTAAATATTTTTATCGAAATACCTTTTAAAAAAAGTTGAAAATTCGTTTTTGTTTAAAAATTTGAGTAAGATTGCTTTATTCTAGTTTCTTAACTGATAAAATTTTATAATTAATTTTTGAGTTCAAAATCAATTTTGGCTTTGGCTTAAAGAGCTCTAAAACCTAAGAAAAAAATTTTTTAAATTCTTACTTTAAGATTGGAAGTTTTTGTTTGTCTGAGGCTGGTTCTGGATCAGACGCTTTTGCTTTGAAAACAACTGCAACTAAAAATGGAGATTACTATACAATTAATGGAAATAAATTATGGATATCGAATTCAAAACATGCTGGAGTATTTTTTGTAATGGCTAATGTAAATCCTAGCTTAGGTTACAAGGGTATTACTTGTTTTGTTGTTGATCGTGATACACCAGGCTTAACAATAGGTAAAAATGAGGATAAATTAGGTCTTTTGGCAAGTTCAACATGTGCTGTTCATTTTGATGATGTTAAAGTCCATGAGAAAAATATACTTGGAAAAGTTGGACATGGTTATAAATATGCTATTTCCATTCTAAATGAAGGTAGAATCGGCATCGGTGCCCAAATGATTGGTCTCGCTCAAGGATGTTTTGATAAAACTATTGCTTATACGAGAGAAAGAAAACAATTTGGACAAAGAATTTTTGATTTTCAAGGAATGCAACATCAAATTTCACATATTGCAACTCAATTAGAAGCTGCTAGATTATTGGTATATAACGCTGCTAGACTAAAAGAGGCTGGTAAGCCATTTATTAAAGAAGCTGCAATGGCTAAATATTTCGCCTCTGAGGTAATGCTTTAATTTTAATTGATAATTAAAATAAGGTTTTTTAAAAAATTTAATTTCTTTAGATTGCTTGCCAAACAACAAGTAAGTGTATAGACTGGATGGGTGGTGTTGGTTATACCAAAGATTATCCAATTGAGAAATATTATCGTGACTGTAAAGTCGGTAAGTTAAATTTTTAAGTTTTAGGAAACAAAAAAATTAATTATTTTAAACTAATTTTTTTTTATCGTCTAGGAACAATCTATGAAGGTACTTCTAATATCCAATTAAACACAATCGCTAAAATTATTGATTCAGAATTTAAATGAATAAATAAATTTTTTTTTCTTTCTTAAGTTTTATTTAACTCTATAATTTATTCAATATCAAAAAATAAAAAGTACAAACTAATCAGTTTTATTTTAAACTTTTTACCACCGAAAAAACTCGTGCTTACAAACAGGGTTTGTCGTTTTGCACATTAGATGAAATTAAATTACAATTTTTTTGGTTAGTTTAATAAATTATTTAAAAAAATCGTTTTAATTGTAAGATACTTGAAGCAGAGCTTTTATTATGCGAGTAACGAAACGTTAAAAAAGCCTTAAAAAATGTTAGGGATTGTCTTTAAGTCTTAATATTGTCTTTAAGAAACATGATCCTAAAAGCTAAAAAAATTTCCACTTAATCTGAATATATTCCCAATATTGAAGGCATGGCCCTTCATAGTAAATATATTACCTTCAATATTGAAGGCATGGCCCTTTAAATATTAATTAATTAAAAATTCTTTTATTATTTTATGATTTGAATTTCGTTTTTATTTTCGTCAATCTTACTTTAAATTAATCAATAGTAATAAAAAGATAATATGCCAACAAACAATTAATTTCTTCATTGAAAAAAAAACAAACGGTTCTTTAAAAAAAAGGAAAGTTTTTTTTTCTATTATTTTTTTATAACTGTCAATTATCTTTTTTTTTCTCGTTTAAATCTTTTATTAAACAGAGTAATTATCTTTTTTTATTTTTTAAAGTTTTTTTTTTTTCTTTTTTCGTTAACCAATCAATTTTCAATATTTTGTAAATTTTTTACTGTTATCCAATCATTCTGTTGGGTTTCCGAGCCAATCAGAATTTTTCAGTCAAAAACCGAACGGTCTTGTCTGGTTAATGAGCTCGTCGCTTCGTTCCTCGCAAAAAACAAAATATTTAAAATTGATGAACTATTTTCATAGAAAATTTTAAACAAAAAAAAAGATCTAATCACTTCGATTTATATATTTTCTGATAGCTCATTTCTTCAGCTTCAAATTGATATATAATACTTTGATTGCCTTTGCTTTGCTAAAGAAAATAATTTATCTTAAGTAAATTTTGCCGGTTTTTTTGCCTACATCAGTCAGGATTGTTAAAGAATTTTTCCGAAATATTTTTTTCAAAGAGCCATAATATATCTAAATACTTATTGAAAATTTTAAATCAATCTGACAATCCTTACTGAAATTATAAAATAAAATATGAAAAACATCGCTTTTCTTTGAATTTTGAAAAAAAATCAAATTTTGAACGTTTAACTAAAATATTTTTTGAACTGAACGTCATAAAAATATGATCAAAGGCTCATTTTAATCAGTTTTTTCTACTCTTTAAAACAAGCTATTAAATATAATATATTTTGAAAAAAAATCTTGGGGGACATTTTACATTTTTAGTATTGTGGATATTTCCATTACTTCCGGCCGTATATTCCATAAAAAATTTCGGAAAATCAAGATTTTTTATGAATTTAATTGGGACAGTCTTGGAAAAAATTGACTCGATTTTTGTAAATTTTGTTCGATGTGAACATATTTTTTATTTGAAGTTTTGAACATTCTTTTTTGAACACCCGTTATTCAAAAAAATTCTTTCGAGGAGCATCTGAATGACCTGGATTGTTATACTTTTAATTTTTAAGCTTACAAATTTAAAATGAAAAATTAGTTCGAAAAATGTGACTTTTAGAAATCCATTTAAAAATTTAACAAAATTTTTAATTAATGTGATTGTTTTTACAATAAATGATAAAGAAAAAGAATCAAATGTAAATTGCCTTAAATATTTCAATTAAAAGTTTTACATATTCGTTTTTAAAACTTAAAAAAAAGCATATCTTAATTGGAATGGATGCTTTTTAAAATGAATTCTTTTAAAAATACACACATTTATTTCGATTTTCAACTATAAATTAGAAAGAAAAAATAGTAAGTGAAATATATTTTATTGTTTACCTAAAAGAACTTTTTAAACATGCTCAAGATTATTTTGCTTTTAATAAGTATTGGCTTAAGCTCAACCAAAGTTCCATTGAGAGATCCACAACATTGGACACAATATAACTCTGGCCATGTATTCAATTTATTAAATGAGTGGATGGGTGGATTCAATTTTGGTAGAAATCAACTTAAACAAGATCATTATTTAACTAAACTTGCTCAATCTGTTGCAGACTTAGATGGGAATCCACATAACTTTATAAATTCATATGCTAGAGATAGTAATTTGAATGTATTGGTGTTTGGCGTTAAGCTAAATGGATCAACAAATTATAAAAATATTCTGACCGAAAATTTTGATTGTAAGCTCTTTGAATTTATGCAAAAATCATATTTTAGAAAAAAAATATGATACTTATTAAACAATTTAAAAATTTTTAATTTAAGCTGTTTTGGATGGCATGCCTGGTTATTTGAATTTTCGCTACAAAAACAATACATTAAATGTAGAACTAAATGAATTAAAAAAATTAATGGACATAACTAGATGTGATACAATGACTGTTCCATTGAATTGCGACGAAAATGCTGTCAAAAACCTATTGAGAACTGGTACTGGTGTTTTTAAATTTCAAAATGATAACTACAAATATCAAGTTAAATTCAATAACATGTTAAAAGTATTTGAATCAATGGCCGATGAGCGTAAAGATCGCTATTCATTGGACATATTCAAAGATACATTTTCGCAATACATATTTAAAAATGAAAATTATGAAATGAAATTTGACGCACCGGACATGTTTGGCCCTGGATTTTGGAGTAAAGATGATGGTGGTGTTTGGGGTTTACCTGATCAAATTGTAACTATTTTGACTCATGGTGGTAAGATAAAAGCTACATCTGATGTTCAGCATCAGTTTTTAAAAGTACATCTTGAAATAAATGAGCCATTTGTTACTCCAAATAAACCACCAAGAAAATTAAATGATGAAGAATTAAGAGATGAATTTGAAAGTCACTTTAGAACAATGTATGAAATGTTTGACCGTGATCAAGTTTTTAAAAGTTTTAACAAATATGGTCAAGGCTATGGACTCGATTCAGAAGGAAATATCAACATTGTTATGGCTTTAAGTTCTGAGGCAAATGATAATGCAAGATTTTTGGATAGGCAAACAAGATTAAATCTTTTTAATAGACTTAAAAAGTGGCCATGGTTTGCCCCAGCTCCACCTTCAACTGTGAAAAATCCATTTGACAAAAGAACAATGATCGAAACATGGACAAAAGCATTAAAATTGTCTATGGGTCCAATAAATGAAGATAGACGAAATGATGGTTTACCAGAATTAAAAGAAAATAGTTTAGTTTTAACTAAATTAGCCCAAGAGGCTGCCGAGCAAATGGCACAACAAGCTCAATTTACTTCGCCAGATTTTTCAAGTTTTTCTACATCACAAATTCTTATAGTTGCTGTTAGACTGAGCGGAACAACGAAAATAAATGAATACTCATTTATAATTAACGAAAGTACATTATATTTTCTAACAAAAATATATGCAGAAATAAATATTTTTTTTTAATTTTACATAGATAATTTTGGCCAAATAACCTGTTTTGACAATTTTTCTAATGTTAAGCATAGAGTTGCAAGTATTATTGAGAATCAGAGATATATTTGTAGTAAAAATAGTAGAAGCAAATTATTAATTGAAAACTGGAAAAAATATTCATCGTATGGTACTGGGCATTCATTCAATTCAAATGGTGATACTTTTATGACGATAGCCTTAACTGATGCTGTATCTAAATCCAAGTTTTAAAAAATTATCTTTTTCTAAATTTTTAATTCATTTTTAATACTATGTTGGTTGTTAGAAAATTCTAAATACTTTTTTTTCAACCCTCAAGTTTTTATAGAATAGCATATAATACTTTAAAAATAAATTATTTTAATTAATAAATTTTTCTTTATTAATTAATAAACAACTATATAAAATTTCTTTTTTTTTATAACATGGGACGACTGGAAAAAATCTTCGCCATGTTAAAAGATTTGTATACGAGGTCGATCACTTTCTCTCTGAATAAAATTAATCAATTAAAAGAACAAAACTTTAAATTAGTCTTTTCGGAAAATTTTTAATTGAATTTTAATAAACCGCGTTTTTTTTGTCGAAATTGGTTATAAATTTCATTTACATTTTTTTATAAAAATGGGATTTTAATTTAAAAAAAAGAAATAGCTGATAGGAATTAAATTGGTGGTTTTGATAAGTTTTTGAGCTTGAAATAATTACTTTTGTTTTTTGGTCAAAGCATAAGTGTTTGCATTTAGAAAAAATTAGTTTCCAAAACTAAAGAATTCGGAGAATTCTAAAGAAAATTTGACCAAAGTCTTGACAATAAATTCTCTGTTTTTAATATGAGAATGTTAGAGATATTTCTTAAGAAAATCAACAGCTGGTGTAAATCTTTTTGTGGCTTTAAGGATGAAATTTAATTTTTAAAGCAATCCAGAAAAAAATTAAACAAGTATATCAAACTAATGCGTTTTTAAGTGAAAAATGTTAAATGTACGAGGGCATAGTTCGGTGGGCCTTGGTAATAAGTAACAGTTAAGAGATGTCGAAAAGTAAACACTTCAGATTTGTTTAAAAATGAATTAAATTTTAACTCAATAATTGAGTTGGGATCAGTTACATGAAATTCAGTTATCAGTCAGTTTCAGTTAATCAGATTTTTTAATTTTCAGTTATCAGTCAGTATCGGTTATTTAGAAATCAGTTATCAGTCAGTTTCAGTTTTTTAGTAACTTTCAAAAATCAGTTAAATTCAGTTATTTAAAAAAAACGAAACTACTATTTTATTAGAAATATTTAAAAAAAATAAACGTTTCATGGGTTTTGAAATTTTTTTTAATTTTTGAAAACATTAAATTTGACAAACTTTTATAGATAAATCCACTACCTACGTTATTTTTATTCTGAATTCTAAGTTTTGTAACCCAGAACAGTGTAAAAAATGATTCAAAGTTAAAGTTCTAAGTTAGAAAAATTTATAGATTTCTTTCCATGGCCATTTTATTTTTATTTTGAAATATTTCTTTTATTTTAAAAAAGACCAAAATTTTGTCAGTTAAAATCAGTAACTGGCAGTTTTTGGGAATCAGTAATCAGTCAGTTTCAGTTTAACTGATAACTGAAATTAACTGAAACTGATCAGTTAATCAGTTTCAGTATCCCAACTCTGACTCAATTCAAACTCAAGGCAAATCACTAATTTAATTTCTAAAGAAATTTATATTTAGTTAAGTTTGACATTAAATAATCCATGAATACAGCAGTTAAAATGAAAAATTTTCGCTACCGCTAATGGTAACGGTAGGGTAACGCTCAGGGTAACAGGACGGTAACGGTAACGACATTTTTTCATTATAACTGCTGTATGAATAAAGAATTATTGATTTAAATTTTTCGATTTTTAAAATCTGACGGTCTGAGTTACATTAGAACTAATGTCCTTTTTGATGTGTAACATTTCAAAGAAGCGAATAATTGGATAAGACTCGATAAAAAAAATATTTTCTTCGTTTAAGATTTTTTGATAAGAAGAAAAAACGTTAAGGTCTCTTAATTTTTGGTGTAGTGCAGTATCAAAAAGTGTTAAGAGATAAGTAAAAAGTTTAGTGTTTAACAGCATACTGATAAACTTCTAAAATTAAGCTTTAACCTAAGAATAAGTTATTGGCTAATAAAATACAGTCAAACCTCTTTATCCGAACAACAAAATTTCATCTAATTATGTTCGGATTAACGAAAATTCGGATTACGAAGTATTTTTTCCATTGAAAAGTGTAGATTTTTTTCGAAAAAATTATTCGGATAATCGAGGATTTCCGGAATATCGAAGTTCGGATTAAAGAGGGTTGACTGTATCACTAAAAAAGCTCTTTGACCCAATTATATCTGAAATCGTATAAACTCGATTATTTACAAAAAATTTTAAAAATCGGTAATTTTATTTGAAAACGTCGAACAAAATCAAATTAATAAATTTATTTTAGCGAGAATTTTTTTTTAATATGATTGTAAAAAATTTATGAAGGTAAATTACTTGATTCTAATCTTAATTAATTAAATATTTTGAAAATTATCAGATTTTCATACAATAAAAAACAAATGTAACGTTTTCTAATATGAAATAAGAAATCTATTAAGTTTAGTAATTACTAAACATAAAAAAAACTGATAAATTACTTGCCAATAAATTTTCAACCAGACTAAAACTTAGTTAAGTTTTAAGAAGTTTTAAGTGCGCTTCTTTAGATGTGAACAGAAATAAGATGGAAATAATTCATACTATTCGGCTTAAATGATTTGAATGATTTTGCCCTTTTTTATAGTATTTTGGTTTTAGAATTCATCAGATTTTGATTTAGAGGTCATAAATTGTTCTGCCATAATCGCAAGTTTAATTAGATGCTGAAATTTTTTATTAATTTTAGTCTTGATTCAGTGAATCTTTAACTTAAGTTTCAAAACCTTTTAAAGAAATCGCTATATTAAAACAAATATCCTTAGTTAATCCTTGAAAGAAGAGAATTATGAAAAGGGGAGGTAAGGAGGGGTTTCCCCTCGTTGTTATTAATAAAATTTAGTTATTTTTTGAGTGTCAATAATTATTAAATTAAAAAACTTAAAAAGGTTATTTCAGTAAAAAATCTACTTTGAAAGGCAGTATCTTATTAGTAAGAAAATTATTTTTTGGAGTGAGATCTGTGAAAATTTTTTTTGTGAAATATTTTAATCGATATTTTTAAACAAAAGGTACATTAATTTAATCAAGTAACAAGAGAATTCACCAAAGGGTGCTTCATAACCAGAGACGACAAAAAAGGCAGATGCATTTTTTTTCTTAAATTGCGTTTTTCGTATTTTTAAATTATTTTAAAGAAAAGAACAATTTGAGTTCTTAAAAATTACTACAAGTTATTTCTTTAGTGTCCCAAATCATAGACTGTAGTCGTAATATTAAAGTGCATGTATCTTAAAGATTTTTATTTTTAATTAAAGCTAATTATTTCTAATAATTTTTTATTCAAAAAAAATTTCAAAAAACTATTCTAACATAAATTATTCAACAAAAGCGCGCAATATTTACTATTATAAAGTTAATCTCACCATTCTTATATGGGAAACAGTAGAATGAGTTCTCCAATCGTAGATACCAATACTAACTATCAAGTGCTAGTAGCCGATGGCATAAATGAACATTAACAACAATGCTCACAGAATCAATTTACCCAACTACAAACAGTAACTCAGAGTTTTATATCACTCAAGGTAATCACAACCAAGGAACAAATATGTTAAATAATAACATGAGTTATAACTATATACCTAGCTGGACCAAAATTTTTGATGTCAATTGCACAATCGAAAACCTCTTAGAGGATGCCAAAGAAATTACGATACTACCGAAAGAACTCTCGATGATAAACTAAAGTATCGAATATTTGGATACAATCTTAAAAAAAAAAAATGTTAGACTAACTAAGAAGAGAAATGTTCAAAAATTTTCTTATCAAGGAAAAATATAGTGGACAAAAAATTGAGTTAAATTACAATGAAAGATCCAATGAAAAGGTGTTAAATTACTGGAGGATATTCATCTACTTTCTTGTTGCCATAAATATGAGAACTTTCTAGTTCAGTTGCTTGATATAATCAAATTTTATGATACCAAATGCATTAAGAGTAATAACCCGGTCATTTAGCTACTATGTTGGACAATGGGACCTAAAAGTAGACGTAGACAAACTAATGAAATATAATACCTTTGCGAAAGTGATAAAAGTTGAGGAACTAAGCAAACAGGTACTTAAGGTCAGTGGCATAGCCATAAATCTAAACATGGTGTGGCGAATAACCTTAAGCAGCTTAGTAACCCCCTCTAGCCAGGGGGGCGTCATTTTTACGGCAGTTAAAAATACATTGTTGACCTTGATTAACGATTTTTTATTAGTTAAAATTTATCTTAATCTTTAACCATAAAACTAAACTTTTATTAATGTTGTGTTGAGCTCTTAAAAAGTTCCTTCATTACTCTTAAGATGTACTAATAATTTTATTTAGAGCCAATCCAGTCTCTTTAAAAAAACACAGTCTCTCATTTAAAAATGAGACATGTGTGAAATTACATCACACACGCAAGTCACATGCTAAAAACTAAAAAAATAAAGTTCTTATTTTTCCTAGACTTTTTGAATTTGTATAGTTTACTTGATTAAAATAAAATTTTTCCTAGATTAAATTATTTAAATATTGTTTTATGTAAATGATGAAAAAGTTGAATTTTCCTAATATTTTTCTAAAAAATAAGCCGAGAATTATTCTTTAGAACTGCCAAAATCCAATTAAAAACTTCGCTGTAAATATTTGACGTGTAATTTTTTACCCATTTAGGTTTATTTAGAAATTACACGCATAAATGTGTAAAAATCAGATGTGTAAAATATTACAGTTAAAGCTGTAATATAAACACACATCTAGGTTCATTTTATTTACACATAAAAGTGCGCTATTTGTAGTTATCTTACACATTTAAGTGGATCTTAAATGTGTAAGAATTATTATTTACTTTTATAATTTCTCTTTTATTTTTTTGTTTTGTTTTTACTTTTCAACCAAAATTTCTTTTTTTATTTTATCCAAATAAAAATTAGTACAAAGGGGGCTGAAGGGAAGAAGATGTCTTCCGAGCAGTCCGTCATACACCCCCCCTTGTAAATAAATAAATAAAAGTGGATCTAAGAAAAAAATATTTTTTTGACCGTTTTTAAAACAATTTAATAATATTTGAAAAATATGAGAATAATTTAAGATAATTTCTAATCTGATTTGTTTTTTTCAATTTCGAAAATTTGAATTTCTTTCAAGAGAATTAGAGCCTATTTCTTGGAAGCTAACGAGGTATTTTTAAATCTATAAAGGCTAACACTGATGCCTTTTAATTAATCTTGTAAAAGAACTAAAAAAAATGACCTTCAAGAAAAGCAAATTTTACACTTATTGAGAAGCAGAGCATTAAAATATATCAAACAAAATTTAATTTTTTTCATTTAAAAATTTTAAAGAAAGTATCTTTTTTATTTCAAGAGTTTTTCGTCTACAAAGTGCATTAATTATATCATTTGAATTTAATCAAAAAAGTAATTTTTCTTTCGAATCGGAGTTTCAAATAAAAAATAGATCTGGCAAGATTTTTTTTCTGTTTTAAATTTTCAAAATTTTTTAATTGCGTAATTAAATTTTTTTTCAATTCATTTTCATGTTAAATTTTGAAATGTTATTACGCAATATTTTAGAAAAAATTAAAATAGAAAAAAAATCTTGCCATCTTCCTTTTGAATAAAAAATTATTAATCTTAAATCGATGCATGTGAAATATATTTTATTAAAAGGCTTGTGTAAATGAGTTAAAATTTAAATTACGATCGACTTGCAAATTTAATTAGATCAATAAGATCGTTGTAAATAAACGACGAGAGAAAATTAAAATTGATATTGACTTATTTGAACGATTTGAAATATGATTATCAAGAATTAAGTTAGCGACCTTTAATTAAAATTTTTCTAAATAAAAAAAAAAACTTAAAAATTGAAAATAATTTTAAAAAATATTTTAAAAAACAATTAAAAAAATAATTTTTAAAAATAGACTTTTCTTTTTGAAATCGGGTTTATATAATAATAAAATTCACCTAAATGTGTAGTATTTCGTTATTTATTTACAGCTAAATGTCGAAAAAAATAAACTACACTTATATGTTGAATTTTATTGCACATTTATGTATAGTTCTTTTAAAAATCAAAATATTACACATTTATGTGGATCGATTTTGATTTTTACACATCAAATATTTACAGTGTGAAAATGATTTTTTAGACAAAAAAAAATGTTTCATTTTTACAAATTTAAAAAAAAAAGTTAAACGGCAATTATTTTAAGAATTCAATTTAAGAAAAAAGGGGTTGTTTTAAATAATATAATAAAGAAAAAACACTCTCTTTTTTTATTCGGGGAAGCACTTTCAAGATTTATTTCGGCTAATTCAAATCTAGATCTTTAAATGAATGTGTCGAGTTAATTTGTAAAGAAGTTATACCTGTATACTCTGATACTATTTTATTGTTTAAATTTCAAAGAGAACAGAGATCTAAAGGCATTGGCCAATAAACACATTAAAGAATTTTATGTTCAAGAAATTAATTTATGATCCAAACATAATTTATTATTATGGACTATCTAATGTTTCGGTTATAGATATGGACAAAAAAATTTGTAGCTGGTTTAACATGCACTCTTTTGTTCAAAAGTTTCATTATTTTTGATGTACAAACATCAGCTTTAAAATTTGAAAAGGTCTAAAATCTAGTATCAAATTCCTTTTCACAATTTTCGGCCAAAGAATGAAGAATGTTTTTTCACTTTTAAACCTCTTTCTCAAATTTCTTTTATTTTTGAATTTTTTGAGATTTATTTTATCTCAGCTAAAAAATACAATAGCCTTTTGAAAAACACAAGTTTGATAATGTTCACGATCACGGAAACGCTATACTCAAGGTAAAGGGACACTACCGCTAATGGTAAATGTACGCTCACGCCTTTATTTCAAAGCAAGTGCTGTAATAGCTTTATTAAGATAAATCAGTTGTTTTTCACTTTAGAGAGCTCGTTATATAACCCTTCAAAATTTTCTGTTGAGCCTATTGCTTATTTAAAAAAGAAAATGATAACTGAGATCTAGAGGTCGGCCAAATAAGACTAAAGGTGCTTTAAATTATTAAGGTGAACATTTAAATAAAAATAATTTTTTTGTTTAATTTTTTTTGTTATCTCAAATAATAAAAAATGTTCAAGTTTCAAGGTTTTAAAGAAAAATAATAATGAACAAAAAACAATATTCTAAAAAACAATCGATTTTTATTTTTAAAACAATCGATTTTTATTTTTTATTTTTTATCAAAAATTATGGTGGCTTTTTCAAAAATCAAGTTAATGTTATTAAACATAGACAATTAAAACGTACTAACTTTTAGTACAAATTTTTCAACAACGAATTTATTTGATAATCTTGAAAATATATGTTCAAATGTCCTTTCACCACTACTTGTTATAGAGCCACATTCAATTATTTTTTCCTTATTTCTTAAATTATATTTCAGATTTCGAGTTTCATTTTTTAATAATTGTTCTTTCAAAAGTGGCGGCGAGTTTGCAAAATTAATAATCTTGTAAGAAAAGGTTAACATTTTCTCTAAAAATTAATTTCAAGTAATTTATAAATACATAAATAGAAATAATTCGCTAATACAGATTATTTACAGAGAGACAGACTTCTGAAAGTAATTTCATGAAATTTTATTTGTTATCAATGGTAAAACCATAGAGTTTAAACTCACTAACCACATCTGTAGTGGCTCCCTTAATTTGAATTTGTTTTGGGATTTCAATTTTTTTTTTGTAAAAATCATAAAAAATGTCTTATTCCAATTTATATCGACCTTATTAAAATAACACCACTCATTCAAATCCTCAATTATTTTTCCAAAATCTTCCAAAATTTCTTCTAATTTTTCCCCTGATTTCGCTAAGGTTGTCATCAGCGAAAAGCTCAATAAACGCTCTTAAAATAGATAATGGGAGGTCATTTATAAAGATTAAGAAGATAAGATGACCAAATACAGACCCTTGTGGAACCCCATATTTTAATTTACCAGGTTTCGAAAGAGTATTTTGTAATTTTACTAATTGTGATCTATTATTAAAATAATTCGACATTAGTCCTAACGCCTTATTATCAAATCCATAGTGAAATAATTTAAAAAGAAGTATTAAAGAATCTATTAAGTCAAAAGCTTTTCTCAAATCAATAAACAATGGAAGAGCAATTAGTTTTTGATCGAGAGCATTTTTTATGAAGGATATAAATTCATGAATAGCCGTTTGACATAAAAAGCCAGTTCTAAATCGATGTTGCCCTTTAAAAAATATTTTATTAAACTCAAAATAATCTAAAATTTGCTTTGCTAAAAGTTTCTCAAAAATTTTAGCTATAGGAGAAAGCTTGTAAAAATTCAGTTGTCTAACCAGCAGAGAGCCAATTTTGATTTCATTTTTTTGATGATCAAAAAGACAAAACTTCTTTTTAATTTTTGTTTATCGTTTGAAAACAAAATTATTCAAGAATACATATTTAAAAAAATATATAATTCATAAAGAATACATGGAGAATAATTTGCTACAAGGAGATAATTTGAGAAAAAATTTTAAAAAATGTTTTTTTTTAAGTTTTTATTTAAAAAGAAATTGAAAAAAAGTTTAGAAAAATATTTTCTTTTTAATAAGTGAAACTTTTAAAGTTTAAAAATATCAAAATTGAATTTGAAGAATCAAAACAAAACAAAAGAAGAAGATATAAGCTCATTTAAAAGTTCTAAATTTCACTGTTTAAAATAAATGAAAAATCCAAGGAATTAATAGAAATGGAAAGGAGATACAAATAAAAAAATACACAAATAAAGGAAAATTTTCATTTCCAAAATATTAAACTGCTTTTTTAAATCAGTCTACATTCTAAATAAATTTTTTAAAAAAATGGAATAAAATATTATGCTTTTGAAAATAAAAAATTTTAAATTCCCATATTTAAATCAAAAATGAAACTAATTCTAAATCACTCACTTTTAAAAAGAAAACATTCAATAAATAAACGCCATAAATTAAAAATATTAAGAAAATAAAAAGAAATGCTTTGAATTGCTTTGAAAGAATTTGAAAATAAAAAAATTCTTTATTGCCTATTATCAAAGGCATATCTTGACATTGAGGCAGACGATGAATCAGGTCTATATCTATTCATTTTACGTCTGATTACAGCACCAATAACAACTCCCAATAGGCCAACAACACAAACGGCTCCCACCACTGAACCTGCTATTATTGCAACGTTATTCTAAGATAATTTTTAAAAATTAATAATTTTCTTTAAGTTTTTTTTTATAAACAAGCATACCGTAGCAATATTAGCTTCTTTTTGTTTTTGAACATTTTCTTGCTCTTTTAACTCGTCAAAGACAACACCAGGCACTTGGGCTTTGATTGAATTTTGAATAGATCTTAAATTTGGCAATTTGAGATCTAAAATATCCAAATCATGCTCATTTACTCCAATGTAATATTCAATTGTGGACGGTTTTTTGGTAGTTGTTGTCTCAACACTTCGTTTTGATTTCATTCTACCAACTTGGACGGTTATACGCTCTGATTTAACTTCTGGATTTTCACTACTAATAGCATCCTTTATAGCCAATTCTAATTTATCATTAAATGAAGTATTATAAGTTAATATTTGAATGTGTTGTGGGAGAAGAACAACGCCATGATAAACTGAAAAACCAGACTCTTGTAATAATGGTGCTAAATCGCCAATTACTGGTTTAGTAAATTTTATCGGATTTGGTAAATTACCATCGATTAAATAGGTTAGAGATACTCTATAAATATTTTGTTTTTCATAAGTTAATAGACCATCTTTAACAAGTTTAACTTGGGTTAAACGATTTTCGGCTATAAATTTCAAATCAATATTTTGATTTAAATTATCCCAAGCAGTTTTTAAGATTCGATTCAATGTATCTTGTAATTGAGCTTCACTTAATTCGGTAATTAAATATAATCTATCAATTTCGAAGGCGTTGTAAGGACTAAATTTAATTTGAACACTTGTTTCAGCGTCTGTTTCTCTTGTAAAATCATCATAAGTCGGCTCTGGTATTCTAAGTAGCTCTGGATCTTGACCATTAATTGAAATAGTGTATTTGAAACCGAGGACTTCGGCGTTCAAGTTATTTACATAATGAGCAACATTAACAATAGTTGCGACTAATCTTAGACCATTTTGTGTATCAAATGATTTAATGTCTAGCTTAGATGACCAAGCTCGTTTGATTATATCAGAGACTGATTTACTGTGGAGTGGTAAGGCTTGTTCGAAAAAGACTGTTCTAACTTTGTATAATAAATTATCATTTGCTAAACTATCAGTTTTTGTTGAGTTTGATGAGTCTGAGCTCGTTTTTATGATTATTCTTGAATTGTATAATTTACGATTTAATGAACGAGATGATTTAACACTGCTTAAGCCTGATATTCTCAAATAAATCTTTGAATATTGGACTTTATTAGCGTTTAAGAATTGCTCCATCATTACAACTTCACCAGTTAATTTAGTATTGTTCAAAACTTCAAAAAAAAAAAAATTTGTAAATTTAAAAACTCGGTAAAATTTTTTAATTCTGACTTAAAATCAAAAAAAGTGTATTTTTTTATTATAAAAACTATTTCTTACTTTCTGGATTTATGAATGTGGCAATTAGCTCAGCAACATTAAGATCAGCATTATTAAACCAGCCTTTAATATAAGCAACAAAATACTCGTCAACAGGTTGCGATGTGTACTCATAAACAGAGAATAAATTCTTCTTTAACTCTTTCTAAAAAATTCAAAAAAAAAAAATCATTATTAAAAAGAAAACTTAAAATTTTTAACTTGATAAACTCACGTTAATCTCAGATGAAGGTGATTTATATTCATACGAATCAATAACATTATCATCAGAATCCTCTAAATAATACAATAATCTAGTAATATTATTACCAAGTTCACCAATACGCTTTTCTTTCATGGTAAAACTCAAGCCAATAAATTTAACATCAGTATAAATCTCTTTAAATTTGGCCAAGATAATATTATTTATTTTATCTTCATTTGATGGATCAACATAGCCATCAAAATCAGTAAAATAAAGAGTTTCATATTCTTTAGCACTGCCATCAGCGCCATCGGTTAACGAATAAGGCAAGTCGAATTTAACAAATGAATCTTGTAACCAACTAATCTTAGGCAACATTTCAAAATCTTCCTCAGACACATAGTCTCCTTTAGATGATATAAAATAGACTATTCTAGTTTGTAAATATCCGTCAATATCAACTTCAAGACGAGTTTTAGGCATAAAGGTAAATGCATAATTTTTCGAATAATAATCTATGTAATTCTTAGTTTGATAAGCTGTTATATTCCATGTGTAAATGATAGCTTGATAAATAGAATCAATATGTATATCATTGACTTTACCCTCAATATAAACACTAAATTGATTTTTCATATCAATTAAACCTGGTACACTAGCGTCAAATAAATACTCATCACCATTTGCAGATAAGAAATTAAGTCTTGATTTTACTATATTTACAATATTTAAATTATCCAATCTTAGATCAATAATACCATTGTCGACTTTATTAGTGACAACAATAAATAATTTCCAAAAACTTTGGCCATTTTTGTCCAAAAATTCTACTTGATTAGCCAATACTACATTTGTTTTACCATTCAAATCAGCTCTATAAGTCTCAATGCTATTTTGAATTAAATTTTCAACCTTAGTCAAATCTCGGAGGACAATTTTCGTCTTGGAAAAGAATGTCAAAGCCGTTGACAATGGCTCTAAATATTCATTAATTCTGGGTATTCTTAGATTATATACTAAATTGGCATTTATTTCCAATGTAATACTTGCGAATATATTACGATCAATTGAGATTATATTATCAATTGGTTGTTTGCCAATATTTATTATAACACTCAAACCGTATAGGATATTTCTATTTTGATCTATATATTCCTCTTGTAAAGTAGTATTTACACTTATTTTTTCATTTTTAAATTGTGGATAATTCTCCAAGAATTTATTCAAAACTGCTTTTTCCATTAGAGGATAATATTCACGTCTAACTCGATTGTTCGATATAAATGTAAAAAAGTAATTTTTCGAATAAATTTGATTTGAATTTACTATTGTTAATGAACTATTTTCATTTTGATATTTTAATTCGTCTATTAAACGCTTAGTATCAAAATCAGTTTGAGTATAATAGTCATAAATTTTATCGTCTAGAGTCACTTGTAAATAGACTTGACTCACTGGTAATTTAGTAACCAAGTCTATAGCATCCAAACTCGACACTACTTTAACACTTATTTTCTTGTTATTTGTCTTCCAATCAGGTCGTACTGCATATAAACTCTCTTGTACTGTTGTTTCTAATTGTACTAGTTCTGGTTGAGCAACTGGTTGTACTAAAGCAACGTCTAATAAAGATGCTCGTTTAGCTCGACCAGCACATTGATTAAAACCTGAATTAACCAAAGAGGAATAAATTTGAGCCATATTTGGCATTGGACCACTACTACCAGTCTCAATAATCAAAGTATTAGCTTTTGGTACAAAAGTCAATTGAGTATTTATTTGATTATTTGTACCAGTGTATTTATCAATTGAAACTATGTTAATTGTAAAACAATTACATTGTCTAAATTCGGGTCTTACTGCCAACCATGAATTTTGAATATTTGCTCTGACCATTTCAATTTGACTTGTAGTTAAGTCATTACATAGAGAAATTATGAATGGACTTGTGTAAGGGTATGATACACCAGTGTACAATTGACCAAATTGTATTGGCATTTGACCAAAAATTAGACTATATGTGTTTAAGGATGGTGTTGATACACGTGTTATAGAATTTCCTGATTGGGTTACATTAGTCGAGAATCTATAGCCAACAATAGGTATTCCATTGGCATCAATAGCTGTTATCGTATTAATTAAAGTTAATTTAGTGTCTGATGAATCGAATACAAAAGCATTTCTCTTGCACAAAACTGAGTATAAACGTCTTTCTGGTGCCTCATTGGCTAAGAGATAACCAAATTGTCTATTTAGTAAAATGGCATTTTGTATTGAGTCTGGTGTGGGTTCACCTGGAGCCCAGAATGAATTTAAAATGGCTGATGGTATTAGAGTATTATTGAAATCCCAATACCAATTTGAATATTGTTGACGACCACCAGTCCATATATCTCTAGTATTAGCAGTCAATTGACTACTTAACCATTGTCTTACTAAATCAAAATCTTGTACTGAAGTAAACCAGGCTAAATCCGAATTTAATGATAAACATTGTGATTTAGCTTGATTCCAATCGTATTGTGCATCAGATAATATTCTATAACAACCATTACCAACTAGAGAGAACATTGGTGGACATACATTACGATTGTTAATATTCTCAGTGTTGTATGCAGCGTAGATATTATTGAATGTGTCTTCGAATCTTAATCGACCTAATTGGGTACCTTGGAAGTATAGAGTTTCCTCTTTGGAATAAATACACACTTGTGGTGGTGATGTAATTGGTACTGAATTTTCACAAATAGCACCGAAGTAAGCAACTGGTTCTTGAGGACATGCGCATACAAATCCACATGGTTTTGGTTTAGTACAAGTACCACCATTTAAACATGGATTATTGGCACATTCGTTAACAGTCGATTCACAACGTGAACCAGTGAATCCACATCTACAACTACACATCCATGATGATACATTTGTTTGAATACAAGTAGCTCCATTGAGGCATGGACTTGAGTCACATAGATTTATAGTTATCTCACAGAACATACCTTGATAACCAGGTAGACATTGACATTGGAATCCGAATGGATTCAATGGTAAACATAGACCACGATTTTGACATGGATTCGAGGCACATTCATTTATTCTCAATTCACAATTTATACCTGTTCGACCTTGTGGACATACACATCTATAACCAAATGGTTTATTAGTGACACATGTACCTTAGGAAAAAAAAATTATATAAAAAATTTAAAAATTAATATTTTTGAAAAATAAAGCTTACCAGTTACACATGGTGAGCTAGCACAATCATTAGTTTCTATTTCACATCTTAAACCATTATAACCAGGTGGACAGAAACATTCATATGAATTTATACGGTCAATACAAGAGCCACCATTGAAGCATGGTGAACTAGCACATTCGTTAATATTTGTCTGACATATTTGACCAGTGAATCCAGGTGCACATTGACATATGTATCCAACAGCATTCGATATATCCAAACAAGTACCACCATTTTGACATAAATTGGCTGTACAAGTACTCAATCGAGTCTCACAACGACGTCCAGTCCATCCAGTTGGACAAGTACAAGTATACATACCTATGGAAGATGAGCACTGGCCTCCATTCAAACAAGGTTGTGAATCACAGTTATTAATTATAGACTCACAGAGAACACCTGTTATTCCGAATGGACATTTACAAGTAAAAGTTCGATCAAATGAAATACAAGTAGCTTGATTTCTACATGGTGTTGATAAACATGGATCAATGACAAATTGACAATTTGGTCCAGTGTAACCAGCATTACAAATACAAGTGTATTGATTTGCACTAATACGATTACATGTACCAAAAACACATGGACTAGAAGTACATGGATTTACTTGTAATGAACAATTTGTTCCGAAAAATCCAGGTGCACAATTACAAGCGTATGAATTGATCAAATCGATACATGTGGCACCATTTAGACATCTATTTGGTATACAATCATTTATGTTTGTCGAGCAGACATTGTCAGTAAAACCTGGTGGACAGAGACATTGGAACAAATTGGCTTGTGGTTGAACACAATTTCCACCATTTTGACAAGGATTTGATGAACATGTGTTGAAAATGGTCTGACAATTTGGACCAGTGTATCCTGGGAAACATGTACAAGTATAGAAATTAAGCGATGGTTGACAAACACCTCTATTTTGACAAGGATTGCTCGAGCAATAGTCAATTATTATTTCACAGAATTGACCAGTTGTTCCTGGATTACAAGTACATTGAATTTGATTTGGACCTATTGCGATACATTGGCCATTATTTTGACATGGATTCGATGAACAATAATTTATAGCTGTTTGACAATTTGTACCTGTGTAACCAATTGGACATAAGCATTGATAAGTAACTAAGCGATCTAAGCATGTAGCTCCATTAAGACATGGTCGTGAAGCACAAGCACTTAATTGATTTTGACAGAATGTTCCATTAAATCCAGGTCGACAATTACATGTGTAAAAGTTAGGTACTGTTTGTGAGCAAACACCATTGTTTACACATGGATTGCTCGTACAAACATCAATCATAATTTGACAATTAAATCCTGTATAGCCAGATAAACAAGTACAAGTGTATTGACCTGGTTGACCTGTTGGTATACAAGCACCACCGTTTAGACATGGTGAATTAATACAAGGATTAATTAAGAATTGACATTGTACTCCAGTATAACTAGCTGGACATGTACAACGATAATTATTCAAGCCTAAAAATTGACAAGTACCTCCATTTTGACAATATGTTGGACATAGGTTAATTATGTTTTCACAGTTAAAACCATTTGTACCTGATGGACAAATACATTGGTAACTAGTAGCACTTTGTAATACACATGTTCCGCCATTTCTACATGGTCCAGATGCACATGGATCATTACGTAATTCACAACTTTAATAAAAAAATAAAATTATTAATATTTTTAAAAAATGTCGTTTTAAGTGTTTAAGTAATTTAGACTTAAAGAATTTTTTTTTAAAATAATTTTCTATTTCAACACGAAAATCCTTTAGTTTTCTAAATAATTTTTAAATAAAAAAAAATTACTGTTGTCCAAAGAATCCTGGCAAGCATGTACAATTGTAAAAATTGACTCCAAAACTATTACAAGTACCACCATTTTGACATGGACTTGAAATACATTGATTGATAATATGACCACAGTCAAAGCCGGTATAACCTGGTAAGCATACGCAACTATATGAAGTTCCTGACGATACACATAGACCATTGTTTTTACAAGTAAAAGATGTACAGAGATTAATTTGTAGATTACATAATGGTCCTGTATAACCTGGATTACATAAACAAGTGTATGAATATTCATTTATTCTTCTTGAACAATATCCATTTTGACATGGATTAGACATACATGGATCTAATGCAGTCTCACAACGTAAGCCTTGGAATCCAGTAACACAATTACATTGGAAGTTACAATTTGCTGCTGAAGATACACAGCCAGCACCGTTAAGACATGGATTATTTTGACAATAATTAAATTCTTGACCACAATTTGTACCTGTATATCCGCATCGACATCTACAAATATATTGATTGGCTGCTGTGGTTATACATGTGCCTCCATTTAAGCATGTTGTCGATGTACATATATTCACTATTTGATCACAATATGTACCTGTGTAACCAGAATTACATAAGCAAACAAATGCTTGATTGTTATTTGTTGGTTGACAAATGCCAAAAGATCCGCATGGATTACCTTGACATGGATTAATTTGGATACTACAATTGTATCCATAGAAACCAGGAGCGCATGTACATTGATACATATTTGGTAATGGTCGACCACTAAGACAAGTAGCTCCATTCAAACATGGATTATTTTGACAGTAGTTAATTGCTGTCTCACAAAGTGTACCAGTGAAACCGATTAGACATGTGCAGAAATAGCCATTTAGAATACTATTGCAAACACCATTGTTTCTACATGGGTTCGATACGCAAAAGTTTATTGATGATTCACATCTGACTCCAGTATATGCTGATGTACATTGACAAGTATAACTTGCTGTTTGTGGATTTGATACACAAGTACCACCGTTGAAACATGGACTACTTGTACAGAAATTATTTACAGTCTGACAATTGCTACCAGAGTGAGTATATGGACACAAGCAGCGGTAATTACCGTTATTTAAATCTTCACAACTACCACCATTAAGACATGGTAAGCTTTGACATGGAGCGATCTTAATTCCACAATTAACTCCAGTAAAACCTGGTAGACAAGTACAAGTGTAGCCATTTAGTACTCGATTACAAGTAGCACCGTTTAGACATGGAATTGATTGACAGCTTAAAATTAAAAATTTTTTTAAAATTTTTAGTTCAAAATTAAAGGTAAAATTTGACTTACTAATCGATTCGAATACTACAATCGAATCCAGTATAGCCTGCTGCGCAAGTACAAGCAAAGCCACCAGGTGGTTTTTCTAAGCAAGTAGCTCCATTTTTACATGTAGTTGCCGTACAATATTGAATTAAAGTTTGACAAGTTGTTCCCGTATAACCAACTGGACAATAACAAGTATAACCCAAGCCATTTAATATTTGTTGACAAGTACCACCGTTAACACATGGATTGCTTTGGCATTCATTAATTCTAATCTCACAACGTTGACCAGCAAAACCTTTGAAAAAAATTAAATTATTTTGTGAATTTTTAATTTGATTAAGATTTTTTTTCTTACTTGGTAAGCAAACACATTGGAATACTAATGGATTAGCTGTTTGAGTACATAAACCACTGTTCAAACATGGGTTATTTAAACATGGATTTATTGCTAGTTCACAATTAATACCAGTATAGCCAGCTAAACAATAACATGTGTATGAATTTGATGTTCCAACACAAGTACCACCATTGGTACAAGGCATACTAGAACATACGTTTATTACGTCTTGACATCTATTGTTAGTGTATCCAGGCGGACATCGACAAGTGAATAAACCAGGTCCAGTGAATACACAAGTACCACCATTGGCGCAAACTGGTGCATCACATCGATTGATTGGAGTAGAACAATTAAATCCAGTGTATCCGGCTTGACAAATACAATAATAAGTACCATATGATGAAATACAATTACCACCATTTTGACATGGATTTATGGCACAAATGTTTATTTCAGTTTGACAGAATTGTCCAGTATAACCAGCACGGCAAATACATTGGAATACATTCATTGCTGGTTGGATGCAAACACCACCAATACCACATGGACTCGAAAGACATATATTTATCATAACTTCACAATAAGTTCCAGTTGCACCTGGTGGACAAGTACATGTGTATTTATTAGAACTTGGTACGGCAACGCAAGTAGCTCCATTTCGACATGTATTACCCAAACATGGATCCATAGCTATTTCACAATTTTGACCTTGG
The DNA here is from genome assembly GCA_002922825.1 of Brachionus calyciflorus. NCBI lineage: Eukaryota > Metazoa > Rotifera > Eurotatoria > Ploima > Brachionidae > Brachionus > Brachionus calyciflorus. The sequence goes on along the minus strand of NTPY01000218.1, from coordinate 229,153 downwards.
AATGTTGGTAAACAAGTACATAAGTACATGTTTGGATATGGTTCTGAACAAGCACCGCCATTATTACATGGATTTGATCTACATTCATTTATATCAATTTGACATAAAGCTCCAGTATAGCCAGCAAAACAGCTTTAAAAAAAATTTTTTTTAAAATACCATAAAAAAAAATTTTTTTAATTTGAAATTCTTACTTGCATTGATAGCCTAATAATTGACTGACACAAGTACCATGTACACATGGATTAGATGCGCAATTATTAATTTGAGTCTCACAATAAATTCCAGTAAAGCCTGGGTAACATTGACATGTAAATTTTGTTCTATCGCCAATTACAGCGTTACAAATACCATTTGCACTACATGGGCTCGGTACACATGGCTTAAATAATTTTTATTTTATTTTTTCATACTTTTTTTTTAAATAAAGAAAATAAAAAATTTACATCTTTGAGTACTGCGCAAGTAGGACCAAAAAAGCCTGGTGGGCATACACAACTTACAGCACATGGTTGATTCTCTAAACAAGTAGCTCCATTTTGACAATATGTCGAATTAGTTTGACAGAAATTAATTCTAACTTCACATCTTGGACCTGTGAAACCACATGGACATGTACAAATGAAATTATTTGTAGCTGGTTGAGAGCATACACCACCATTACTTTTATGAAAAAATAATTAAAAAAAAATTGTTTTTAAAAATTTTTTTTGTGAAAATTTTTCTAACAAGCATGGATTTGATGCGCAGTTGTTGATTATTGTTTGACAGTTTGTACCAGTCAAACCAGGTGGACAATTACAAATGTATTGTAATGGACTTAGTGATATACAAGTACCACCACCATTGCATGGATTACTTGAGCACGAGTCGAATTTATTCTCGCAGTTAGTGCCGAAAAATCCTGGTGTACAAGTACAGCTAAAATTTTAAAAAATTAAAAAAATTTTTTTTTTTAATTTTTCTTTAAAATGATACTTACAGGTACATGTTGGGGAATGGTGTTGAGCATCTACCATTTATACATGGATTTGTTAAACACTCATCAATATCTTGATTACAAGTCAATCCATTAAAACCAGGTCTGCATTGACATTGCCATAGATTTGGTGATGTTTGTATACAAGCACCATTTCTACATGGATTTGATAAACAAACATCTATTTGAGTTTCACAACGATTACCAGTGAAACCGGCCGGACAACTACATACATATACTAATTGTTTTAAATTGTTTACGATTTCAGTACATTGACCATTAACACATGGATTCGAAGCACATACTCTAATTTGTACTTCACAATTGTTTCCTGTCCATTGTGGCAAACAATTACAATAAAATAAACCTGGTGCATTTGATACACAAGTGCCACCGTTTAGACATTGACCTGGATTTTGACATGGGTCAATTCGAATTTGACAATTTGTTCCTTGGAAACCAGTTGGACAAACACAGAGATATCTCAATCCGGAATAATCATAACAAACACCACCGTTCATACACGGCGAACTTGAACAAGCTTTTAAAACTAAACCACAATCAGAACCACAATAACCAATTGGACAGCTACATGAATAACCTCCGTTTGGTAAATCGGTACAATTTCCATTAACACATGGATTGCTCTCACAAGCTGGTATGCGCTGATTACAATAGGTACCTCTAAATCGAGCTGGACAAACACATATGTAATTCAATGAATTCGGTACAACTTGACATGTACTACCTGATGCACATAGATTATTTGTGCATGGATTTAAAAAGTTCTCACATAGTGTTCCTGTGTAAGACGCGGGACATTGACAAACGAATGAGTCTTTAAAAAAAAAAAAAAATTAAATTTTTATTTTATTCTAAATCAATTTTAATTTATCTTACTTGGTCTATTGCTAAAGCAAGTTGCTCCATTTCTACATGGGTTACTTGCACAAACATTAATCAAAGTTTCACAATATAGACCAGTGAAGCCCGGTATACATAAGCATTCAAATCCGAAACTTGTTGGCTAAAATGGAAAAAAAAAATTTAATTTTGTTAATGCTTTAATTTTTTTCTGCTTTACTTACCGTATCTCTACAAATACCATTATTCAGACATGGTGTACTAACACAAGCACTTATTTTCAAATTACACAATGGTCCAGTGAAGCCAATATTACATAGACAATAGTATCCATTAACCATATCAAAACAAGTACCATTAACACATGGATTGGACAAGCACTCGTTTATTTGTCTTTCACACTTATCTCCAGTAAAACCTGGTTGACAATTACATCTATATGAACATGAATTTGGTTGATTCGATATGCAAACACCATTGTTAAAACATGGATTATTACCAGCGGTACATAAGTCTAATGGTGTTTGACATAGACTACCAGTGAAACATGATGGACAATAACAAGCTGGTTGTCCTTGAGTTATTTCATAGCAAGTACCACCATTGGCGCAATAATTAGCTGTACATGCTGATCTGTATGTTGTACAAAATTCACCGAACCATGGACCAGTACATTGACATGTAAATCTATTTGGTCCTAACATGGAGCAAATACCATTGTTTTGACATGGATTAGGCGAGCACAAATCAATAAGGGTGTTACAAGTTGAACCAGTGTAACCAACGTTACATGAGCATGTATATGCATTTGGTGAACTTACTGCGCATATTCCATTAGGACTACATGGGTTTGAAGCACATACATTTATTAGATTAGAACAAGTGGCACCATTCCATCCAGCAGCACATTGACAGGTAAATGTATTCGATCCAGGTCGGCAAATACCACCGTTAAGACATGGGTTAATTGAACAGAAGTCAATAATTGATTGACAAGTTGATCCAGTGAAACCGGTAGCACATATGCAAACATAAGTCGATGTACTTGTTGGAACACATCGGCCATTATTTAAACATGGATTCAATTGACATGGATCCATTAATGTCTGACAATTTTTACCTGTGTATTGAGCTGGACAAACACAGCTATAATCACACGCTCCATTAGCAGCTGGGAAACAAACACCACCATTCAAACATGGTAAACTAGAACATTGATTTACTCTTGTTTGACAAACTGAATCAGTAAAACCACATGGACAAGTACATCTATAACCATTAACTAAATCAGTACAAGTACCTCCATTCAAACAAGGGTTACTTAGGCATTCATTTATTTGAGTCTGACAATTTCCACCGGTAAATCCTGGTAAACATGTACAGTTATAACCGTTTATGGTCTGACTACATATACCTTTATTTTTTTTAAAGATAAAATTTAAAATTAACAAAATTTTTTTTTTTTAATTTTAAAATCTCAAAGGTCTGAAAATTAATCGAAAAATTAAAGATATTTCTTCTTAAAATAAATTAGAATATTTTTAGATTCAGATAACTAAAAAATAAATAATTCATTTAAAATTATTCGTTAGACCCTGTTGATTTTTTTTTAAATCTAAATCAAAAATTATACCTTGATTTGGTGTACATGGATTCGATGCACAATAATTTATTAAAGTTTGACAATTTGTACCAGTGAATCCAGGTAGACATAAGCAAGTAATATTCAAGCCAACTTGACGACAAATACCACCATTGAGACAAATACCAACAGAGCATAAGTCTATAATACTTTGACAATTTTGACCAGTGTAACCAGCTGGACATCGGCATGTATAGGTACCTGGAACTGTTGATGAACAAGTAGCACCATTACTACATGGATTACTTGTACAATAATCTATTTGAGTGTTACAATTTACACCAGTGTAACCGTAGTAACAAGAACATCTATATGAGGTTAGTAAATCTTGACAAACTCCATTAGTACATGGATTTGATGCACATGGAGTTGCGCGAATTTCACATCTAGTTCCTGAAAAACCTAATGGACATTGACATTGAAAGAATGGACTTCCATTTGTGACTGAACAAGTTGCACCATTCAAACATGGATTAGTAGAACATGCAATATTAGTTGAACAGTCTACTCCCGAGTATGGATATATACAAGTACATCTCCATGACGAGGTTAATGATGAACAAACACCGCTATTTAAACATGGTGAACTAAAGCAAAAGTCAATTCTAATGTCACATCTAGTTCCAGTCCAACCAGCTGGACAAATACAATTAAATCCATTTAAGGAAGGAACACAAGTGGCTTGATTGTAACATGGTAATGAGTTACATTGGTTAATCATAGTGTCACAATTTGTTCCAGTATAACCAGCTGGACAATAACAAACATAGCCGTTAACTATTTCAGCACATGTACCGTTGTTTCGACATGGTTGACTCATACAATTATTAATTCTAAATTCGCATCTAGGACCAGTGAACATGTTTGGACATGCACATACATATGAGTTCAATGTATTTAAACAGTTACCTCCATTCAAGCATGGTGATGAGTCACAATTCTTTTTTAAAAAAAAATATTTTTAATTCAAAAAAAAAAATTTTTAAATTTATTTTTGGTTACATTTATTTGAGTAGCACAATTAATTCCAGTAAAGCCTAAAGGACAAGTACATGTGTAACCAAATACTTGATCAAAACAAGTAGCTCCATTTCGACATGGCAAAGAACTACAGAAGCTTATTCTAGTCTCACATCTTGATCCAGTAAAACCATTTGGACAAATACAACTATTTTTTAAATAGTGAAAAAAATTACTATTTTTATTTATTTTTATTTGTTTGGCTATTAAAATTACGTTGTTCCACATCCAGAATTTTGACACAAGCCTCCATTTAAACATGGATTATTAGCACAGAAATTTACTTGATTTTGACAATTAGAACCAGAGAAATTACATGGACAGGTACATGTATAGGTTCCAGGTGATGCTATTTTAGAAAAAACAATTTTTTTTTACTTGGGAAATTTAATTTAACTATTAAAAAAAATTACTTGAGCTGCAGTTTCCTCTTAAACATGGGTTATTTAAACATAAGTCTATAATGGTTTCACAATTTTGGCCGGTATAACCATAGTAGCAAGTACTATTTAAAAAAAATTTTTAAATATTTTTTTAGAGTAGAAACTTTTTGTTTAAATTCTTTTACCATTGATAAGATGTTCCTAATTGATTACAATATCCTCTTGATTGACATGGATTTGATGCGCAGACATCAATTATACTTTGACAACTAGCTCCAGTATAACCTGGTAAGCATACACAAGAGTATCCGCCTAAGGTTGAAGGTACACATAAACCATTATTGAAACATGGTGTTGAAAAACATGGATCGACTCTAATGCTACAAGTAGGCCCGCTAAAACCATTTGGACATAAACAATTATATCCATTTATAATTGGTTGACATGATGCACCGTTTTGACATGGGAAAGAAAGACAATTATTAATAAAAGTTTCACATCTTGGTCCAGTATATCCAACAAGACAAGTACATGAATAACCACCTTGTCCATCATCTCTACATAAACCATTATTTTGACATGGGTTATAATCACATTGATTAATATAGACTTCGCATCTTAAGCCAGCAAAACCCGATGGACACTTACATGAAAAGCCACCAATTAATTGAGTACAATTTCCTCTAATACAAGGATTTGGCGAACAATAATTTAGTACTTGATTACAATTATTTCCACCATAACCAGTATTACAATTACATGTGTAAGAATTCAAACCTGGTATGCAAATACCATTTGGTGAACATGGATTGCTTAAACATAAATTAATTTGAACTTCACATCGTGAGCCTGTGTATCCGGGTTGACATAAACAAGTCCATAAATTAGCTGAGTTTTGACATACAGCATTGTTTAAACATGGATTTGAAGCGCATACATTTATTTGGATATCACAATTTGTTCCAGTGAAACCTGGTAAACATGTACATGAATAACCACCAACCATATCTACACAAATACCATTATTTCTACATGGGTTACTAAGACACTCATTTACATTAAGTTCACAATTTGGTCCAGTCCAAGAACCAGGACAAGAACAATTGTATCTATTTGCTCCCCATTGAGCACATGCACCACCATTAAAACACGGACTATTTTGACAAACATTAACCATTGTTTGACAGTTAAAACCAGTCCAACCAGCTAAACATGTACAGGTGTATCCAGATGTTGGAGATAATTGGTAGCAAAGACCACCGTTAAGACATGGCAGTGATGCACATGCACTTACACTTATTTCACAATTTCTACCAGTAAAATTTGGTAAGCAGGTACATGTGAATCCTGTTGTTGATGATGTACATAGACCACTATTTAAACATGGATTACTTTGACAAAAATCTATTCTTGTTCCACAAAATTGACCGGTAAAACCAGCTGCACATAAACATGTTGCACTATTTAAATTAGATACACAAGTAGCTCCATTTAAGCATGTTGTTGTTGAACACAAATCTATTAGGGTATCACAATTGGCTCCAGTCCAGCCAGGGTTACATGTACAACTTAAATTTTAAAATATTTGAATTAAAAGATTATTTAAAATTTATGAATTTAAAAATTACTTGTATCTGGTGACAAAGTTATTACAAACGCCTCTGAAACATGGTGACGATAGACACGGATTAATGATTGTGTTACAATTAATACCAGTGTATCCAAATGGACAGACACAAACGAAATTTGTATTTTGTTGTAAACATGTGGCTCCGTTTAGACATGGATTCGATGTGCATGGATTAATCATAGTAGCACATAGAGGACCAGTGTATCCAAATTGACAGACACATTGAAATGTACTAATTGATGTCCTGGTGCAAACACCGTTGTTGAGACATGGATTAGAGGCACATATATCGAAAACTTAAATTTGAAAATAAAATTATAAAAACTTTTACAAATAAAAAATTTTAAATTTAAATTCTTACTTTGCTCACAAGCATTACCAGTAGTACCAACTGGACAAATGCATCTAAAACTACCTATTAGAGATATACAAGTACCACCATAATTACAAGTAGTCGCTTGACAATAATTAATTTGAGTTTCACAGCGTGGTCCAGTATAACCAATTGGACAAGCACAACTATAGCCTCCATTATTTAACTCAAAGCAACTAGCTCCATTCGAACATGGATTTGACGAACATGCTAATATTCTAAATTGACAATTTTGTCCAAAAAAATTTGCTGGACATTGACAAGTATAAGTACCGCGTGTTGAATTATTTATACATAAACCATTAACACATGGAAAACTTGCACAATAATCAATTTGAGTTTGACAATTTTGTCCGGTCCATCCTAAATTACAAACACATGCATAACTAGTACCACTTTGTAAACAAATTCCATTTGGACTACATGGATTTGGTGTACAATAATCAATTCTAGTTTCACAATTGATTCCAGTGAATCCTGCTAAACAACTACATCTATACATATTTAAAGAATTAGTACAAACAGCTCCATTTCTACACGGTGCACTTTGACAATTATCGACTAAATTTTGACAAAATCTTCCATTGTATCCTGGTATACAGACACAAGTAAAATCGAAGAAACCTTGAACACGCGTACATATACCTCCATTGAGACATTGTGTATTAGCACAAGGATCAAGTATTTGGTTACAAGTTGGTCCTGAGAAACCAATTGGGCAATTACAAACAAATCCATTTAGAACACTTGAACATGAACCACCGTTACTACATGGCGATGAGAGACAATTGTCGATTAAAATGTTACAGAATGTACCTGTATAGCCGGGTATGCAAGTACAACGTATGATACCATTTGTAGATGAACAAGTACCAAAACCACATGGTGAACTAGAGCAAAAATCTATGAATGTCTCACATTGTGGTCCAGTGTAAGGCGATTGACAAACACAAGAATAAGTTCCTATTCCATTAACACAAACACCACCGTTTCGACATGGATTGCTTGTGCAATAATTAATTAATTGCTCACAAAATTGACCAGTATAACCGAAATTACAATTACAAATGAAATTATTTCCAAATGGAACGCAAACACCAGTAATACATGGATTCGAGGCACATGGATTGAAAATTGTCAAACAACTAATGAAAAGAAAATTGTTTGATTAATTTTAAAAAAATTTATTTTAAAAATATTTTTATTACTTTGTTCCAGTGAAGCCTGGTAAACAATTACATGTGTATCCATAATTTCCATTGGTATTAGCTATACAATTTCCATTTCCACATGGTGAATTAGCGCAAGGATCGATCATAGAAGCACAGAAAGTTCCAGTATACGGCAATGGACAAATACATTGGAATCCACTTGCACTATTAATACATAGACCATTATTTAAACAAGGACTTGATAGACAAAAGTTGATCAAATTTTCACAATTAAAACCATTGTAATCTAATAATAAAATAAAATTTAAAAAAAAAAATTTAATTTTAAAAAATTTTAAAATTTATACTTGATGGACATCTACAAGTGTAAGTTCCAGGAATGGTTTGATTGCAAATACCACCATTTAAACAAGGATTAGTTTGACATAAGTTTATGATTGCATTGCAATTAGTTCCAGTATAACCGGGGAAACAATTACATGTGTATCTAAAATCTCCTAGATTATTACAAACACCGTTACTACATGGGTTCGAATCACATGGATTAAGTCTAGTTTGGCAATTAAATCCTGAAAAACCTAAAGGACAATTACATTGATAATTTCCTAAGTTATTTATGCATGTAGCGCCATTTAAACATGGATTACTATTACAACCGTTTAGGACAACTGAACAAGTTGGACCAGAGAATCCGACTGGACAGTTGCAAAAGTATTGACCGGGTCCTGGTTGAACACAATTACCTCCATTTTGACATGGGTTTATTTGACATAAATTAATTACAGTCTCACATAGAGTACCAGTGTAACCATTTAGACAAGAACATGTGTAACCGATGCCATTATTGTAAGTATCAATACAAAGTGCGCCATTTTGACAAGGATTTTGAGTTCGACAGATGCTAACTGCAATTTCACAGAAAGTTCCCGTGAAACTAGATGGACATGTACATTTGATTGTTGCTGGTGCTGGCTCTGAACAAATACCGCCATTGAAACATGGTTGAGATAAACATTCTGGTATGTCTTGTTCACAGTATAATCCAGCATAACCGGCTCTACATACACATACTGCTGATGTGACGTTTTGAACCAAGCAAGTACCTCCATTGAAACAAGTTGTTAATGAACATGGATTTGTTACTTGCTCACATCTTTGACCAGAATAACCAGCTTTAAAAAAGAAAATTTTTTAATAAATTTAAAAAAAATTTTTTTTAATATAAAATAGAAACCTGGACAAAAGCATTGATACGCGTCCAAATTGGTTACATTTAACGGAACACATAGACCATTATTTAAGCATGGACTTAGAAAAAACAATTATTTAGTCATTCATATGACTTTGATTTAATTTTTTCATTTTTTATTTCACTTACTTGCTATCACAAGCGAATCTTCTAATTTCACATCTTGGTCCATAAAAGGCAGTTGGACATGTGCAATTAAAACCGTTTAATGACGAAGTACATATACCTCCATTTAAACATGGACTATTAGCACAATAATTAATCAATTGAGAGCAAAATTGACCAGTATAGCCTGGGAAACATATGCAACCAATAGTAAAATTTGAATTTTGACTACACAAACCATTGTTCTAAAAAAAGATATATAAAAAATAGAAAAAAAAAAATTTTATTTTAATTTTATTTGAATCATACTCCACACGGATTTGACGAGCAGAAATTAATAAGTTGTGAACAACTTGGTCCAGTATATCCAAATGGACATGAACATGTATAGCCAGTAGGATTTGGTGAACAAGAACCAACACCACATGCATTTAAGCACACATTAATCTCACATCTCAATCCAGTGAAGCCAACGGGACAATTACATCTGAATCCATTTAATGGTTGATTAATACAAATACCATTGTTCAAACATGCTGGTGAAAATAATTCACAGTTATTTACTACATTTTCACATCTAGTACCAGTATAACCTAATGGACAATTACAAAAATATGACGAACCAACTGGAGTACAAGTAGCATTGTTAAAGCATGGATTACTCAAACAGTTATTAATAGTAAATTCACAATTTCTACCTGTATAACCTGGGAAGCATATGCAATTATAACCGGTCGAATTTTGACTGCATAAACCATTAACTCCACAAGGTGATGATGTACAAAAGTTAACTTGTACAGCTAAATTACAATTTGGTCCTGTGAATTGAGGCGGACATAGACAGTATGCACCAGTTGAATTCGATATGCATGTACCTTGATTCAAACAATTTAAAGACAAACAAAAATCAATTTGATTCTCACAATTATTTCCACTAAATTTATTTCCACATTCACATATGTATCCAGTATCTGTACTTGTACAATAACCACCATTTTTACATGGAGTTGATAAACAGTAATTTATTTGGAAATTACAGTTGGTGCCAGTATAGCCTTGTTGACATGTACAAACAAAGCCAGCACCTGGTATACTCGAGCAAACTCCCTTAACACATGGATTTGTGGAACAAAAATCATAGGCTGTGGAACAATCAGAACCACCAAATCCTAATTTACAAGCACATACGTACTGATTTAATGAACCTATACATGTTCCACCATTTTTACATGGATTCGATGAACATACATCAATCATAATAGTACATTCCGGGCCTTGAAATCCAGATAAACAATTACATGTGTATCTATTAAGTCCGCTAACACAAGTAGCTCCATTTTTGCAAGGAAATGACAAACACGTGTCAACAACTTGATTACAGCTATTACCGTTCCAACCTTGACTACAACTACATGTGTATCCGTTGATTGAAGTAGTTGATGGTATACAAATACCATTGTTACATGTTATATTTTGACAAGGATTTACTGATTGTTCACAAAATGTACCAGTAAATCCAGTTTGACATAAACAAGTGTAACCATTTACTGCATTTACACATAAGGCGTTATTTTTACACTGATTATTAGCACAATTGTTAACTATTTGTTCACAATATAAACCGGTAAATCCAGGTGGACAACAACACTGTTTTCTAAAGCAAGTACCACCGTTATAACAACCACCATTTGAGACTAAATTATTTGGACAATCTGGATCGGACATTGGTTGAACAGATTTTTGATTACAATTAGCGCCCATCCAGTTAGTTCGGCAAATTCTTTTTCCATTATTGTCACATGTCCAATGACCATTGACACAGTCATCTGATTGTAAACATGTCTTATCACAAAGTGGTCCGTATAAATCAGCAGGGCATGATTTTTCACAACGTGTTCCATAAGTTCTATAAAACAAAAATATTTGAAAAATTCATTTTTTATTTTTTGTGTATAATATTTACCCTGGTGGACATTGACACATTAATTTACCAGTTGAATCTGCTTGACAAACACCACCATTTAAACAAGTTTCATTATGGCATTTTAAGATAGTTAAACATGAACTTCCGCCGAAGCCTCTCGGACAACAACAAACTGGTGATTGTGATGATTTAAAACAAAATGAACCATTGATAAAATTACATTGTGAGCCTTTAAATTAAAAAAAAAATTTAAAGTTGAAATTTTATTTAGTCACCCCGTTTTTTTTTTTTTTAAAGAAAATTAAACATTCATTAATTTAACCCAAATTTTTTTGAAAATAAGGATTACTACTAGAATCAAGCGGTTTTTTTTGTTGTTGTTGTTATTAAAGTGCTTTATAAATTTTTAGAAGACCAAATAAATATAATTTTTTTTTTAAAACAGCTCCCAAAAAGGATATAGATTAACTAAATTATCTTTTAATTTTTGTCTAAAAGAAAAGATAGTTAAAACTGTTTTTGGACCCTTATTTTCGTAAGCAAGAAATAAAAGAACATGTAAATACCCTAAAAAAAGAATTTTCAATATTGAGCTAAGATATGAAAAATTTTTTTTGAAAAAAAAGAAATTCTGTTTTAAAGTTTGGCAATTTAGTTCAATTCTTTTTTCATAAAATTTTTCCCATTTAGCTCATATTTTTAGAACACAAATAAATAACGAAGAAAATAAGTCAATTTTTTTGTTGTAAAGTATTAAAAATTTAACAATTAAATAAACAATTTTAAAAAAAAATAAAAATTAAATAAAAAAAAAAAAAATTGTGATCCATCTACTTAATAATTAAAGTGCCCAATTATCTATATTTTGCTCATTATTAAAATTAATTAATCTTTTATAACTTACTGACTATAATTTTTGTTTGATGAAAAAAAATAAATAAAAAAAAAAAGAATAAAAAATTTGACTAATATTTATATTCTATGTAAAAATTTTAAATACTTTGATCAGCAGTGCATCCATTTATACCAAAATCAATAATATCACATTGTTTGCCAGAATAACCACGTAAGCATAGCTTTTGTCCATTGACTGGATCACAAGTATAATGTCCATCACATGAATCTTGCGGAACACAATTGGTATTACAACCATTGTCATACCAATTGTTGTCGCAAAATGTTGTGATTCCGACAGAGATGCTTTTAAAAAATTAATTCTAATTAACGTTTTTTTTTTTTTTATTATTTGGCAACGAAAATTACTTAGTAGCTTGAGCAGCTGTGCGATTTCCGAATGTTTGTAAAGTAAAATAAGTAGGACCTGTTGCTCCTTGTAATTTATAAGGTACCGGTATAACAAAATCCACTCGAATAAAATCAATTGGATTTAATTGAGATGTTATTTCGTTATAAATGCCTATTTTTAGGCGATAACCGGTTGATTGATAATTCCCACTGAATTGCATTAAAACTGGATTTTCAGCATCACCAGCTATTGGTGTTTGAAATGTTATAGTGCTAGCACTATTAATAGCTGAGAGAGTGCGTCTACCATATGGACAAACACTGAAATCTGAATTGCTTTGATATGCATCTAAACAAAGGGTTACTAAAGTATTGCATTTTAATGTGCAGGTATTATTTGGTCTTAAATTGCCATTGCAGCAATTTCCTTGATAATCTCTATCGGTCGGATTTGTATAGGACATCAAATGAACAGCTATTTTACCACTACCTTCAATACTCTTAAATAAAAAAATTGTGTAATTCTTTTTTCTTAGGACTCTATAAAATCTAATCTTACTTGTATGAAGGCAGACAATAGCATAAATGCTAATATGATTGATTTCATATCTGTGAATTTATATCTTGTTTGCCGATTATTTAAACCGGTAAGAAGATTATCGCTTATATACATATACAATAAACTCTTTTTTTTTAACTTAGTCAAATAATATTTTAATTTAAGATTGGTTCCAATTGTAATTGTTAATAACTTACTTGAGTTAGATTATTAACAATCAATAGTTTTGGAATTGTTATTTTTTTTAGTTGTTGAAAGCTCAAAAAAAGCACATTTGGTTTTGTGAGATTACCAAAGATGTTTTTTTTACTTTGTTAAAAAATCTAATTTCGGAAAAAAAAATAATTTTTTTTATAAAGTTTGTCAAAAAATTTAGATTTTTATTTCAAGAATAATAATAGAGACAGAGAGAAAGGTCCACTATGAATTGCAAGTAATTAAGATTTCTTAAATAGGTTCTTTTTTTTTTTTTGAAATTTCTTGATACTGAGCATGAAAGTTCTTGTGATTCGAAAATAAAAACAAAAAAAAATTTTTTTTTTTAAAAAGAAAATTTCAAGAATTGTAATCATACAATCTGAAATTTGAAATTGAAAAATAAAAAAACAAAGCTCTAAGAAAAAAATTTATTTTGTTTTTTTTTTAATTGTAGATTTGGATTTAGTACATTTTTTGCGGACTTTCAATTCTAGCTTAGAATTCGAATATTTCATTTTCTTTTTTTTTAATATTTTTTTATTTCTAATTAAGTCTTTAATCATGAAATTCGAGCATAACAGTGAACCTAAAAGACTTTGAGAATCAAAAACTCATAAAAAAAAATAAAATAAGAAAAAAAAAACTCGTTTTTTAAACCCTTTTTAAATCCCTCAATTAAATTAAGGGATATGTGTGCATTAGTAATGATATGATAGGTTCAATATTTGAGAAAAAAAAATGATTCTTATTAAAAAAAAAATCTAATTTTAAGTTCTCATTCATTCTAAGAAAAGGTTGGCGGTATATTTGGCAATATATTTATTAGTTACTCGAATTTATTTACGTTTAATACAAAAAAAAATGAGAGTCAACTTAAAAGAAAATCGTAGGATCTTTAATTTCCATTTAATAAAATCACCTTTTTATTTAATCAGAATCCTCATGTTTTCATAAGAAAAATAAATAAAAAAGAAAAAAGCTTTTCATTTATAATAGTGAGAAACCTAATTGGTAAAACAAAAAAAAAACATATTTACCGAGGCATTTCTTTTAAATTTAATTGATAGAATCTTAAAAATTGTTTAGAAAACTTGCTTACTTACTTTTTAAATTCGGACCTATATAAAATGATTTCGCTTTTTTGAGCACTCTTTAATATATAATATTTATCTTGATTCCTTTAAAAAAAAAATTTAAAGAAATTTAAAATTTCTTTTAGTAAGAATTCCATAACCTAGTTGATTTAGATTGATTTACTGTATGAAACTCATAAACTCTAGAGTTATACTGCTTTTAATTGTTAAAATATTCTTAGAATATTTGCATCAAAAATTGATAGATTTTACGGGATTTTTCATATGAATATGAACTAAAAAAAGAAATTTACTAAACAAGTTTAAAAATTCAGTTTTCGAAATTTATTCTGAATTATTCGATACTGTCGACATCTCGTAAGAAATATCTTGTTTTTTTTTTTTAATTTAGCCATTTATTAGTTAAAGAAATAGAATTTTTAAGATTCTTTCTAGCCAAAAAATTTCATACTATCCCTTATTTACAGTAATTTCTGAAATTAGTAAACATGGTTTGAAACTATAAATAAACATTCATTAAACCTATTTTGAATGTTCAGGAAAAATGTTTCGAACATGCTTAAACATCTCTTGAAAAAGTTCTAAACAATTAATTTTTAACGAAGGTTTAAAGATTAGTTTAGAATTTTCTATTATAAACAGGTCTCAAATTATTTGAAAAATGATTAAAAAATTTCTATGAAAAGAAAAATAGTTTAACCCAACAAAAAAAACATGAAAACATGAAATCCTCATTGAGAAGTTTTTTTGGTCACAAATTTACCAAAAATTTTTTAGAGAAAAAATTGTTAAATCTTGTCACAAAATTGACGAGTCTAAAAATTTCTTGGATTAAAATAATTTTTACCCAGAATAAATGAAACATTTTGTCAGAAAAAAATATTTTTTTACCGGAATGGCTTACTTTTTAAGTTGAGAATCAATAAAAAGATATATTGTACTGGGAGCAAAAATGAAGGGTTGTGGTAATTTTATATTAGCCAGTTTGTTTTTAATTAATTCTAAGAATTCAATGGGTAAAATTAGAGTTAAAAATGATCGGAATTGACACATTATGGCTTAAACAAAATCAAAATTTCTAAATAAAATTTGTAATTCAATGATTTAAGAACAAGAAATTTAATTTGAAAAATGTTCGACCATAATCAATTTTATGAATAAAATTAAATTTCTGGAAATAATAGAATATGATGGAATTTTAGCTGCTGTAAAAAATTGCCAATTAAGCTTCTAACTTAAAAATATTCAACTATTATTATTGAATGACCCTTAAAAATATTTTTTATTTTATTAAATGTTGAAACTTTTGTTACATTATTTTCACATCACATTATTAATTTCATAAAAAAGATTTAAGTTTTTAAATTTTATTCTTTTCATGATATTTTGTTTTTTGAAAGAATAAAAAATCTAAAACCGAATCTTTTATATATATAATAGACTTGAGTATTTTTTTTTGTGCTAAAATTCTTAAGAAAATATTTTAAAATATTTTTTAAATAAAATTAAAAATAGCTAAACAGAACTTATTTTTTTTCTCTCTCACTTAAATTAGACCCTTAATTATTAGAGAAATATTTGCCAAGATTATATTTGTTTGGATATATATTTTTTTGTTTTTTAAAAAATTAAAATCTTAATAATCCGAAAAGAGAGATCATCAAATATAGAAAATTGATAAGATTTGGATTTCGAGTTTCTAACCCAATAACAAAAAGAAAAAACAAGAATCTTGATCTAATAAATCTACTAAATTTTTTTTCTAGAATTAGACTTAAAGATATCCAATCCACATCACTTGAGAACAATTCAGCAGCGAATCGAAATCTCAAAAATAGAAAACACAAAAAAAAAAGCACTCAAATTTTATCCTTAAATCAACAATTTTTTTAAAAATTAAATTTTTAAAATTAGACTCTTTATTTTTTTTGAATTCGACAAATTTTTTTAAAATGTTTATTTACTTTCAACAACAACAAAATAGAGGTTCTCTTTTTGCTTATTTTTCACTTTTTTTTTATTAATAATTAGCTTGAATTTGTAGTAGTTCGGAACAATAAATTTTACTTTTAAAAATAAAAAATAAAAAAAAATTCAAAAGAATGTAAGAATTTCAAAATGATTTTCTTCTATATTTTGTTTTGAAAGCCTGAATTACAATTATTTCAAGTGCTTTATTTATATGGAACTATTGTTTTCATAAAAATAGATTTTTTACCTTTACTAATAACTCTCTGCTTAGTATCTTAAATTTCTTAATTAAAAGACTGACAAGTTCGAGTTGCACGCGAAAGTTCTGTAGTAAAAAAAAACTTGATTTTTTTATTATTTATTTGTACTTTTAGCCTACCGAGAGATTTTTCCATAATGACCATAACAAAAATTTTAAAAGTCTAGTCATTGAAATATTCTAATCACGCTACAATAAAAAGTCCACATTAAAACTTAATTAACTCAAATCTTAATTCAAAAATAAAAAATTTTTTTCAAGAACAAAAGACCATTACGTTTCCACCCAACAACTGAAAAATATTTAAAAAAAATCGATTTTTTTACAAAATCAATTTCAAACAATATGATCCAAAATTACATAAAAAAAAAAAACAAAATCTCCTGAAGTTAAGCGTAAATTTAACAAATAATTTAAAATCTAAAACAATTTACTTAAAATTTGCTTTAGCTTATTTAAGTCACGAAATTCAAAAATTTTAACAAAATAAATATATAAGGTTTTTTTATGTGTTGTTGTTGTTGTTGTTGAGTAGTCTCTGCTTTTTTCAAAGTGCTTTTCATTCCGAGACCATTCTATTTTTAATTTTTTTACCCAATGTAAATATAATTTTTATTTGTTGATTTCAAAGAAAAAGACTTATGACATAAACAAATAAATTGACCAAAAATAGAAGAGTAGTAGTACTTTTCGGATTGTTATTTGTCATGGTTACAATAAATATATTTATTAAAGGTTTTGCATTTCGATAAATTTCTTTAATATTAAGAAATATTCTCGTATTTTTTTTTTATGAATCAATTATAAAATTCACAAACTTTTCGAAAAAAAAAAATATATATATAAATTAAATAATTTAGTTAAATATTTGAAAAATCTGAGATTCTTTCTTAACTTTTGTAATTTTGTTGATATCTTACTTTAATATAATTTTTGAGAGAAAAAAAAATTTAACAACTCTTTAACTAAAAAACTTCTAAAAACGTTTAAATATTGAATGGACAAACATAAAAGAAAAAAAAGTGCTTAAAATCAAATACTACCACTATTTTTTCTACCTAAATTTACCGTTCTATCTAAACTAATTTTTTTTTTCTCCTAGGAAAATTTTTAAGTTCGTTTTAAATTTATTAATTACAATTGTTTTTTATTTTTTTAGTTTTCTTGAAATTTTTTTGTTGATTTAAAGTTCTTTAAAATTTTAACTAGTTTAAAGTACTCGATTAACTTAGAAAAAATAGAAATTTAGTTATATGGCTCTCTCAACAAAAAAAAAAATGAAAAGCAATTTGCTGTCGTTTTTCTTAGAAGTGCATTTTGATAAATCGGTCAAATTCGTATAAGTCTGATTATTTTCTTAAAAAGCATAGACATCTTAAATAAAATTTGAGTCCTTTTTAGTTTAGACCTTATTAAACATTATTTTTTCTTAATATTAAAAATTCTGAAATGACACTATTTTAAATAACTTCCGCGTAGAAATTTCTCTAATTTAAGCCATGAATTCATTTATGACACAAAAATCAATATTTTTTGTTATAACGAATTCTACCAAAAACAAATTGAACTTCCTTTATCAATTACCTTTTACTCAATTCTATACCTTATATACTGATATAGTAAAATAGAAAATAATCAATGCAATAGCAAAAATAAATGAGAAAATTTAAAAAAAAATTCAAACTAATTGATTTTGAAAAGAAAATTCTCTTCTTTTATTGAAATTTTATTTAAAATAAAATTCCATGCAAATTCAAAATTTAAAATAGTACAAAACAATATGAAACAAAAAAAAAAGCTAGCCAGTTGTTAAGAAACTCATTATTTAATATTAAGATACGAAAACAAGTGGACAATTAAACAAATCGGCTAGTAATAAAATAAGCTTTGTTTACGAATCACTAGAGCAACCAGAATTTTTTTTTTATCAAAAATTTCAAAGTCACCAGCAGTTTTTGATTAAAATTGAAAAATAAATTTGACAATAAAAAATACAACACCCTCAAGTAGAATTGTGATAGAGAGATATTTATGCGAGGAGCGAGCTATTTAATAGCAGATACTTTAGAAATTATATTTTTTTTATTACTAATGTTTTTTAAACTGTTGAAAATTTCAAAAAAACATTCGAATGCTTACTTTTTTTTTAAATTCAATTTTTTTTTTCTCTAAAACGTTTCTAGAATTACTAACTCTATTGTTTCTAAAAGATATTTGGTTTCAATAGTTTGTTTTTTATTTCGGTTCCAAATTTTTAGGTTTTCTTTTTTTTTTTGGTCTAGAGTTGTAAATAAGCTAGTTATGAACAAAAAAATTCTCGAAAAATTAATCAGATACCTTTACCTACAGAATTATTATTTTTGTTTAAATTTTTGAAGCGATATTTTTTTTAGCGATTTTTTTTTGTTGTTTTCTTCAGAAAAGTAAATAAATATTACTTGAGTCTGAAAAAAGCTATTTAAGAATTAAATTGGAACTTAGGTAATTCATTTTGTAAATTTAATAATTTTATCACGAGACAACGCATATTGTACTCTAGTTTTAATTCAAGTAGTATTTTAATTGGTAGAATTCAAAATTGAAATTTTTAAAATTTGACGTGATTTTTTTTTCAGAAAATTTTTTTTCTATTTTTTGAGTTAATATTTAAGAGTAGTGACAAATTGAGTAATAAAACAGGAATATTGGTTTTAAGTAGTAAAAAAATATTATAGAAATTAAATTTATTATTTCGAAATTTTTGGTCAATTCTTTTTGAAATAAAATCTTTGATGAATTATTGATTTTGAGAGAATATTAAGAATGAGGTTTTTTTAGTTTAAAATCAATACTATTTTCTTGGCGTTGTTTAGGAAAGATTTTTTTCGTGTGTTGTTTTTCATTTTCAGCTGGCTTATTTACAATAATTTCCCGTTAATTCTAATTAAAATTTTTGTTTTTCTTTTTGTATTCTTAAAGCTTGATTAAGGCTAATTTTTAAAAAAATATTTCAGGTCAATATGGAATAATAGTTTTTTAATTAAGACTTCAAAAAAAAAGTATGTCAATGTTTTATTTTAGGCTAATGATCATAATTGGAAGATTACTGATTGTGAATTTGAAAATTTTTTTATTTAAATATTTTTTACCTTTAAGTAGTTGAAAAACATTTAGACTTTGAAATTTTCTCAAAATTTTTGATTTACTAAATTGGAAATATTATTTTTTAAAAGATGCTTATTTTTTCATTAGACTTCTTTAGTACAAAGAAGCCATTTCGATTCATTTTATCTTAAATTCTAAAAATTATTTTATAAATTGAAAATTGAAAAATAAACGTTGATTCTTATATGTTTAAAGCTAAAAATTTTCTGTTCTCAAAATATGAGATTAACAAAAAGTAAGTACCACGACACCCCAACCTCCCTCTAATAAAATTATAATAAATTTTTTTGCAGACCAATCTTTAAATTTAAACATCAATTCTTCTCTTTGTTTCAACTGATGAAAGACTGAATCTTTATTTTACTTTACCACATATTCATGTTAATTTTTCAACAATCAAAACGTTTTTTATAGAAATCGACATTTTTAAGGTGATTAATGGGTATAAAAAAATTGTTTTCAGATTATACCATCTTTATTTCAAGAAAAATACTTGTAACGGGTGTTCAATAAAGCTTGTCAGAAACTTTAAATAAATTAAAAAATATAATACGATGGTTAAAATTCAAAAAAAATTTTAACCATATGTTGAATAGCATTTCTAGTTTAAAAAAAATATTCTTCTAAAGAAAGCGACTTTTAAGCACAGCTGGGTAGACATGAATAACCATGACCCCCTACAAACTCGAACTGGCACTTTTTATTAACTAAATCGAAGTTTTCCTCAAACAATGACAAATCGACCAAATTAATAAGAATTACTCCAAAATGAACGAAAATAATTTGACCACATTTTGTCCTATATACTTTTTCGGTTTAATTTAATTTTTTTGAAAGCAAACAAATAATAATACAATTTATCGTTTTCTTTATAAGGTGTCCCAAGTCATTAATATTAGTATCTTTAAATTTAATTGATAAGCGATCCGGAAATTTTTTGAATAAAAATTTAGATATATAATGATAATATCTCGCGAAGATGATTTGGGTTTTTTAGAAAATTATTTTATTTTGAAGTATTTTTGTAAAAAACCTTTTGTTAAGTCATTTTTCGTTAAAATTTAGTTTGAAACTTTAATAGCCTTTATTTTGCTTATCATGAAACAGATTGTTCAAAATCAAAACTAATTTTTATAAAGCATGATTAACTCTAAAATTCAAATTATTTCCGGGTTATTAAGACTCAAAAACAGCCAAATCTTAACAAAGGTTTATGATTTGGTGCACCTTAGATATTCTTGGGAGACGAAATTTTGAAATTCGGGGGACTGAGCCCTTTCATTTAAAAATCAGCGGGGGTATTTCCATCTACCCCGATAAACGCTCCGCGACTGCACTATCTCAACGCCTCGTAAAATAAGGTGGCGTTGTATACAAAAAATATATTTGTTTTGCTAGCGTTTAAGATTATTAAAGTAGAGCTGCATATTTACTTTGCTTTTATAGCAAATTGTACTTTTTTAAAGTAAATTAGATCTAGTATTAATTTACCTCTTTAATTAAATACAGTGCAGTTTAAAAAATGTTGACATGTTTTTAAATATCTTATGATTTTTTAAACATATCGTGGAAAATGTCCAAAAACTCCTTAAACAGCTCAAAAGCAAGTTTTAAACAAAAGAAATGCTTCTGATTATGTGTTTAAGAGTAAATTTTTGAAATATTTTATGAGTAAACTAAACCATATTTTGTTAAGCAAAAATTTCTCTATCAACATCACAAAAACCTCTTAAGCATTGCTCTTGAACTGTTTAAAATCTTAAGATGCTCTTAAACAACGTTTTAATCAGACTGTAAACTTATTTAAAAAATTTACTATAGAAAATGGAAATTCAACTTTTATAAGTTGAATGTAAATTTTTTATTATATATTAATTATATGGCAAGTTTTTTTTTAAACAGGCATAAATGCGCCCCCAATTACAGTATCGTTTTGACACGAGGATTTTACGTAAAATCCTCGTGTCATATACTGTCATATACTGTATACTGTATAATAAGCTTGAATCAAATTTTATTAAAATAAGTAATATGTTTCTTGAGAAAATCTGCCATGAAGAACTCGAATTTTTAGTCAGCTTCTTTCGAAATCCATTTATTTTAGGTCATTCGTTGGTCAAAATTTGCAAATTTTTAAATTGAGAGTCAAGTTAAATTTGCAAATATTAACTTTAAATTTTTTTGCAATTTTTATGAAACTTTTAAAATTATTCTTACTTATGGGATAACTACCAATTGAACTAAATAAAAAGGCATAAAAAATATTTTCCAGCCAACAAAAGAGATTTGTTTTTCTTATTAATTTTCTTAAAAGTTGAAAATATTGTTATATTTTATTTAAATTTTTAGAAAAAAATAGTTGTTACAAATTGGCTAAACAGGAAAATTGACCATCAAAATAACAAAAGAATTTTAGTTTTTTTGTTTTAATTCATAAATTGTGTCATTTTTAATCGAATATATTCGATTTTTTGAATAATTTTTATTATATTGTAAATCTTTTCACACTTTTTAAAAAA
Organism: Brachionus calyciflorus; assembly: GCA_002922825.1. NCBI lineage: Eukaryota > Metazoa > Rotifera > Eurotatoria > Ploima > Brachionidae > Brachionus > Brachionus calyciflorus. The sequence goes on along the minus strand of NTPY01000218.1, from coordinate 206,823 downwards.
CTCATTTTTTCTTTTGTACTGGATTAAGGAGCATCGAACATTCCAATGGATAACTTTTTACTTTGTCGAATTTATTCCAAATCTTTTTCCCGAACTGAGCAGTTTTGTCCCGATTGGCGATAGGTGTAAATGTTTAAGAATTTTAGAAGTTTTTTTTTATGAAAAAAACAACATGAAAATTCGCGTTTTTTTTCTAATTTTTACCTTTTGTAATAGTAAAACGGCGTTTTTTTAATGTTTTCAATGTTTTTCAAAAAAAATTAACAGATTAATAATAGAACAAAAAATTAATTATTTGAAAATTTTAAATTGTAAAAACGCCTGAAAACATAAAAAAATAAATCAGAAGTTTCAGATACATCGGGGGTTTTTGATTTTGATGACAAGTAATGAAAAAAAGATATCTTTATCTTTTTTAAAATGATTCAGCTCATCAAAATTTTCTCAAACAAGTATTTTATATCATTAGGCCAAAATATAAAAGATATTTTTTTAATTCTGCAAATTTTTGATTCCTTCTTACTGTGATTCAGAAATAGTTTGTTTCTAGGAAATTTTTGTTTAGAACTGTTAAAAATAGGATAATGAAATTTAACCATAATAAGTTTTTTTTAATATTTTTCTATTGAGATTTTTTGGCAATCTTAAACGATGAGTCAACGACAAAGAGTGGAGTTGTCTTTGATTCAAAAGCTATCAATAATTTAAACTAAAAAAATTTCATTTAACGGCCCAAAATTAATATTGATTTCAAGAATTGCTGAGTTTAAGAAAAAAGAAAGAAAAAAAATTCGAACCAAGTATTGTTTTTTTAAAGATGCACGAGTCTTTCAATGCACATCCGTTAAGCTTACTTAAATCATCATAGTAATATAATTTTGTCTGGTGAGCTTAGTTAAATTAGATGAAATTAGTGCGATTTTCTTATCTTTTTTTCTGTTAAATTAGAAAATTTTAAAAGAATGGATTTAATTTTGATTTCAAAAAAAGTTAGCTAAAATTTTTTAAACAGCAATTGCAAGTGTTGTCCCAAAATGATTTCCACTATTCAAAAGTTTTTCTCAAGAAAAAGCGATCGGAGGCGCTTTTTGTCATCGAAACTAAAACATTATATAAGCTGAAGGAAACAGTTGAATACTTTCTAAATTCTAAGCGCTATACCTTTTATTGTCTTTTTTTTAAATGAAAAAAGAATTCACAATAAATAAACTTAAACATCCCATGGGTGATGTTCCATATAAGTTGTTAACAAAAAAGGTTATAACAGCTTAAGAACAAGTTTAAACAAAAAAGTATCTTCTTAAGCATCCTTTTAAAAAAATCTCTTAAGCTTGTTTTTCAAAAAATGTCTTTTTGCTTAAGTAAAAAAATCGTCTTAACAACCTCTAAATCATTTCTTTGAGACTTTATTTTTTATCTTTTAAGATTTTTTTAACAAGATCTTAAAAAACTGCCAGCTTATTTCAGAAATGTTGTGTATTTAAATTTCAGGTCCGTTACCAAAACGCTGAACTAAGTTTATTCAATAATCAGTTTTTGCAAATAAACCGTACCTTATATTTATATATATTTTGTTTTTTTTTCACTAAAAACATATTTAAAACTGCCAAGCATTTTTGGGCACCCGTTAAATTTTAGCTACTTGGATTTATGATTATGCGCTCCTTACATTTTGCATAATTACATTACCATCGTCTACATTACCAATATTAAAAACCATTTTTTAATTTTAGACTTAATTTTTTATTAACTGAATGTGCCCTTCGGCTGAAATTGATACAGTTCATTTCTAAAATAAGTTTACAGTCTGTTTAATACATTTTTTGAAAGAATTTTATTAAGGGATTTTTATTAAGAGATTCTAAACAGCTAAAGAGCAATGCATAAGAGATAGAGAATTTAAGAAGATCTTTACTGCTTAATATTATCAGATACATTTTTAAGAATATTTTTTTTGTTTAAAATTTCCTGATGAGACGTTTTAAGATATTGTTTATCGGATGTTTAAAGCCGTCTTTAAATATGTTTTAAAAAATGTCAACTGATTTCAAAAATATTAATTTAAATTAAGATAATATTAATATAATATTGCAGCTTTAAAATAACTTCCCTTTTTTTGAAATTACGTCGTATTGTACTGTATTTGATAGAACTCGTAGGATACAACATCGTATGAATCAAAACTTAAATCTGAATAAAATTTTGCTCATACCAAATGGATAGAGGTTTCTTAAATGAAAAAAAAATATTAAATCTTTTTTCTTTATTTTGAATAATGACCATAGATGGACCTGAAAAATTATTAGATTTTTAAGAAATAATATTATATTCTGAAGAATGTTGTCTTTATATTTTTAAAAAATCTTTTAGAGAGGAAGTAAATTGTGAGTTAATAAAATAAACAGAGGTCTTTTATCAATTAAAGAATAAAATCAAAAAAATGAGAAAAGGAATGAAATGCAAATAGTTATAATATATTTATGTAAAATGCAATTCTTTAAAAAGATATTTTTTAAGAGGAAAAGTTTCTAAAAAAAATTAATTAGAATTTACCTAATTTATTTAGTAAACTTTATTCCAAATATATAGATCGCTAACCTGAAAATTGTCAAAATCTGAGACGAAAAAACATTTTTTGTAGTCCTTTTAATTTTGAAATTGGAATTAGTTTTTTTGGTCACTTATTTACTGGTCACGTAAAAGAACAATCCTATTACATAACTAAGTAGTATTTGATGTTCACGTAATAGCTGATCAAGTAGTCACATTTTGCAATAGACTGAATTTTGTATATTAGAAATTTATTTTATCACTAAAGAAATGAGCCTTTGTCCTTTTTTTTCAATTAGAGTTAGTAGATTAAAATCAAAACAAATTCTATGCTAAAGTAATTAAATTTTAAACATTTTAGTAGAATGTTTGAACTAAATTTATAATATAATGGCATTTCTGACTATTTTATCAACAACAGTAGTAGCCAATCTTACTTTTTAATTCTACCTGTAACACCTTTGTGAAGGTAACTCAGGTGTATAACATACAAAATATTACTATCTAAGAACTCATTAAATTACCGAGTTTTTTCTTCATATTACCAAAATCTTGGAATCAATTGTACGTAAAATAGAGTAGAAAATTGTGGACGACAGATTTTTCGCAGGCGAAACTATAGGGTTTTTTTTTCAAAAACCCCCCAAAAATTTATTCTGCAAAAGACTATACTAGTTAATCGGTTTTTAGCATTTTTTGCGTATTTTTTTTTCTACGGAAATCACCTCAGGTTGAATTGGTTTTCTCATTTTTTTTTGTTTTTGCTATTTTCGAACAACCCTAGCCTAAAAAAGATTCCTATTTAAATTTTTTCGGAAATGATCATTACTTTTGGTTAAAAAAAAGAAACACAACTACTATGTTGATTATTTGAACAATTTTCATTAAGTTTAGACGTAGATTTATCTTTTAAGATTTTTAGTCGACTTTTGGGAATGGACTCACAACACTACTTGAAACTGCAAAATTTTTAAAATTTATTTAATTCGTTTCAAGCGAATAAGGTAGAATTAATAACGACTGGGTTAGGACCGCTAAAAGCCAGTCGTAATAAATGTAAACTTTAAAAACAAGGATATATGGGAGAAAAATTCGGACAGGAAAATTCCATCCTTATATAGGAAAATCGTTATTAACGGAGTCGTTTAAAAGGGATTCAACTGTACATTCCGACCTCGATTTCGTTAATTGCCTCTGGGACTCTTAAAAATTTAAAATATTAAAAAAAATGAATATTTTACGCATAGAAAATATCAAATCTACACAGTTCTTTTATTAATTAAGCAAAAAAATGATGATTTTAATATCAAAAATTACAAAATTAACATTAAAAACAAAAGAATAAATTTAACACAGCACGAATCTAACCTGGTACTTCAAAACATCATCAATTCTTATTCAAAATAAAAGTGATATTATAAAGTTGTATAATTAAAATTTGAATTCTTAAATCCGAGCCCAGGTAAAATTGAATACCAATTAAAAGTTGACGAAAATTTAATTAAAGGCTAAAATAAAACTGATATGCAGGATTAATTTAAAATTGATAAAGATTCTTATTTTAATAAATTAAATTTTTTTTTAATTCGTACGATTCTTTAGAAATTATCTTTTTGTAAATTGACTTTTTTCTTTTAAAAAACATTTTGGAATCAGTGATAAATTTTCGTGTTAAAAGTAATCGTTACCAAATTAGTTAACGATTAAGTAATATAGAAAGCGAAAAAGAAGTGGCCAATAAAAAATAACGAAATTTAATTTCAATTTGATCTTTTCATTTCACTTTTAATATCACACCAAATAAAAATTGAAATTACAGAAGATGGCAGAAAAAATCAAAATCTCATCAACATTTAACAGTAAATAAATTAATAAATAAATCTAAATAAATCATAAACAAATCATTTGCCCGCAAACACTCGATAATATTTTTTATTTTGGAAATTATACCATGATTTTAGTATCGGCTTTCTCATGGCATTGTGAATTTTGGTACAAAAAAACAGTACAAAAATAATCAAACTTAAATTAAAAATTAAAAAAACATCTCTGCAATGAAAAAAATATGCAACTAAGTGCAACTTCATAAGTTGCAGCTTAAAGGAAAGTCTGCAAAATCTCTGCACTTTGCAAAAAAAATGAAAATTAAAAAAAAATTATTTTTGGTTGCAGACTTTCCTATAAGCTGCAACTTATGAAGTTGCACTTAGTTGCATATTTTTTTCATTGCAGAGATGTTTTTTTAATTTTTTATTTAAGTTTTATTATTTTTGTACTGTTTTTTTGTACCAAAATTCACAATGCCCTTTCTCATGTAATCTAAATTCAAGATTTTTTCAAATAAATTGCAGTCAGTTCTCTTTAATCTGAATTTCGTTAAAACATTTTTTTTATTTTAAAGGGAAATTTTGACAGGCAAATTTATCTTTCAAATAAAATTATTTAATTCAAAAATAAATTTTTATTTCAAAAAGTTCTTGACGATAGCTGACACTGATTTGGAATATTATCAATGGTCTTTTAAGTTGTACTATAAATAATTGCTAAAATTCTATTAAAATCTAAGATAAAAAAATAAAATTGAATTTAATTTTTTATGTAAGTTTAAAGCATCTAAATGTACTTTTGTCAACAAATAAAAATTAAAAGCACCTGAAGATTTACTGTAAGTTGATGTCAAAGTAAATTGATGTCATGATATTGATGTCATCGTAATTGATGTCATATGATAAAATAAGAAATTGATGTCTTTTCTTTAATAAAAAAATTGATGTCATTTGATTAAAAAAGAAATTGTAGTCTTTTCGAATAATAAGAAATTGATGCCATTCGGTATAATAAGGAAATTCAAGCTTTATTTAAAGTTAAGAAAAACATGTCTCTGAGATTGATGCTAAAGTATAAGACTAATAAAAAGTTAAATTATATCTAAGTAAAAAATTAAAATCCGAATTTAAAATTTGTTGTTAAATATTGCTAATAAAATAAATAAATCTTGTTTAAAAAAATAAAATTGAAGTCCACGAGATAATCATAATTGACAGCAACTTTGGCATAGAAAATGATGATGATGATGAAAATGACGATGAAGATGACGAAGAGAGTGACAAATTTGATTATGTCAGGTCCTTGATGAATCATAAAGTTTTAGCAAGAATGTCTAGATCTAAAAGGGCTGAAGCTGCGCGCAAAAAGAATTTAATCAATGAGCATATGGCTAAAATTACTGGTGAAAATATAGATATGGAAGTGAGGAGAGTTTGGAGATTAAAAGGAATTACTAATAGAACAAGAATATCAAAAAAAGATAGAGATATAGCTAGGCAAAATTTGCGAAAAAAAGTTTATGAAGAAGTTGATATTCAATTAACAACAGAATTTAGGGAGCGTTATGGTCAAACCAAATCTTATTAGAAAATTGTTATTTTTATATTGTTTTTTTGCGTAATTTTTTGTATTAATTTTTTTTTGTATCAATTATATTTAGCATCAATTTAATAGACATCATTTTCTTAAATAAAATAAAGCATCAATTTAAAAAAGCATAAATTTCTTAATAGTAATTTGACTTCAAAAAATTTGAACATCAATTTCTTATTTCTAATATGACATCAAAGTAACTTTGACATCAATTTCGATGACATCAATATCATGACATCAATTTACTTTGACATCAACTTACAGTTTACCGCACCTGAACACCAAACTCCAAAACAAATTTAAAAGAATACTATTTAATGTCTTAGGTTTTTTATTTTAAAACTCTTATGTTGGATTTTTTTTTTCTAAATATTTAATTTTAATACTAATACTAACGCAATCTATAAATTTTTCAATTTATCAATATTTAAAAAAGCATAATAAGATATAAATCGTTCAAAATTTCAGATTGAGCATAAATCAAAAATTTGTAAGAAAAGAGGCACCAAGACTTAAACTCCTATTTTTTTAACATAAAACATTTATAAAACAGTTTCCCTCATACAAATACAAGGTTGTTTAACCTACGTAAACTGCCCATCCGAATAACGCTGGTCAACGTTGGTTTCGGTCAGCTCTCTTTAATCTGAACTTCGTTACAACTTGAACTCGATATTTTAAGTTAAATTTTAAACTATATTGTACGGAAATTTAAAGTTAAATTTACAATTAAATTTTTTTTAAGAAAATAAATTAACCAATTTTCCCGAATTCAAAATTTATCTAAAATTAAAGACGTAGAATGAACAATAATTTTTCATTTAAATTCACCCGTTTTTCTAGTATTAAAAATAAAGTATCTTGACTTTTGTGGAAATTGAAACAACATTGTTCAAATCGATTAAATTAGTCGGTGAAATGCTATTAATGAAATCAAATTTAAGGCCTAATTTATAAAGAAATTTATTTAAATGTGAAATGAAAACTATTTAATCTTCATTGAAAAGATAAATCAGGAATAAAAAACTATATTTTACGGCGTGATATTGAGTAAATTCGACAAAGTAAAAAGTTATCCATTGGAATGTTCGATGCTCCTTAATCCAGTACAAAAGAAAAAATGAGTTTTTTAAAAAGTGTGAAAAGATTTACAATATAATAAAAATTATTCAAAAAATCGAATATATTCGATTAAAAATGACACAATTTATGAATTAAAACAAAAAAACTAAAATTCTTTTGTTATTTTGATGGTCAATTTTCCTGTTTAGCCAATTTGTAACAAAAAATTTAAATAAAATATATTTTTCTAAAAATTTAAATAAAATATAACAATATTTTCAACTTTTAAGAAAATTAATAAGAAAAACAAATCTCTTTTGTTGGCTGGAAAATATTTTTTATGCCTTTTTATTTAGTTCAATTGGTAGTTATCACATAAGTAAGAATAATTTTAAAAGTTTCATAAAAATTGCAAATTTAACTGGTTTATTCTTTTGTGTTCTATAACAATTTTACCTACAACTTTGAAATTTCATAAGAAAAAAGCGATGTTTCAAAATATTTTTTTCAAAAAAATATTTGAGTGTTTTTTTTGCAATGAAGTTGTATCAAAACTAAATATGCTTGATCTAAGTAACGTATTTAGTTATAGTAAATTTTACAAATATTTTAAAAAAATAATTTAAATTTTTTTTAAATTTTTGATAAATCCCTTAAACTAAATACGCTCCTTTGTTTAGATAAGTAAAATTGTTTAAGACTTGTCTAATTTCCTGATTTACTCCGCAATTAAAATAGAATGAGATAAACACTCTTAAAAAAAATTAAAAGATCCTTTGAATTTAAAATTTGCTGCAACAAAGACCTTCAGATTATTCTTAATATTTGGAAAATTACTATAACTAAATACGCTACTTAGTTGAAATGAGTAAAATTTTTTCGCTATTTAGATCAAAATATTTTGTTTAGATTCTTCTTTGAAAAAAAAAATTCAAATTTTTTTTTTAACAAAGTTAATTAAAAAAGATATTTGAAATATTTTGAAACATCGCTTTTTTCTAATAAAATCGCTTTTTTCTAATAGAATAAACCAACTTGACTCTCAATTTAAAAATTTGCAAATTTTGACCACCGAATGACCTAAAATAAATGGATTTCGAAAGAAGCTGACTAAAAATTCGAGTTCTTCATGGCAGATTTTCTCAAGAAACATATTACTTATTTTAATAAAATTTGATTCAAGCTTATTATAATTGGGGTCGCATTTATGCCTGTTCAAACTGAACAAAATGAATTTTTTTCAATGTTCTTTTCATTTAAATTATTTAAATTAATATTTTCAGTTTGTCAGTTTGTATTCAGCTCGTCAATACATGGCTTGAAAAAGAAAAGTTCAAATAGATTATCTCATTTAATTAAAAAGTAATAAAATCTTAACTGAAAAATACACCCTTATTTTTTAAAATGTAAAGCTTAATTCAGTACTTCAGAGAGTTAGAAATTTATCACTGAAGAAAGATTTTTTATTTTTTCAATAATTAGTAATTTGAAAATGTTGGAAAAAGCTCACTTATTCTGTGATGGGAACTTCAGATTATGAAAAAGTCTTTTTAAATGCTGTTTAGAGAAACCAAGTTGTATGGTTATTTGTTTTCATCTTAAGCAGTCATTTTGGAATTAAAATCGTCTTATAAAGTATATGAAAAAATTCCTCGTTTACTCAAATTACTTCAAGTAATAGCTTTTATTCCATTTAATGATGTTGTTGAAGTGTTTAATCAAATAAAGTCGAGCTGATAATAGAGACATAGAATTTTATAATTAAAAAGGAGATAATTATATTGGAAAATTTTTAAAAGTTGTTAGAGGACGTGGTGTAAAAACAATTTCAAGCTATAGTAGACCACTATTTGACGTTAATTTATGGAATGTTTATGAAAGAACTAGTGAATGTTTACTAAGGACAAATATTTTTGTTAAATCTTGGCATAACGCTTTTTTAGTAGAAATATGGTAATATCACATATATTCATAGTTATTTTATCAAAATACTTATTTTATAATTTCAATTTTATATTAAGAGGATGCATGACAAACATCCACTAGTTTATTCATTAATAGACTATTTTCTAAAAGATCAAAAACGTGTAGAGCACCAATTAGTTTTATTGAAACAGGTATTGTTTATAAGAGAAAAGTATCGAATTTAAATTTAGCTTTATTAATTTAGCTTTTTTAAATCGATTAATAGTTATTTTTAAGTTAAGCTATTTTAAAGTTAGCTTTATTAATTTAGCTTATTTAATTTTATTTTTTCTTACCTTTAGCTTTTTTATACAGCTTTTTTAAAAGATGCTAAATTTATCTACTCCCAAGATAGATGATTAATTTTTAGGATTTAGAAAGGTTTTCCAAATAATTATATGATTTTTTAAGATATATTTTTTAAATAAATTGTTATCATGTGCTTCATATCAAACCCATTTTTAATTAGCCTTTTTTCAAAATCAAAGTCGTTTTTTTCAAACAGCTTTTAGTAAAAGTTTCATTTTTTATCAAAAATTTTTATTTATCTTTAACGAAATTATGACCAAATGGTCATATAAAAACATCTTTATCAAATATTAAAAATTTAAAAATTTGTTTTGTGATAATAATTTTAAAAAAATGAATTATTTACTTCTAGCTGTTCAAAAAAATGACTTTGAGTTTGTCAAAAAGTTAATTGAAAATGGGGCTGATAAGGAAACAGCTGATAACCAAGGGTACAAACTAATTCATTACGCAGCTAATTATGGCTCTATTGAATTACTAAAATTTCTTATTGAAAATGGCGCTGATAAGGAAGCAGCTGATAACGACGGGAAAAAGGCGATTCATTACGCAGCTAATAATGGCTCTATTGAATTACTAAAATTTCTCATTGAAAATGGCGCTGACAAGGAAGCAGCTGATAACGACGGGAAAAAGGCGATTCATTACGCAGCTAATAATGGCTCTATTGAATTACTAAAATTTCTCATTGAAAATGGCGCTGACAAGGAAGCAGCTGATAACGACGGAAAAAAGGCGATTCATTACGCAGCTAATAATGGCTCTATTGAATTACTAAAATTTCTCATTGAAAATGGCACAAATATTGATTCAGCTGATAAAACTGGAAAAAAAATAATTCATTGTGTCGCTGAATTAAATATCTTTCATAAAAAAGCTGCTAATAAAAAGTTTTCATCTATTAATAAAACAAAATTTTCAGATTTGACTTTAAAGGAGCAAGAAACGATCGTTGAATGGATTTTTAAAATAGGTTCTGCTCCAGAATTAAATAATAAAAACGGAAATGAACTTTTTGAACATTCTAATAAAATGAGAAATTTTCGATTAGCGAATTGGGTTAGGCAATACGGATATGATAGATGCTTTCGGATTTGCCATACTAGATTATTTTCACCTTCTAAATCTTTTTTCAGCGTTCTTCCGTCAGAAAACAGTCTTTATGAAAATAAAGACAAAAAAGAAGAATCAATAAAAAATGCGATAAAAGCTTCAATTCAGTTAATGAAATGGCTCATTGAAAATGGCGCGGATAAGGAAGCAGCCGATAACAACGGGAAAAAGGCGATTCATTACGCAACTAATAATGGCTCTATTGAATTGGTAAAATATCTAATTGATATTGGTGCTGATATGGAAGCAGCTGATAACAACGGAGACAGTCTAATTCATTACGCAGCTAAAAGAGGCTCAAAAGAATTTGTGAAATTGGTCATTGAAAATGGTGCCGATAAGGGAAAAGCTAATAATTACGGAAAAAAAGCGATTCATTTTGCAGCTAATAATTGCTCTTTTGAAGTAATTGAATTTCTCATTGAAAATGGCGCTGATAAGGAAGCAGCTGATAACAACGGGAAAAAGGCGATTCATTACGCAACTAATAATGGCTCTATTAAATTTGTAAAATATCTAATTGATATTGGTGCTGATATGGAAGCAGCTGATAACAACGGAAAAAAGGCGATTCATTACGCAGCTAATAATGGCTCTATTGAATTACTAAAATTTCTCATTGAAAATGGCGCTGATTTGCGCTCTGATGAAAATGACGGAAAAAAGGTTGTACATTATGCAGTAGAAATGGAGGATATTAACTTTCAACAGTTTATTTTAAATAAATTCTCTTATAGTTTTTCACAAGATAAATATTTTAAAGTTTTTATTAAGTCGATTTCAGAAAAACAATTTATAAATTTTTTGAAGCTCCTATTGAAAAATGGGATTGATATTGAAACAAAAGATTCATTAGGAGACAAAATTATACATCATGTAGTTCGTAATAAATGTTTTAATATTTTGGAATATTTAATAGAAAAAGGAGTTAATTTAGATTCAGTCGATGTTAATGGAAAAGCAGGTATTCATATAGCTGCGTCAAAAAATTATTGGGATATTGTTAAAATTTTAGTAAATCATGGAGCTGAAATAAATTTGAGAGATGAATTTAATAACAGTGTTATACATTATGCATGTATTCAAAGAGAATGGGAAAATGTTAAATGGCTAATTAAAAAAGGAGCTGATTTTTATGCAAAAGATTCTTTTGGTTATGATGTGTTAAATTATTATAATTTGCAAAATAAGTCAGACTTTTTTAAATGGTTGGAAAGCAAAGAAGGCGAAGAAAAATTGTTGTGGCTCGATTAAGAGCGAGTAAAATGAAAATTTTATTAAAAAGAGATCGGATTTAACAAAAGTTTTTTTTTAATTTAATTTAACGGATAAATCCAACTTCTAATTAAATTTTAGTCCTCTTTTTTTACTTAGTGCAAAAATGTCGTTTTAATCAATATTTATATTATCTGAAAATTTGCTTTAAAGTGAATATTTAAGCTACTTTATTTTAGTCTTTTAGAAAAATTTGATAGTTTCTAAAGTAACTTGTAATTCACAAACGACACAAAATATTTTTCAGTTTTCTTGGTGAACTGAAGTTTTTGATCAATTCCCATCAAAATCTCTTAAAATATCTCATTGAGATACCAAGAGAAAATAAACCTATTGATAAACATCAGATAATAAGGGCAAAATTGGTTCTCAGGTAAAATTACAACGCACTTTGAATAGCCGAAAAATTAATTTTACACGAAAGTGTTATAAAAAAAATGTTGACATAATTTAAATTTATGATGTGGTTTCTTATTAGTCAATAATTTTACCAAATAAAAAAACATTAATTTAGAAAAATACTTAATTATATATTAGGACAAGTAAGGATAATCAAAAGGATCCTTTTTTAATGGTTTACATTGGTTATACTAATAGAAAATATGACAAGGAACAAAATAAGTAAAATTATAATTAAACATTAAGGTAATCGAGGAACTTCTCGTCTGAGTTCAGTCTTTATTTGACTTCTTTTGTTTAAGTAAAATTTTTCCTTAATTGTAAGGTATTAGACCATTGCTGGAATTTGTTGCTAGTTTTTTTCCTTGAGGTTATAAAAATAAAATGGTAAGCATACTTGCTTTAGAGTAACTAAAATTACCATATTTTAATTTTGGAAAATAGCCAAAATTAAATTTCCATTGTTTTATGTACATAATTAAACTTAATTAGTTTAATTTAAACACAAAACTTGAATTAATTATTATAACAGTAAAATGACAACGTTTTAACACTTAACTGTAAAAAAATAAAAAAATTCTCCTCCCATTTTCTTTTCGGTTAATCAAAGATTTTATTTTCTGATGATTGTCATTTTACAGTTAATTAATTATAGCGTTGTCATTTTACCGTGAGCCCGCAAAATTAATTTGTCAACTATTGAATTGTCAACTGTATAATTTATCAACAATTAAATTATCAATAAATAGAATTATCAATAGACTTTTTTTTTCAATAGTATAATTTGTCAACAAAAAAAAATTATTTTTATGATAAAAAATTACAACAAAAATCAGAAGTATACATTTTGTCAACTTTTTTTTTTACTACCAATTAGTACCGGATGTGGTTTTAGGTACATATATATTATTTACTAAACCAAGAAATCCGAATTCCTAAATTAAGAAAAAAAAAAGATTTAAGGCAACTAGGAATTCTACTACCGTGAACTATCGGGCTACAAATAGTAGTGAAATAATGAAAGTTGTGTGATTGTGATTCAAACTGATGATGAGATTTAATGAACATTTTAATTTTTTTTTTTGTTTAAACGAAACTTTTTTGGGATAGGAGTTGAGACTTGAACCCGGGTCCTTCAACCAACTAGGTAATTAATTTAAATTCACATGTCCCCCATCCAACGATTCGAACCATTTGGCCATCATCGGCCTTTATACATTTTAAGGAATAATTAAAGTAACTTCAAATAATGGCAGTGATGAACAATTTTATTTGAACTTTGTAACCAACTTTAAATCCTGGTACAAACTCTTGTAAACCGGAATATAAATCTTTAAAAAATTGAATAAGCCTTTAGTTTATAAAAGTTGACAAAATATACTAATTTATTTTTTTTTTTAAAAAAAAATGTTGACAAATTGGACTGTTGATTTTTTTTTCTGTTGATAAAATTATTTTATAAAAAAAAATTGTTAATTAATTTGTTGACATATTATACTGTTGATTATTTAACACTCAAAGGACCGGCTAATTTTTTCCAAAAATTTGATTGACTTTAACATAGACTCCAAGAAAGATTGTAGCATGAGAAGTAATAAATATAAAAGTCAATTAATAAATATTTAAAATGAATATAAAAACATATCATTTTGAGTAACGGTTTATGAGAAAATGGAGTTTGAAATTTTGAAAAAGTGTCAAATTTGACACGCCGGTCCTTTGAGTGTTAATTGTTGATAAAATATAGTCAGCCGATAATAACTAGAAAAATATAAAAAAGAAAATATTGTTATTTTTTTCCATTGAGATTTATAAATTTTCGCAAAAAACAACCAAAATAAATTTTTTTTCGAAAATAAATAGAACGCAAAGAGATTATCCAAAGAAAAATTTATTTTAATTTAATGAGAATTTAAGAAGAATAACGTACAATCTTTTTATATAATAACATATATAAAAGTTTGAAAGAATTGGGCTATTGTATTGGAAAAAATAATATTGGAAGAAATAAATAAAAATTTAAATACAAGTAGTAATCAATTTGGCTTTAGGTCTAAGTCATCATGAAACCATGCAATTTTTGCAGTGAAAGAAGCAGTTCTTTATAACAGAAGAAATAAAAAAAGGTCATATGTTTGTGCTATCGATGCTAGTAAAGCGTTCGATAAAATCAATCGATTCACATTATGGGCAAAACTGATTATTGAGTTTACAATTTGGATTGTACGCACAATTATTAATTATTATAATGTGTCTAAAGTAGTAATAATAATTAAGAATGAACAAAGTAGTATTTTTAAAATAACTCGAGGTGTAAAACAAGGTGGACCATTAAGTCCAATTTTATTTTCGATTTACATAGAAGACTTAGGTAATTTAATGAATAACTTAAATATTGGTATTATAATTGGAACACTTGTAATTAACAATATACTATACGCTGATGATATAGTCTTGATGGCAAATACCTCCAAAGAATTAAATTTCCTCTTAAAATTGACTGAGAACTATGGATATGAGCACGAACTTAAGTTTAACCCAGGTAAAACATGTTATATGGTAATGTTTAGCCAACAAATTAAACAAAATATGAATGAGGAAGAAGTTGTATTTCAAAACGAACAAGTAAAAAGAGTCATTCTAATGAAATATCTAGGAATCTGGGTGGATGAAACATTCAATAGTCGAACTTACTTCACAAACCGAATGAAATTATTTTCATTTGAATATCAAAACTTAAAACAATGTGGAATCACATCAAACATTGTCGAGACACCGGTCAAATTATGCTACTATAAAACTTACGTTAGACCTAAACTCTACTATGGCCTTGAAAACTTGTACCTTAACATAACTCAAATGAAAAAATTGCAAAGATTAGAATCTATGCTAATCAAGTCTATGTTTGGGATTGTGAAAAAGACTAGAAGTACCCCTCTTTTAAGAGCAATTAATGTGGAAAAAGTTGAAGATCAAGTTTTTTAATAGACTTATGGAATTTGAAATTACAAGTAAATTAGCAAATGAAATAGGAAAAAACATTATAATTTCTAAGCACAAAAATGGAAGTTTAATTGCTGAATTAAAGTCATTATGTAACACAGAAAACTTGAATGAGATATTTTACAAAGGCAAAGAATTCATGGATAAGATTGAACAAGTCAAGAGACAAGAAACAAACACAAATAGTGTAAATATGATTAAGGAGTGTCTAAAAATGACTGGTGAAGAGAGAATATACGGACTTTATACTCAATTAAAGATAAATTTTGATAAAATTTTTAAATAACAGCTATCCGGTTAACTCCTGCTTTGTATGTTTTTCTAAATTGTATATTTTATATCTCTTAATTTTTTTTTATTCTCGGTGATAATTTTGAATTTTTTATATTTGAACATTTTATTTTTTAATTTTTTTATTTATACAAATTATTGTATAAAGTGTTGGAGGTCCATGATAGACTCTCCAAATTGACTATCGCCTTAGCTGCGGCCTTTTGGAACCCATAAATAAATAAATATAAAAGTTTGACTTAGTTGAATTTTTTTTTTAATTTTTCAAAATTAACAAAAGAAACATTAAACAAAAAAAACTTACGTATTTTTAATTTTTTTTACTTTGAATGAATATTTTGTTAGCTTAATAATTTTTTATTTTAGATAGCGAAGAATTTATTGATTAGAATTATACATTTAGAAAATAAAAATTTTATTCAGACTTGTTTACTTAAAATAAATTTAAAAAAAATTAAAATTTAATACTACTCTATTAATATTTTGTTCTTAATAACTAAAATAATTAAATTAAATTCGAATAAAACGATCTTTGAAAAAATCGCTACCCCGTTTTACGATAAACAATGAGACCGTGTGTGGTTTGGGCAAAGTAAAATTTTTGCTCATTTTTCAATTTTCATTTTTGCTCAAAATATTTAAATACGCAATTACTTGCACGCTGAAATTTTAAAGAGTCAATCCTTTTTTAAACAAATTAAAAAATATTATTTGAAAGCTTTTAAAAAAAAGGATTGGCTATTTAAAATTTCAAAGTGCTAGATTTGACTGCCATATATCTTCGCTTGCCTCAGCAGCATTTCTTTGTATCTTTTGATTGAATACCATATAAACCGTCTTTTGTGGGTTATATAATATAACCCACAAAAGTCACCGAAGTTACTGAATCTATTATTGATTAACTTCGTCATCAATGATGACGAATTTACTGAATTAAGTGACCATGACAACTAATTTTTTTTTATTCGTTATTGTTTTTCAATTAATTAGATAATTAGCCGTTATAAAAAATTTAATTTTGTATCAAATATTTTAAATTGTAAATAAAAATTTTCTAAAAATTTGCATAATGTTGCATTTTTAAACATTTTCTTGCATTATTTTGCATTAAACTGCATATTTAAAATTGCATTTTAAGGGTAAATTTCTCGCATTTTAAGTTGCATTTAGGCCCCGCTGAACTTGCATTAAAATACAAACCCTGGTTATATTTAATTTAATTTTTCGCACCACATTCTTGTAAAATATTTATTGCTTTTGCAAACCTAATTTAGTTTGGCTAATAAGTAACACGTCATCGGCATTTGCTACAACGTCTATTTTTTGTTTATTAAAACAAGTTTATTGCGAATAGTTTTGGTAAAATTGCTCCCTTTTGTCTTACACCAACTTTGGTGTTAAATAAGCTGGATATAATTAGCTAATTTTAAAAGTAATACTTTTATTTCACAGAAAAACACAGCTCTACTTTTATTTCACATCAAATTTCAAAACTCTTTCTGAATATTGACTTCCTTTTTAAAAATTTTGAAATTTTACTTGAAATGTAATTAAAATCTACGTAATGGCTAGAATTAAAATTTCAGCGCGTAGCCTTATTTTTCAACAAATAAACTTTTTAATCAAAAAAAATTTTAATTTAAAATTGTCTTACTACTTAAATCAAACACAAACTACAAAAGCTCGGCGAATGCGAACTAATTTTGCAAAACAATTTTTAATTGAGTATTAGTGATGGTCATTAGTTTTAGGTAATTAAAAATTAACCGACTAAAAATTAGTTAACCAATTTATTTTAAATTAGGAAAAAAGAAAAATTTCAAAATTGACAGAAATACAAATCATATTTTTTCGTTTAAAAAAATTGATTTACCACATTAAAGTTTAAATTACTTACATAATTTTTAGTGGACATTACTAGTTATGAATTATAGAATTTATTTTTCACCCATCACTATTGAATATCACGCAAAATTTTAAATAATATTAAGGTCCACGGGCTACGTACCATCGATCAGACGTTATAAAGTCCATAACTCATCGACCATACTCATAAACTCGAGTTTTAATTCCTTTTTAATGATTTAAAATTGGAAATAAATGTTGAGTTAAAGCCGAATTTTAGAGTTAGACTCTGCATTAAAAATTAAATTGAAAAAAAATAAGTTATAAAATTTCTAGCTAAAATTAAATTAATCAGATAATATAAAAAAAATAATATTGGGGATATTTGGAATAACTCATCAGCTAGAAAATCGTCTTTGTGATCTTCAGGTAAAAATTTTCGAACACTAAGTGCTTAATCGACTTAATCTTTTATAATCTTAATAATTCCATATAAATATCAAACTTAAGATTCGTTTCTAGAAACCGCACTTTAAACTAGAATTTTGATTTTTTAATTAAAAAAATATATTTTTTTAAACTTAATTTTTACCCCTGCTCTTAAATCCATATCTCAATTTTTAATGCAGGTTCTAACTCTAAAATTCAACATTTATTTCTAATTTTCGATGACTAAAAGGGTTTATTTGCCCTTAAGTTATTATACGGTAATTTTTTTAAAATTGTTAAAAAAATGAATATATTATTGTTGTTAATTTAGATTTATTTTTTCAAAAAAAAAATGATTTTGAATCGATTTAACAATTTAAATGAATAAAAATTTAATTTTTCAAATTTGAATAAGCATAATTATTTGTATGAATATTTATTGAGTATAAAAAAAATTCTAATACAGATATAATTGCATTTAAAAAAAAACTATATAATTAATATTTAAAGTTATTTCGTTTTTGAACGATAATAAACGACTAGTAATTCGTAAATTAAAAAAAATGGTTCCACAAAATTTCGAAAAATAAAAAATGAAAAATTTTTTTGGCAATTATTAATTGTTTGGATAAAGTTGCTCTATTTATAATGGACTAAACTCTGAAGTATTTGAACCTCTTATTTTTTTGACAATCATAACAAGTAAACCAATGACAATGGCCAATGCTGGTAGACCAAATCCAACAAAAATAACTAGCGAGACAATTGGTGACATTTTTTCACTTGGTGCAGCACCCATTCCGACTGAAAAAGCCCATGATGAAAATTGAGTTTGATTGTAAAAATAACCATCTTTTCCTTTACCCTCTAAACCAAACGAAACATTCAAAGAACTAAACAATTTATGATCATCATAAAAAACAAGACCTAAACCATT
Organism: Brachionus calyciflorus; assembly: GCA_002922825.1. Lineage (NCBI taxonomy): Eukaryota > Metazoa > Rotifera > Eurotatoria > Ploima > Brachionidae > Brachionus > Brachionus calyciflorus. The sequence goes on along the minus strand of NTPY01000218.1, from coordinate 188,225 downwards.
CGAAAGAGCATCGTTATGTCTTGTATCATATTGCTGAGTAATAGTACTATTTTCTAAACTCTTTGGATCTGAATAATAAAAAATTGGTTTCCATTGTAAATAATTTTCAACTTTGTTATCATTGTTCATTGTTTCAGCATTCCACAATTTAAATGTTCCTGGTGTGTATTCGTCATCTATGGTACGTTTTGTACTGACCGATAAATTCGGCATATTTGTCAAAAACAATAAATTAATGCCAAATTTTGATAAATCAGATTTGGGTTTAATTGAATCTATTTGAAAATCAATTGAACTTGATTCTGATTTGACAAATAAATGAGGTAATACTTTGTCTCTTTCATCTTTACCTGGATATCGAATTAGAAATTTATAAGAGCCTTTGGTGTTTTTATTTCGTGCAGTTAAGACACCAGAAGCAGCTGATTCGTTTAAGACAAATTTATCCCAAAGCATTTCAGAAGTCTTATAAGTGTATGTCTCGTTTGATTGAGCCATATTGGCACTACCATCATAGTCAACAAATTCATAAATTGACTGAATCTCATAACCACCGAATTCTAATGGCTCTTCAGTAAATTTAATAGAATCTTTCATTAGGCTAGCATTTTTCGATAATAAATTATCCCAGTCAATATTTAAATTAACATTTAAATTTGTTCGAAATAACATTATTGTAAAGGATTCGATGGTGCTGTACATTAAATGCACGATGTCATTTGAGCCGGTTAGTTTAACATATACAAGATTAATATATGAATCATCAACTGGTTTATTACATATTGGATCCATACAATCAGGATTCCATGAAACACTTACTTGTCTATCAGCATTTATTAAAATAGCACACGAAATGAATAGGATTAACGAAGAATAGAACTTTAGACCCATTTTTTAACAAAAAAAAACTCAAATCTAAAAAAAGAAATATTTTTTTTTAGGGAAAAAAAATCATTTAGCTTAAGTTATTGAAACTTTTCTATCTGTAATAAGTGCTTTTAGAGTCATGTGATTATTTAGAAAGAAAAAAATAAAGAAAATATTTAACATATGATAACTTATTAAGTATCATCATCACAAGAATTGTTAAAGAGCTTTTAATTTTTTTTTTTGATTAAAGAGTAAGTTTGAAATGAACTAAAAAGTAGATTTTATTTTCAATTTTAGAAGTGATTCAATGCAAGTAAACATACCATTATTTTTAAAAAAGGATTTGAGTATTTTATTTTGCAAAATTCTCTCCAAATTTAAGCTTATGATAGAAAACAGAGTATGAAATATTAGTTTTAAAATTTTTTTTAAATGTAGGTTCTATGGTGTAACGGTTAGCACTCTGGACTTTGAATCCAGCAATCCGAGTTCAAATCTCGGTAGAACCTTTAAATTTTTTTTTAATTCAATAAGGTTAGATTGAATGGTCTAATAATTTTTGGATAATTTTTTTTTCATAAATGCAAAATAAATGCGATAAAAATGCGAAAAAATGCGAGAAAATGTAACAAAATTTTAATCGAAATTAGTTTTTAAGGCTATTCATAAAAATTTATCGCAACTTTTTTATATTTTAATAAAAATTTAATGTTTTTTTAGATAAAAAAAAACCATTTCTTAATAAAAATAGTTTTCTTAATCTGCCATAAGACCTTGTTTATAAGCGCACTCCCAGACCCCCTTTTTCAGAAGAATAGCCATCAGAAAAATTTTAATTTTGTGATATTTTTATAGACCACACTAAACTCTACCAGGAATGTCATCATAATAGATTATATTACTTTGTTTAGAGTACGATTATTCCTTTCAAAGAGGCGATTTTTAGTCGCTTAAAAGCAAGGTTTTACGGTAAGTCATTTTCGAAAGGTATAATGTCATTATCAATCGTTTTTTCATCATGGAGAACTTTAAATGAGAAAAATACACCATATATGTAAAAAATACACTTAAGAAAGAGAAAAAAAACACTTTCAATTTTTCTTTCTTAATGTGTTTTAAGTTAAAAGGCTAAATCAAATTTATGGTTAAAATATTAAAATTAAATATTTCTGTTTCTTTTATTTAAAATTTTTGGGTTTAAATGTTGGTTTTCGATGTCGATGTAAAAAAAAATGCGAAAAAATGCAAGTTTAAAAAAAAAATGCAAAAAAATGCAACAAATGCGAAAAATGCGAAAAAATGCAAATGCATTTTTTGGTCGTCCCTGATGATCACCTATTAGGTGACCCAAAAAATAAAAATTTGCCTAATATGTATTCAACTATCAGTTTTGTAAATCAATTTAAATTTATTAGAACATCAAAATATTTTAATGATCATTTCTTGGATTAGGTAAACTTTATGTTCAGTTTTGATCAATTGATCCGTCATCAGTGTTGTATCATAACGGTCATTATTGGTGATCAACTGGTTACATGACCCAGATGACTCTTAAAATGATGGGGATATTATTAAAGAAACTTAATGGTCAAAATATAAGAAAAAAGAAAACTGAATAAAAACTTAAAGATACCTTAACAAAATTTATATTCAAAAAAATTTAGATAAATTTATTTAGAATTTAAATTATATTTAATAAGTCTTACTTCAAAAGTTAAAGTAATATTTTACTTTTGAAGCAAAAAATCAACAAAATACCGAAATAAAATTCTCGATTTTAGTGAATAACCTGAGAGTACGTACAATGCAGCGAGATGTTATATTACTCGATGTTATTCGTTGTGACACAATCTTCTCCTCCCGTCTAATATGATACAAAACAAAATGAAATAATAGTTTTATAATTTTTTTTAAATGTAGGTTCTATGGTGTAACGGTTAGCACTCTGGACTTTGAATCCAGCAATCCGAGTTCAAATCTCGGTAGAACCTTTATTTTTTTGAGGTAAATTTTTGACATCGAATGATTATAACCAATTTATATTTTTTTTTTAAAATAATTTTAACTAAATTAAACCAGAGAATTTTAAAAATAAAATTTTTTAAGTTTAGCATTTCAATGTTATTTTCTGGTTGTTCTTTGTCCGCATAATTTAGTGAAAAATATAAAATTTTTTTTCATGGTAAAAAAAAATAAAGGTTCTACCGAGATTTGAACTCGGATTGCTGGATTCAAAGTCCAGAGTGCTAACCGTTACACCATAGAACCTTCTTATTTAAAATTATATTTTTTTATTCTTTTGTATCAATAAAAAATATATAAATAATTTATGAAAAAAATATTATCGAAAAACCATTAGACCATACAATGTCCCTTTTTTAGTTTCAAAAAATTTAAAGGTTCTACCGAGATTTGAACTCGGATTGCTGGATTCAAAGTCCAGAGTGCTAACCGTTACACCATAGAACCTCTCTTCTTTTCTTGTCATAATTTTATACTCTTAAACTCGATTTTCTCTTATCATTTGTATTTTTTCTCAATAAAAAATAAATCTTAAAAATTTAACTTATCGTCGATTGAACTAATGATAAGCATGAGGCTCATTTATTCGTTTGCTTAATTGTTTAATATTCTAAAATATTTTTAAAAATTTATGTCATAATAAAAAAAATAAAAAAACAGGCTGAATCTTTCACTTTAAACTACAGCTCCTAAATTATAAAAATCAATCAATCATTATTTTGATTTACAGTATTTTTTTGATTTCTTTACATTAATCAAAAAAGCGTTACTAATTGTTAGAAAAAAAAACATAATCGTGATAAAGTCTGACTATGAGTGTTGAACCATGTGTTAGGAGGGTGTTAGTCCCTAAACCAAAAAAGGGAAGAAAAACGCGTTAAAACAAATCAAAAAACGTCAACAATTAAACGCGTTTAAACATAATAAAACTTTAAAAAACGAGTAAAAAATTCAATCTTTAAAAATAATACTCAAATAAACGCGTTTAAGTTTTAAATTTATAGAATCAATATGCGTTTTTTCGCGGAAAAGCGCGTTTAATTGCTGACGTTTTTTGGTAACGAATTTTATATAACTTCTTTGTACCCACTTTACAGATGGTCTAACACTTTCCTAAAACCTCCATAACATCGCCTAACACATACTCTAACGCTTGTCAAACACTCTCTAACACACAGTCTCACAACACTAACACATGATCAATTTCTCCTAACTCTTTGAGTTTCACTTCCTTTGACTTACTAAGGCTTTTTCCAGTATCAATTCTCTAACTCTGTTTTAGAATAAGAATCGCTTTCTTTCTACAAAATGCTTTAATTTTTTTGTTGTAACGAGGCCTCACACCTAACGTATAGAAATCACTAAAAGTACTGAATCAATAAAAAAATTTGAACATGATTTCCTCAAATCCTTTTCTATATAATAATTAAGTTAAATCGCCGTTTTAAAAGATTAATCTGGGCAAAATCGCCCCGCGTAAAATTTTTTCAGAAAAATAAAGAAAGCGATATTAATTTAATTTGGCATAATTTGAGAAATTTTACGCAGAAATACTTCGAAATCATAGCTATTTTTTTTGAAGCGAAATAAAAAATTCTTGGTTAAAACACCAGTGCTCAGTCAAATTAGCTTTGTAAAAATGGGTGTATTTCATACTGATGTAACATATGAACTTCTCAACACGTTTGATTGATTTTTTTTTGTAACTATCAAAAACTGCCACTTAAAAACTGCGATTTTCAACTCAAGAGATTTGGGTGATATTAATTGAAATGTGAGTCATGTAGATTCCAAAAAAAATGATATTTTTAATCCCATTTAATTTAAGCTCTTTTTGATTCAATGATGAATAAAATTACTTTTCAAAATTAATTGATTTTCTTTCAGTACTTGAATTTAATTAATTCAAATAATAATTACGTAGATTATAATTTAGCGAATATCTAGTCTTTAGGCATTATCAGGTTATTTTAATTTAATGATAAAACTCTCCTATAAAATTTTTAAAAAAATTGTAATTCCTCACTTCAATTATCCATTTTGCTTTCATTATTTGAAAATTTGATGCCTTCTTAAATTGTTATACAGTACATTTCTGAAATAAGTTGACAACTTTTTAAGCAAATCTTAAGAGGGTCTTAAGACATGCTTAAGAGGCGTCTTAAGACGTCTTAAGCAACTCTTAAGCAAGTTTTAAGCAAGAAAAATATCGTC
>NTPY01000218.1:93376-183022 GCA_002922825.1 Brachionus calyciflorus | reverse complement strand
CTTAAGAACCTCTTAAGCATAGCTTTTTGACTGCTTAAAATCTCTTAAGACGGTCTTAAGCAACCTCTTAAGCAGACTGTCAACTTATTTCAGAAATGTACTGTACTCATAAAGGTAAACACATTGAGAGATATTTTTACCAACAGTAATCGTAAATAAAAAAAAAAGGAAAGAAAACTAAAAAAACAAGTAAAAAATTTAATCTTTCAAAATATTCTGCAGAAAAACGCGATCTATTGATTGGGAATCTATTGATACAATCATTCGAGTTGTTGCTAGAAGTTAAGAGAAATTGGTAAGTATCTTTCTATGGCTACCGACACTTAGATTAGAATAATCAAAATATTTAAATACAAAAGTTTTAAAAAAGACAAGAAAATAAGAGAGGTTCTATGGTGTAACGGTTAGCACTCTGGACTTTGAATCCAGCAATCCGAGTTCAAATCTCGGTAGAACCTTTAAATTTTTTAGACAAATTTTCTTAGTTAAAAATTATTTTTATCACGTGAAATTGTAAGAGAAACGATACGATAAGTTACAAATTTTTAAAATTTTTTTTTTTCAAACAAATTTTCATAACAAAATTAATTTAATTTTTTTCGATTTTTTCAATTTAAAATTTTTCGAAAAAAGTAAAGGTTCTACCGAGATTTGAACTCGGATTGCTGGATTCAAAGTCCAGAGTGCTAACCGTTACACCATAGAACCTTCTTATTTTAAAATATATTTTTTTATTCTTTTGTATCAATAAAAAATATATAAATAATTTATGAAAAAAAAATTATCGAAAAACCATTAGACCATTCAATGTAACTTTGAAAAGATAAAGTAAAATGACTTAACTGGACTTTGAATCTAGAAATTAAGTGATTACGCCAGAATTTTAGTGTTCGTTATATCGAATATAAATTGAATTTTTAATTATGTTACACCGCTCTTTTTTCCTTATTCGTTATACAATACATTCACAGCTACCAAAAATTTACGTGAAAATGAAAATTCTTAATAAAAAAATTTCAAAATTTTAAAACTTATTAGAATTTCTTAGAAGAAAAATCCTATAACTTAACTTACCTTATAACTTCGGAAATTTAAGATGCAATATTATTTAGTTTTTCTTTAAATTTATGAATTATTCATTGAAATTAAAAAAAATCGAAATAAATGAAAAAATGGAGTAGCCGTACCGAACCGAACCGTACCGTAGACCGTACTAAAAAGCGTACCAAAAAGCGTACCTAAAAAAACTTAGAACTCAGAAAACTCAGAAAAAAATAACATAGGTAAATTTTTTTTCTTTTCGAATTTTTTGAGAAAAAAAAATTTTTTGAGAGAAAAAAAATGTAGAAAAAATTTTCAGTAAAAAAATTTTGAGGATAAAAATTTTAGTTAAAAATATTTTTTTTTCAAAATATTCTTTAAAAATTTTTTTGAGTAATTTTGATTTTTCACAAAATTGATTATCCCAGACTTTTCAGAAAAAAATTTAATTTTTATGAAAATGAAATCGGCAATCGTCGAAATTTAATTTTCATTAATTTTTTCCTTATAATTAATTAATTAAACCTTTTTTTTCTCAAATTTTTAAGAACAGTTTTCGGTATGCTTTTAGGTACGGTTTTTGGTACGCTTTTTAGTACGCTTTTTGGTACGCTTTTTAGTACGGTGTTCGGTACGGAGTACGGTACGGTCTACGGTACGGAGTACGGTACGGAGTACGGTTCGGGTACGATTTAGTACGGTTCGGTACGAATTCGGTTCGCCATTTTTTCATCAGCTGTGCTGTATTAAAAAAATAAGTTGAGATAATTTCTAGGTTGTCCTTTTATCCCGATTTTGGTCTCAGAGCTATTCTCTCTATTTAAACATTCTATTTTTGGTTATAATTGTGATCAGGATTATATTTAACGTTTCGAGTAGTTTATTATTCACTGAATAGTTTTATCTCGTTTTTGTCTCGTAAAGCAATAATGATTTTTTTTTACTTAACTTTAGTTGTATAAATTACAGGTACAAGTTCGAGGTTAATCAACAGGCTAGTGTCCTTATCTTTTGCTAGACTAGTTAACAATTCATTTATTCATGAAAAATAAAACTTATATTTTTTGACTGTGGTTTTAATTAAGTTAAAATATTTTTGGTTACTTTTTTTCTAATCGAAAATCATAATTAGAGCAGTGTTAAATTGAATTTTTCGAAGCATAATCTAAATATTTTGCAAATCTTTTTTTCTAAATTTCTCATTAAAGTTTTATATCAAATTCACAATAAAATTAATAGATTTTTACTAAAGTTAGTATTTGAAGATCAAGATTCTTTTAAAAAACTCAAAAACAATCTTGAGAAATTTTTAACAAGGATATCTTCTTTTAATATTTAGAACCACCTATTTTCTTCAAAAGATGCAGAGAATTCATTAGAAATTTTGATATTTTTCTATTAAGAAATTAAAACAATCCTTAATATTTAGATGAGGAATACTTGATTCTTGCAAAAAAAGACTTCTAATTTACGTATTTTAGATTTTACCAAACAAATCCCAATTTAAAGGTTCTACCGAGAGTTCAAATCTCGGTAGAACCTTTAAATTTTTTGAAACTAAAAAAGGGACATTTTATGGTCTAATGGTTTTTCGATAATTTTTTTTTCATAAATTATTTATATATTTTTTATTGATACAAAAGAATAAAAAAATATATTTTTAAATAAGAAGGTTCTATGGTGTAACGGTTAGCACTCTGGACTTTGAATCCAGCAATCCGAGTTCAAATCTCGGTAGAACCTTTATTTTTTAAAATTGCGAATTATAATACCGTTATTGTTTACGATTTTTTACGAAAGAGAATTAATTCGATTTTTTTAAACTCACAACCTTGTTTTTGATTAAAACCTATGTCTCATCATGAAAAATTCTGGATCTCTAAGTTACTTTTTTTACCATAATGTATCGTCAAAAAAACCATACATACTAACACAAACGTAATTTGTCATCTACGTCGTACATAAAAAATAACGTAAAGCTTTTTAATATTAGGAAGGCGATTGTTAAGGTTAACTTTCTAATTTATTTTATAATGTCTTAATTGTTTTAAGTCGTCTCGAAGATTAAGAAAATCGACTTATTTTTTACAAAGTTACTTGTAGATTTAGTATGTATTTTGCGTAACAGATCGAAATTTTCTCATGAATGACGATGTTAAAGTTTATTCTTTAGAATGAACAAAAAGATAAATCTTTATTAAAAAACCTATTGCTTAATAGCCATACCTTTTTATAGTTCTTTGAATGAGTTCCAGAGATAGTTAGCTTAAAAGATGTAAGATGCCAAGTATGTTAAACTTAAAAAATTGAAAATAAATGGCTGTGTGACAAAAATTAATATATAGGGATAGTTCAGAGTTAAATTTTTTCTTTATCAAAGTATTATTATGATCCATTATTCAATAAGCATATATTTTTCAAAAAGAAGGTTCTATGGTGTAACGGTTATCACTCTGGACTTTGAATCCAGCAATCCCAGTTCAAATCTCGGTAGAACCTTTATTTTTTGAGGTAAATTTTTGACATCGAATGATTATAACCAATTTATATATTTTTTTAAAATAATTTTAATTAAATTAGACCAGAGAATTTTAAAAATAAAATTTTAAAGTTTAGCATTTCAATGTTATTTTCTAGTTGTTCTTTGTCCGCATAATTTAGTGAAAAATATAAATTTTTTTTTCATGGTAAAAAAAAATAAAGGTTCTACCGAGATTTGAACTCGGATTGCTGGATTCAAAGTCCAGAGTGCTAACCGTTACACCATAGAACCTTCTTATTTAAAATTATATTTTTTTATTCTTTTGTATCAATAAAAAATATATAAATAATTTATGAAAAAAAAATTATCGAAAAACCATTCGACCATACAATGTCCCTTTTTTAGTTTCAAAAAATTTAAAGGTTCTACCGAGATTTGAACTCGGATTGCTGGATTCAAAGTCCAGAGTGCTAACCGTTACACCATAGAACCTCTCTTATTTTCTTGTATTATTTTTAATCTTTTGAATTAGATTTTTTTATTAATAACATAGAGTATAGTGTCATGCCTTCCACAAAAAACGATTTTTTATTCTTTTTATTAATATTTTTAAAATTTCGTCACCTTTTTTTTATTTTCTTAAAAACATTCACAAAAGATTTGCATGATTTTAATAGATCCATGACAGTCTTTTCTTAAAAAAGATAAAATAATTTTAATCGGGACGACCAAAAGTTGCGATTTTTGAATTTTAAGCTAATTTTTCTTTGAACAGGTATACCAAATTTATGACAAAAAGATACTGATTAGCCCATAAAATACTCAAAGAATTAAAAATAATCATTCAAATTATTTTTAATTCTTTAAGATTTTCTGCTTACTCGATCGTAACTTCTGGTCGTCCCTGAATATTAATATATGTATTAAATTAATTTCAAGTGATTATAAATTTTAAAAAAAAATTAAATGGATTTAAATAACGGCTCGTTACCTCGCATATTAAAAGCTCTGCTTCCCTTTCTTAACATAGAGTATAGTGTTAAATATTTTACTTTTGTAAAAAATTTTTGTTATTTTGGGGAATACTTGTAAAGTTTCCTTTATTTAAAAAAAATCAAAAAGAAAAATTTTTAAATCAATCAATTTTCGAATCAATTATCTTGTTACCTTATATGAAATTAAGAACCGAATATCTCCTAATTTTTAGACAACTAAAATCTAATTTTTGGAAAGGTTCGTCCAGAATTTAAATTTCTAAGATTAGTATATCTGGACGTTCTATGTAACTAAGAGAGAATACCAAAAAAATTGCAATATAGATCCCTTTTTTTTAAAAAACAAACGAGTATGGTCAATTTTAAATTTTCTCTCTCAATACTCCGGTTTAGTTTTTAAAAAAATAGGATATCTTGAGAGAAGAATTTAAATTTTAACGATTCGTTCTTATGATTTGGGGCACTATACTTATAAATTCATCGAGTCCATTGTGTAAAAAAATTTTATTATCTGAGATAAAAATTCAAAAATACTAAAAAACTTATAGCTCCCTTACTACAGTTTATGATTTGGGTCACTATACATAAAAATAAGAGATTTACCAATAATAAATTTTGAATTTTTATGTTCATTTGGTTTTTGAGAGCTTCTTGAGACTTTCTTTCTTCGTATTTATTCCAAAATTGTTGAGCTTGTTTTGAGAAATTCATTTTTCGCGAACGTTGTGCTCTTTTAGAATTTAATTTAAGCTTTAATTTATTTTAAATTACTTAATTATTTAAATCTACTTGCTGATCTAAAAGGAATCGTAATAATGGTTAAAGGACTCTTTTTTTTTTCTTATTTTGCTTTTTTTTTACGAAGTAAAAATTGCTTTTCTGTATTATAATTTTATTTCTAAGAGTAATAAATAATTTTTAAAATTATCTTCATGAGCTTGAGTATAGTGCTGAATAACTGTTGAACAAAGCAAGTTTCACAGTCTTTTTTTTTAAAAGCATATAACAAAAAAAAAAATGAGATGAGAGGAATATATTTTTTTCGAGTACAAAAAAATTTAAAATACAAAAAACAAACAATTAAAAATCAAAAAAGAAAACTTTTTGAAATTTGTGTAACATTTATTAAATCACAAGTAATCAGATTAAGGCAAAAACTGGCTAAGATGATTCATTTCGCTTACCTTGCTAAGATATAAACACATTGGATTCTGCAAAGCATTTACAAATTGCATTACATTAAACCCATGTTATCTTTTCACTAATTAAAAACTTTGGAAACCAGCATTTGGAATTATAATTTACCGTAAAACCTTGTTTATAAGCGCACCCCCAGACCATCCTTTTTTCAGAAGAACAGTCATCAGAAAAATTTTAATTTTGTGATATTTTTATAGACCACACTAAACTCTACCAGGAATGTCATAATAATAAAATAAATTAATTTGTTTAGAGTACGATTTTTCCTTTCAAAGAGGCGATTTTTAGTCGCTTATAAGCAAGGTTTTACGGTAAAATTATATGCAAAAAAAACACGACAGGATTTTTTTTTGTAAATTTTATGAAAATATTTTAATTTCAATTAAAATCGTGGATTTAAAAAAAAAAATTAAAAAGGTTTATAACTTTAAAATTTTTTTTGATGAATTAATCAAATCAAGCAATCTGATATAGATTTAACCTAGCTTGATGCTGCTGGATGAATTTGAGATAAATCACCTGGGTTTTCTAGCCATTAAGCATTTCCAAATTTAATTACTAGGAAAGTTTTCTCAATTGATTTCTTAGATACTAAAATTAATAAGAATTTCATCTAAATCAAAAATTTTAATTATAATATTTCAATTGAAAATTAACCAAGAATTATTTTAGTCCTGGAATAAAGTTCAATTCAAAAAAATTCCCTTTTTTTTTTTTTTGGCTGCATAAAAATAGTAAAAAAAATTTAAAAATTAATTAAAGAAAAAAATTATAAAAATAATTTTTAATTGAATTTGGCGAAAAGGAATAGATTTGGCAGTCCGACAAAAAACAGAATGAAAAGAATAGTGTAAATATTTATGATATCATTGCTGCGAGGTACATCTCAGTAGAAGCAGAGCTCTATTGAGCTGTAGCAGTCGTTTCATTGTATTTTGAAAATCATTCATCAAGCTTGACTTTTAAAATAACTGATATTTCTTGCTTCAATCAATTCATTTGGGAGCTGATTCCAATTACTCACTATTCTATTTGTTAAAAATAAAACCTTGACGCACATTTTTTGATATTTCCACGAAATAAACTTTGACTTTATATGTACTATAAAATTATATTTTCTATGTAAGCCACACATTTAGTTGCTCTGCGCTGTACCTTTTCTAATTTTTTAATGCCTTTTTCTAGAAAGCATACTCTAAATTAAGGCGTACATGTGACGTATAAAGTAATTTTATTACCTCAGATTGTAGATATTTATATGAGAAAACATTTTTACGGTAATGCCTTGCAAACAAATGAACAAAATTTTTAAGATATATGCGTCAAAAAAAACTATTTTTAAAGCTATTGGCAAAGCATAAAAATAATCAAAACATATTTATAGCCAATGGTCATCATTAGTTTGTAACGTGACGTCACCAGACGTCAACCGTGATATCGCGTCATCTGACGTGAGTTGTAAATGATGTCATTCCACTTCAGATGACGTTATATGACGTCACGTTACAAATTTATCAGCACCACTGTACTGTTTATTAGGTTCTCCATTAAAATATTTAGTAAAAAATTAAATTTTTTTTTATTTTAGGGTGCATTAGTTGTTACAATTTTAGGTTTTAATGCAACACGTTCTTATATAAGGCATTCCGTAATATGGCAAAGATTATAGACTAAAACTTTTACTGATAAGTTTGAACCAGGATCAAGTAAATATGGATTGATACGGTTATTTTTATCATTTAAATTAAACAATTTATTATTTTAATTTCTCTAATTATTTTTTAAAAAAGAAACACCTGTTATTTTTTCAAAGTTTAATAACCTAAATAAAGTTTGAAAAGACGAATTTTTAACACTTTAAACAATAAAACTTTATAGTATTTTTACTCTAAATAAGTTAAATAAAAACCTTAATATGAAAAATATTCTAATCGTCTTATTAGCTTCAGTTTTATTTTCTCCAAAAATCAATGGATTGAAATGTTATACATGCCAAGGATTTATTAACGAACTCAAAAATGTTACATGCTCTCAAATAGCGGAGAATGAAACATGTTATATTGTCGTAGATTATGCTGTTGACAAAAAAAACTGGCTGGTTAATTTAACAAATTTCAAAGAGCCTCAAGGTCCCCATATGTTTCCAAATGATTATATCAAACCAAAAAGTGGAAGTGACTTTGCCGAGATCGTTTACACATTCTATAACGACAAGGAAACTAATCAAATTATAAATGCAAGGTACTTTTGCTACACAGATTACTGCAATCAATTAAGTATGGTTCATAAACTTATAGCTTCTCAGATCTGGTATGAAAATATTCCAATGGAGACACCAATAGAAACATGTCTTCAATGTAATGGTCCAACATACGAATCTGTTAAAAATTGTAAAATACAAAGACCGTGTTCATCGTGTAATTTATCTTCAAACAATACAGGTGATGGTTTATACTCCTTTCTGTCTTGGTCCTCCGTATGTATGACTAGATCTAATCAAACAAGTAAACGTTTTCAAGAATCAAACACTTTTTTGGGAGATGTTACTTTGCAATATGAGTTCCAGACAAAACGGTTGTATAGCTATGTCGATATTATTTGTCGATTTAAAGAGTGTTACACTTTTGAATTTATGAATCGTTTTTCTCAAAGTTTTGAAATTGCCTTCTAAATTTTGATTTTCATCATGAATTAGTTTTTAGCGCATTTTTTTTAAAGAAATCAAAAAGAAGCTTCTATTGAAATTTTTTATAATATTACAAGCCGATAATGATGAAAATTTTTGATCCTTTATTAAAATAGATTTTCCAATTTTACAAGAAAAATTTAAAATTTGAACTTTTTTTTTTCTTAAAATAATAAATAATCTATGATTCGTATATTACTCAAATTATTTTTCAGGTCGCATCAGCTTCGGCCACGCATTAAAGAGTGTTTCGAAAAAGTTTAAAACTTTACTTTTTTTTTTATTATTTTCAGACCGTGAAGGCTAGTTTTTCCCCGTTAAAAAAAATAAAAATATGAAAATCAAAAACAAAAACAATAATTTAGAAAATATTGTAGTAAAATCAAAGTACATTTAAACCATGGGTAAATAGTATTTTTGCATTAAAATAAATTATGAAGCGTATTGCGGCAATATTGATTATTAATAACGTGGAATATAACGCAAACCTTTTAGGCGAGCTTGTTCAATCGCTTAGACATTTGTAGTTTCAGAATACCGCATTAGATGATAATGTAATACGAAGTGTAAACGAAAAGATGCCCATGTATCAATGATAATTAAAAAATGCACTTCATTGTACCATCTTAAAAACAAATTCTTTGAAAATTAATAGTGATTATTTAATTAATTTTGAAAACTTAAATTTTCCCCTAAGGGGAAAAAGTATCCAAAACCAAACGTTCCTCGACTTTTCTTCAACTCTTCCTTTCCTCTTCCTCTGAAGAAAAAAATAAATAAAAACAAATATTTTTTCACGTATTTTTTGTGGAAAATTTTTTTTTTTTAAACTTATTTCAAAGTAGTAATTTAATAAAAGCTTTTTTAATCGCTACTAGACTTTTTTAATTATTTAAAAATAGTCAAAAAAAATCAAAGGTTCTACCGAGATTTGAACTCGGATTGCTGGATTCAAAGTCCAGAGTGCTAACCGTTACACCATAGAACCTTCTTATTTTAAAATATATTTTTTTATTCTTTTGTATCAATAAAAAATATATAAATAATTTATGAAAAAAAAATTATCGAAAAACCATTCGACCATGCGATGTCACCTTATTAAATTATAAAAAAATTTAAAGGTTCTACCGAGATTTGAACTCGGATTGCTGGATTCAAAGTCCAGAGTGCTAACCGTTACACCATAGAACCTTCTTATTTAAAATTATATTTTTTTAGTCTTTTGTAACAATAAAAAATATATAAATAATTTATGAAAAAAAAATTATCCAAAAATTATTAGACCATTCAATCTAACCTTATTGAATTAAAAAAAAATTTAAAGGTTCTACCGAGATTTGAACTCGGATTGCTGGATTCAAAGTCCAGAGTGCTAACCGTTACACCATAGAACCTCTCTTCTTTTCTTGTCATATTTTATACTCTTAAACTCGATTTTCTCCAAACATTTGTATTTTTCTCAATAAAAAATAAATCTTTAAAAATTTATCTTATCGTCGATTTAACTAATAACTAGGAATATTTGGAACGCGACATCGCGGGCTCTTAAAAAATACGACACCATTTAATATTAAACAAAAAGAATTTTAATGTATCAAAGCATTTTTACGTAACTTATGTTTCGGTAGTTGATTCTATTAATTAATCTAACTTCCTACTTAACAACGAAATAATACGTCGCGTTGAGTGTTACAGACAACCATTAATTTTAAAACGCAGTTAAAGGTGCTTATTTTAAAATTTATTCTGATAGTAATAGTATATACTACCCTCAGACCAGATTTTTTTTGAATTTAACTCTCCAAAAATATTTTTATATCGATTAATCATGTGTGATTTTCAAAAGCAAACAATGACGCTAAATTTATATAAATTATTTTAAAAAATAAGTTTGTTAATTTCGTGTAATTATTTTAAATTTTATTTTTTCGACATTCTAATTCTTGTAATTTTTTTCTAATTACTCTGAGCCTCCCCTAAAAAGTATAGAGCTTCAAAATATTTTCAAAAATTACGAAATGTGTAAAAATTTGATTTAAGAAAATTTAAAAGGTTAGTATGATGAGTTATCAATCTGGTTCAATTTCAACATTAAAAGTGTTTCAAGTTGAAATAAATTAAATTTTTTTTTTGGAAAAATTTATTTTTTAAAGATTATATTTTTTACTTAAATAAAAAAGAATTAATTAAAGAAAAAAGTTTTTATTTTTTAATTTGTCCTAAATTAAGAGTTATACCTAAGACTTATAATAACGATTAACATTTAACTCTCGATTCAGATTAGCATTTTTAACAGCACAATTTTGATCATCATCAACTTTTCGCTTTTTAGCATGTGATTGATCATCGTCTGTGTGATTAACAATATTTCCATTCGTTAAATTGGCTAATTTTCTAGGTGATTTATTTACATGGTTTTCTTCGTCTGATTCACTTTCACTATCACTACTTTCGCTACTACTACTACTCGAACTATCTGAGGAGCTATCCGATTGAACGCCAATGTCCATGTTAGGATCTATTTTATCAGCTATTTCAATTAGATCAGGTCTTATTTTCTACAAAGAAAAAAATTAAAGAACAAATTTTTTATTTTTTTTAAGAAAAATAAAAAACTTACTTTTAAAGTTCTGTACCATTTTTTCGCCAATTTTGGTCTTCCTCTTAAAGTTTTGTGCCAAACAACTGGAAAATTTTGAGTAGAACAATAGTTTTGAGTAACAGCTACAGTTAAGTCAAGATTAAGCACGACATGCCACCAGCCTCCTGGAACAAAAATAGTTTCTCCTGGACCCTGAACACACTCGATAGGTTTAAACTCTTCTGGCCATGAACCTGATTTTATTCTTGGATAAATAACTTTGAACCATGTTATACCTTCATCGGATTGTTTACCACCCTCTGTTCGAGTTACTTTTAATAATTCTTTTGGAGTATTAGTTGGAAAAAGTACCCATCTTTTATGACCTGAGACTAACGCATTCCAAGCACTTGTTCCTAATGGATCAATGTGAATACCAGTACCAGATCGCTCAGGACCTAAAACAAACCATCTATAAGGTGGACGTTTTTTTTCACCGGCATATTGGAATAAATCTTCTTGAAAATAAGTCGGTGTCGTATAGTGATCAAGTAATTTTTTCTTTTTTGGATGCTCGCCGAAACTACTCTCGAATAAGTACAACGGAGAATCGTCTATATTTTTTTCAATATATTGTCGATAATATTTCATTTTAAGTTTTACCGAATAACCTTCGTCATCTTCTCCTACTTTAAAATATTTATTACGGAATTTTTTTTCTAATTTCTTTAGAAAAAAAAAATACAAAAATTAAAGAAATTATTTATAATTAATATTTTTTTAAAAATTAAAAATATTACATCTAAAGTCCATTTTTCTTTGGCAAGCCAATCAGTCTGAGCATTTTTTATAATACATGGTTTATATGGTTTTTCATATTTTTCAATAAATTCTTCAATTGATACTTTATTTATATCGATGCGATCGATATTATCAGGTAAATTTTCATAGGATAGATCAAAATTTTTGTAATAGTTATATTTGTGCCATTCTTCATCAGTTTTAAGCTCTTTGTATTCAATAAAAAAATATTTTAAAAATAAATAGATGTTTTTCCTTTTTAAATAAAAGGTCGATTAAACCTACCTGATCTAGCTTTTTTTTTAATTGATTTAATACGTTTATAATAACGTTTACTAGCTGTTCCGTTTTGGTAACTCATTTTTTTTCATAAAAATTTATAGAAAAAAAAATACTTGCTGGTTTCTATTTGAATGATTTTGCTAGAATTTTTTTTTTAATTTTAAATAAATTTTTTTTTTTAAATTTATTTATAAAGCACTTTTCTAATGCTTTTTCTAAGCGACTCATATTTATACTCGAAATGGTATTAAATATTGCAAATTTTCTAAGAAAAAAATAATATGAAATGAGTATTTCAAATCGTTTGAAATTATCTTAACAAAATTATAAATTTAATTGCCTTCTTAAGCATTTATTGATCTAATCAAGTAACTTTTAAGGCCAAACTTTTTTGAAAAGTATAATAAAATAAGCTGAGGTTAATACAGCACAAAAATTTCGTTTGAGTAGTTATATGTCGCTTTCATTGGAAAGTTAATAAGATTCCATCAAAAATTATATTTTTTTATTTTAATTTTAGAATATCACGTAAATTTTTATTATTTATCAGGGATTAATTTAATTAGATTTAACGCGTAAAATTATAGTCAAACCCCGTTAACCTCATTTTCGATATGTCGGAATCTTCGATTATCCATAAATTTTTTTATATAAATTCTTAGAAATTTTGTTGTCGAAACAAAGCTTAGGAGAGTTAGATTTAAGACTGTTTCATTTAGTTTACTTTCGTTTACTTTACCAAGTAAAGTAAAAATACCACTTTACCAAATTTTCTTTTTAAGTAAAATAAGTAAAGAATTAATCTTTTACTAGTACATAATTGAAACATATTTATGTTATTTAGATGAAATAAGGAGGCGAAAAAATTGGGTTATATCTAAATTATGGGATATCGCATGGGATTTATCTGAATAATTTTTTAATGTAAATCAGCTATGGAAAATCGGTTCTAAAAAAAATAGGAGATAAATCCAAAATGGGATATAAGTGATGTGGGATATAACCAAGGAACCACTGTAAAGAGTAAACATGGAATTTACTTTTTTAAAATAAATTAGAAGAGATCTGTCGAAAAATTATTAATCTATGCACCTCTTAATTTTAATCATAAATGATAATAATACTGATACTGTACTTCTATCAAGCGTAGCGTACCAACGTATTATACTGAAATTAGAAATACCAGCTACATGAGATTAAAATTTTGTGGTACTCAATTAAAAAAATCATCGTTTAAAAAAAAAAATATCGAAAAATTCAAAAAAAAATAATATCTTTTTCCCTTGAATATTTTTGTTTTAAATTTTTTTTATCAAATTTTAGAATTTTAGAATTATTTCAACAAAAAATCTAAGAAAAATTAGCTAAATAAAAAAATTTAATCATGTTCTGAATTTTTTAATTATTTTTTTTAAATCGATTAGTTATCTCATGAAGCTGAATTTTCTAATTTTAGTATAATACGTAAGTAGGTTGGTAAGGTACAGTAGTACGCTACGGTACATAAATTTGATAGAAGTGCAGTTTTACAAAGAATTTAATTTTTTTCTTACTTTTTTTCTAGTAAAAGTGAATTTACACTTAGCTTAATGGGTTAGGGATTAAAGAAAATTTGTTAATGTACTATTTCACTAGTAAAGAAACTTTTTTGATGGATAATTTACATTTGAAGCTTTAGAATGATTAAAAGCTTACAAGTTAAATTCGGTATTGATTAGAGTGGACGAAAGCTAGTTTATACATTACTTATGAAATGTGAGCATTTAGAATTCCAAAACAGAAAAAGTATAAATATTCTTCTAACTCTTTAATACTTTGATCAAAATCATAAAGAATAAGGCTAACTTAACTTTATTTTCTTGGCTGAATTTATAAATAAAAATTAAGTTACAAAACAAAAGCTTGCGAAACTTATCTTAAACCTTAATAAAGTGATAAATTTCCAAAAAATTAAATTGTTGATTTTAAAGAACTATTTTTTTTAAATTTTCTTAATTTAAGAAAATTTAACTTTGGAATAATGATTATGAAATTTTTCTAACCAAAATTAACAAGGTTCTATGGTGTAACGGTTAGCACTCTGGACTTTGAATCCAGCAATCCGAGTTCGAACCTTTAAATTTTTTAGTACTCAAAATTAAAATACTGGTGCTGGCTGAAAGAATACCTGTACTGTACCATGTAAAGTACCGATGCTGATATTATTGAAAAAGCATTAGCTATTTCAAAGTGCTAAATCGACAAAACTTAGGGTAAAGACGAATCTCATTAACTTATTTTTAGACATGTATTTTTTAATACTAGGATACATATTTATGTATTTTTTAAAGATGAATTTTTGAAGTTAAGGCTTAAGCCGCTCCGGAGCCCGGTTTAAGGTTTCGAAGCCACGGTTTTTAAAAATCAGTTCAAGAGCCAGGCTTAAGCCGAAAAAAGTGGCTCCGAAACTTCGGCTTAAGCCGGGTGTTACACTAGAAATTAAAACTAACTTGTACGTTTCTTTTCCTTTCCTCTTCCTGGACTCTTCCTCTCCTTTTCCTTCTCTTCTCAGGAAAGGAAAGGTTTCAAAAAAATTAGTTTTAAAATATTAGTTTTTATTGATTGTTTTCTTCAAAGAAAGAGGAAAGGAAGAGTCGAGGAAGAGTTAAAGAAGAGTGGAGGAACATAATGTGTACAAGTTAGTTTTTATTTGTACTGTAACTTAATTCAGAATTGTATTGTATAAAGAAACAAAAAAAAGCCTTTATTTATCATATAAATTCAGACTTAATCCAAACCAAACATAAACTAAAAATGCGAAAGAAAAAAGTCTCGGTAGAACCTAAAAGAATTTTTTCAGACGCCTTCTCAAGTTTATAAAATTAATATGTTTAATTATTCGAAAACTTTAATTTTTCCTTTTCAAATTAAGAATAAAAAATACAGTCGTATGAGTCTCGGAAATATTTATCAGAATAAATATGTTCCAGGTGATAAGTAAAATTTTTAAGATTTATTTTTTTTGCGAGAACCTAGTTTAAGAGTATAGAAAGAGTATAAGAAAAGAAGAGAGGTTCTATGGTGTAACGGTTAGCACTCTGGACTTTGAATCCAGCAATCCGAGTTCAAATCTCGGTAGAACCTTTAAGAATTTTTTGCTTAAATATTAATAATAAAATTAGTCTAATAGTTATTTATTTAGTTTTTTTATTTTTGAATGTTTTTCAAGTATTAATAATGATTAAATTATTTTCTTTATTTTTTATTTTATAATATCTCAGTTATCTTGTTTAAAACTTTTTCGAATTTTTGTTTCAATTTTTTAATAAAAAAAATTTAAAGGTTCTACCGAGATTTGAACTCGGATTGCTGGATTCAAAGTCCAGAGTGCTAACCGTTACACCATAGAACCTTCTTATCTAAACAATTATTTATTTTTTTTTAATTTTTGATTAATAATCAATAAAAAATTTATTTCTATTATAAAAACGATTAATTTATTACAAAATTTAAATAATAATATAAAAAACAAGATTTATAAATTAAATTTGTTTAGATCGTGAGAAACTCATTTGTAATTCTACAGGCAAAGGTGCTGCATTCGGAGTCATTGGTTTATAACTTAATTGAGATTCAGGACTTCTCATTATTTCAGCGCTTGCTTCTCGAATTTGTTGTAACGTTTGATTTGATCTAGACAAATTTTGTCTCAATGAAACTCCAGCTGCTGATAAATGCGGTGAATGATCATAAGTGTTCTTCGATTCTGTTTGATAATTTGAGATTACATTAGACAAAACAGGTCTATACAATCGTCTTGATTGATCTTCTTCGTCTTCGCAATCGAATACTAGATATGGTATTATATCCGAACATTTATGTTGAATCGATACTGTGGTAACAAATGACTGTCTTAAATTAGTTATATATGCTTTCAAAAAATTATCTGTTCCATTTGACTTTGATGTTTTTTTATCAGCATAGATAAATAGAGATGGAAGCTTATTTACTAAATTCCTATAAACAAAAATAATTAGATTTTTATTTTTTCCGTTTAATTATTTTTTAAAATTATTACTCTGATTTATTTACGGATTTGGATGATAAATCCCATTTACCACCAATAATCTTTAAATCTTGTAATAAAATTCCATCTTTTTCAGGCTCAAATTTATCATCTTCTTTTAATTCAAAGCATATTTCAACCTATTTATAAAAATTAATTACTAACGATTGATTTACTATTTCTCACTTTTTTTTCTAAGAAATCAAAGAAAACGAACTGAATGATTTTTAAACTAGAAATTTAAAAATTTTAATAACTCAGATATTACAAAATTGCTTATAGCCTCGGAACTCTTCTTTTTTTCGACGATTCCCATCCATATAAATATAATCCTCATACTCTTCTTAATTTGTTTTCAATGTATGATTAAGGTATAGTAATTATTATTAAGGTATTCTAGAGCATACTTTTGAGTAAACAAAAGATCGAAAACCACAATACACAAAATATTTTGCAAAAATTTTATTCTTATATTTAATGCTTTCTAAAATTTTTCAAATTAAAGCCGCTCAGTTCGTAGTAAGATAGAAATTCAAATACCATGTAACAATTTTTATATTTTAAAAATGAAAATCTAATTCTCAATTTAAGTGTTTAAGATTTTTACGTCAGAAATGATCTCTTATAAATTTTTCCCGAGTAGAATTAGTTTAAAAAAAATTAAAAAAAAATTATCAATTTTTTTAAAGTTACCTCGTTCAAATTTAATTTTTCTTTGAAACATTTTTGAGTCAAAATAGCTGTAAACAAAGTATTAGGTTGTTTGAGTATCGAAGCTTTAACTTTTTTTACATTTAAAAATGCGTCTTTGGCCATTTCTTTTAGTTCATTATACCTCAAATTTTGCACTTAAAATTATACCGAATTAAAAAAATAGTTTTTTTTTTTTAAATAATACTTTTGAATATTACATTTTATCCACGATTTTAAAGTTCTTACACTTGGTCTAGATGACTCATTTTCCCATTGTACAGGTACACGCTGAGACTGAAGTGATAACGCAATCGATTTCCATTCTTTCGGAAATAATTGAGTATTTAACAACAAAAATTTTTCTATATTTTTCAAATGATATTGAATTATTTTCATATTCCTGTTAAATAATTTATATTCCTTAAAATTTTAAATTTAAAAATATTGTTTATATGTTTTACAAAATTAAAAAAAAATTTACTTGGTAAATAGCAAATGCAATTGAGTGACCAGGATCCAAGCTTAACTTAGTCTCATCAATTTTAGGCAATAAAGGCGGTAACTTATCATTACAGAGCTTAATTGAATAAAACAACCAATCTTGATCTAAATCATCATTTAGTTTTGGTACATTATTTGAACTAGTCTCCCACAATTTTTCCAAATTCTCAATAAAAGCCTCAGCTCTTATGGTATTATAATATTTTATTAATTCATCATGAAGTTGCAGAACTTTAAAGTCAATTTTACGTTCAGGTATTTTTTCTTCTATCCAGTTAGGATATTCATTAGGTAAAATAGAATTTTCTGGTAGTGGAATTTTGATTTCATTAATCATAACATGGCCAGATTTAGCCGATTCAATCAACATTTTAAGCAATCTAAAAACATAATCCTTATCCATTTCATCATCAATCAAATTACAATAAACATTATTGATTAAATAATTAGAAAGTTGAGTAAAATCGGTTAGGTCATATTGTTTTATGGCAATAAAACATTGTATTAAAGAAGAGACACCCCATGGTACAAAATTTTGTAGACCACTACATGTGAGACTTTGTCTACTTTGTAATAAACCCTGAGTAAGACAAATAATATATATCAAAAATTTTTTTTCTGCTGGTAGTGTTTGAATAATTGCTGAAATTTCATCGTTATTGGTTAGATTAAGTGAGTGTTGTATACTGTTAAATATGACAGTTTCTGGTCGTATTAAACATGTATCTAAAGTTAATTTTTTATTTGTACTAACGGAATTATGAGCTAGTATGTCTATAACATCAAATGAAACTTGTAAACTTTGACTTGTTATTACAAATGGTAATTCATAGTCAAATGATTTGGTTAACATTAGACGCCAATTTGGTTTCTTAACACTTTCACCTTAACAAAAAAAAATTAGATATGTTCTTGTTATTTAAAGCATCAAAAATTTAGATTAAATTTTTAGATTTGATTTTTTTGTAAAAAAGAAGTATTCGTCTCGTCATTCAATTGAAATTAAAATGAATTGTACATTTATCAGATTGGGCGGCTTTTTTTAATTATTCGTCATGTTCAAGTTTTTTCTCAATTTTCTTTTTCTAATATCTTTGATTAACAAAAATCGCTCTGCAAAGTACTTAAACTTTTTTTGGCAACATAAGAAATTTTTTTGTAAAAAATTTGTCTAATGATGCTAATCACCTTATGTAGCAAAATTTGCTCGAAATTTTCTAGAATAAAGGAAAAAACTTGCTTGATCTCTTGAATTTTGGCAAAAAAATTTCTCTTCAATTAAAGCCAAAATTAAAAACACAATTAAATTGTAAAATTTTTGCAGGCTTTGTCAACATGTGAAGCAAATTTCTTGCTACTTAAGTTTTTATTTGTTCCCAAAAGTATATTTAAGAGCTTTTTAGAGCCATTTTATTTAATTTTCTGAAAAAAACTAAGTTTTTGTCTTTCATATACACTAGGTTCGAACGGCAATTAATGGTCTGAATCGACTGACCATCATGATTTAGAGCTATATAAATAAGAAAAATCAGAAATTAGGGTCTTATTTGACTTAGAAAAGCTTTTCTATCAATTCTATAAAAGTTTTAGCGATCGAAACAAAAAAAAAATGAATTTAAATTTTTTATATTAATTTTCAAAAAATTCTTACAGTTCAACGATTGACAAAGACTTTTAATAAAATCAATTGTATCTCTACATGCTAAATGAACATTTTTGAGCAAAACGAAGCCTTCTGTTACATTTTTGACAACAACTCTCAACTCACTCAACGTTAAAAAGTTACAATTCAAAGCTGTTATTTTTTGATTATGCTCTTTGGCTATTTTAAATAAATTCTTATGAATTCGACTCATACTCGATGTATTCGAGATGTTCGATTTCGATCCCATATTTATAATTATTGATTTAAATAATGGATTTTGAGAAACAAAATTCCAATCGGGTTCTTGGAGTTTAAAATCAAGTGATTTATTTACATAATCACTTAGAATTATAATATAGGAATCAGGTCTTAGAACTTTGTGCAATATTAATTTTCTAAAATCATTAAGCTCAACCATTTCGGTCTCTTTAAAAAAAAAATTATTTTTTTAAAAATTTTTAAATGAATATTTGGTTGTTAAAAAGTTTAAGTCTGTACTTGAAGTATGTTCAATTTCCATTTCTATCTTAGGGAAAGGTTCACTTAGAGGATTCTGATACCAAGCTTTCCATTCTTTTTCAGCACTGACAACTGCTATCACAAAATGATCCAAATCGCCTTGTAATAAAGACATAGCGAGCAAATCATTCCAATTGTCTTTTGGTATCCAATTAGGAACGGCAGTTGTCTTGGGTACACCGAAGTCATATAATGAAATATTTATGTTAGAATTATATTTTCCTCTCATTAAAAATTCCAATTCTAAGTCTGTAAATTCGGACTTCTCTTCAGATTTAATGTAAAAAGAAATTAACGTTAAAAGATAAAGTCTATGCTCTGGTAACAACGATCTTATTAAAAATTTGAAAATTTAGATTTTAAAATTACAAAAAAAAAGTTATAAAAAACTTACAAAATAATGCTATTCAAAAAACTGTTAGTCATATATTTTACTAATAAATCCATATCTTCTGGTGTATACATTGTTACTTCTTTTGAATGAAATTCATCAACTGATGGAATAGGTGGAAGTACTGACTCAATTGCTTCAAGAAAAAAAAAAGAGATAATTTAATTTTTATACTAAATTGAGACTAAATAATGTCTCATAAATGTTAGTTTTTAGCATCGATACCGTCATTTCTTTATTAGAAGAGTTTCGTCACGAGGTTAGAAGAAAAGTTCATTTTTTTCTTTTCATAGAAAAGTAACGGTATCTTTTTTTTTTCTCAAGAGCGACAGCTTTGATTAGTTTAGTTATGATTTCAAACAAAATTTTTTTTTAATAGGAAAAATCGATCTAGTTTTATACTGTTTTACACTAAAGTTTCATATTAAATTAAGCATTAGATTCAAAACTTATTGTAAGCTTTTTCAAGGATTCAAAAATTTAATACTTTTAATAAATTTAAAATATCCACCAGGAATATTTTTGTCGAATACTAGAAGAAAATTTTAGAAATTGGGTTTAAATAAAAAAGAAAATAAAATATAAAAAGTAAAGATTAAAAAGAAATTCAATATTTTTCAAAAACAAGCATTTTAAAATATTCTTTTATTTTAAGTTATAGTGCCCCAAATCAAAAGCCGTAGTCGTACTGTTAAGTTTCGAGTCTAACAACTTCCCTCTGACTGCATCTATCTTAATAATTTTTATTTTTAATTAAAGCTAATGATCTTCTCTACAATTCATGGGGACCATTTTGTTGAAATATTCATTAAGATTTAAGTGGGGAGCTTTTTGAATCTAAAAATTTAATTTTAATTTTTCATCTCTTCATCTCAGAAGTCTTATTTGAGCATCAGATACAGCAAGTTAAAAAAGTTTCTATTTTTCATGTTATGATTTGCTAATGTTCTGAAATGGGATTACACCAATATTTATTAGTTGTAAAGATCTTAAGTAACAATGATTAGATCCCTTATTATTCCTATTCAACTCGTGCTTAGAAAAAAATACGCGAAATTTTCTAAATTGGTTTTTACACAAGACATTCAGAAACGCCAATTTTATGAATATTTGAAAGACAAGTAGTGATATTAAGCTAAAGGAAACGGCTGCCAATATTTCAAAACTACAATGTAAATTTTAAATTCTTAATGGGAATTTTCTACATAAATGCGCCTATATGAGGGAAATTCTAAAATTCGCATTATAGCTCATTTTAACTGTTTTTACACATTTATGCGTAATAAATTACCATTTTTAAATTTTTTAAACCTGATTTAATGATCCATTCATTTCACATGCTATTTAACAAAAATTTTAACTAAATTTTACCTTTAATTTGACTCTCATTTACATCTTCATTACTTGGTAATTCATCAGTCTTAAGCTGTGTTTTTAGCTTTAATTCCTTTGATTTTTAATATTTTATCAAAATTAAAAAGAAACTATATTTAAATAAATTATTTTTACTTGTTTTGAAGCCTTGACCAGAGAAGTCAAATTCATAATTATGTACTCTACCAAATTAATTGAAAATTCGTAATTCTTCGAAATGTATTTCATTTTGAGAGAAAGAGTCATAAGCAAGGAAGCTCTTATAGCCAATGGAGTCAAAACTTTCATCAATTCATTTATCGATGCCAAATACTCTTGACAATAATCCAAAACCTCTCCAATTTTATATTTTCTTTGCAGAGCCAATTTAGTCAATAGGATCTTATCATCACCAAAACCATCCCTTATAAAAAATCAAATTTAATTGAAACGCTTAATTGTTAAAATATTATTATTTTTACTTTTTCCATTGGGTCTTTAAAAGCTCATCAACCAGTTTGAGTTTTTCATTGCATTCATTGATGGAATCAAGAAGAATCTTTCTTATTTTATATTCCTCTGGAAATAGAGTCTCAAAAAGACTAAACTGAAATTGATCAATTAAATTCTCTACAGACGAACTGTACGAAATTGGCGTCGTACAAGTCAATGTATTCGGACTAAATGTTTCGAGAGGAACCGATGTCTCAAAAAATATTTGAAATTGAGGATTACAAAATAAACGACGATTCGAAAAAAATACCAATCTCGAGTCTAAAAGTAAAAGAATAAATTAAATTCTGTTTCTAAACTTAAAATTCTTAAACTACTTACCATCAGCATTGACAGTGTGATTCATAGAGTTTTTATAATAAATTAAAGGTAGTAGAATCGAATCGATTTCAGTACAATTTGAATATAAAATTTGTGTGCCTGATTGAAATGATTTTTCAATAGCCAATAAGTCCTCGGAATTTCTAGTCTCTAAATCTATTATTAAATTTGTCTTTTTAAGGATCCAGTTGGTTCCAATTGAAAAAGGATCATAAATTATGGGTGGATGCTTCTCTGAGAATTCAATTATAGTACCATTTTCGAGTTCGAGACCAGAGGCATCTTCATTCATCCATTTAGTACATTGATCTTCTCCAATTACATATTGAATTAAAGCTATTATAAATTGTCTATAGCTTGATGCACTCACATACGACTCATCCATATCAATCTAAAAATTTTTTTAAATCAATTTTTTTTTTGAATTTTTAAATAAAAAAATAATTACTTGTTGGGAAAGACGAGACATGGCTGATATGGCGTGATTTTCAATTTTTATGACAGAATCTTCATTTAAGCCTTCATTTTGAATTTTATTATCAGAGTCAACCATTTCACTTTCTACATTTGGAATTTCTTGATCGACTA
The DNA here is from genome assembly GCA_002922825.1 of Brachionus calyciflorus. Taxonomy (NCBI): domain Eukaryota; kingdom Metazoa; phylum Rotifera; class Eurotatoria; order Ploima; family Brachionidae; genus Brachionus; species Brachionus calyciflorus. Next base: position 160,385 of record NTPY01000218.1, on the reverse strand, counting down.
TTTTAACTGTTTTAGTTGATGGATCTTTATCAGTTAAAACTGCTCTGGCTTCTTCTTCTTGGGTCTTTTTATCATCTTTCTTATCATTCATTTCAGAACTTGGGACTATTCATTTTTTTAATTAAAAAAAATAGTGAAAATTTTTAAAAATATGGAAATTTGGCAAAAGCATCAAAAATTAAAGACAGTCTTTGTCAAAAAATATTTAATTTGCTTTTAAACTGAATTTTCGAAAGGGTTGTGCATCTTTGAATAAAACGTAATTGCTCGGTTTTAACGACATGACGTTAAAATCGCAATCCCCATATTGTTCTATTCTTAGATAAAATTTATGATCGAGAGAAAAAAACAAAAAACAAAATTTTTTTTCATGAAATTAACTTTTTTTTTTTCTTATTTTAATCTTAGGACAAGCTGGTCCAGAAATTAAATCGCGATTTTTTTTGATAAAATTTATGAACCGCTGGTCATATAATTGATAAGCCCCAAATCTCCTAAAGTCAAAACCTCACTTTGATTTAAGAGGGTCTTGTAGAAGCTTGTTTTTGCTACTGCTCAGATGCCTGATAAATAGATTGAGCTATAAAATTATCTAAATTTAAACAGCCTCTTCAAAATTGGTTAAGTTTTTCTGAATTGTTAAGTAAAATAAAAAGATTATACTGATTTGAAGAGATAGAAAAAAAGAAAATCTATTATACATAAATTTGATTATTACCTATAAATGGCTCATTTGTGATTTGATCTGAGGCAAAGTGAACTTTCCATTCTTCGCCAGGTATTGAAACATCAGCTGAAAATGTCAATAAATGCGACAAACAATCCATTTGCCATTTAACAACTCTACCTTTTATTAAGTTTAATGAATCAATAACTAAAGGTAGACCACGATCACTTAAACATTTAACCCAAATTGATGTCAACATTTGTCTTCTAAACTGAAATTGATAAGGACCTAAATAGCTCAAAAATCCAGCGGCTAAAGCACAAGCCCCAGGCAAACAAAATATTCTCTCTTGTAAAGACTCATAAATTTGCATGTTACGATCGAACTCTTTGGACAAAATCATATTTAGTTCAGACGCTGTTTGCAATTGATGTTTCATTTTAATGACTTTTTCCTCTTGTTCTTCTTTATCCACTGTCGCTTCTTCAAAATTTTGAGCTAAATCTTTTAAACGTGCGTTCAATGCTTCGCTTTTACGATTCAAAGTAGTCAATTTTTGATCGGCTTCTTTGACCTCTTTTTCAATTTCTTCGACTTTTTTGTGCAATGGTTTTACGTGTTTTATCATTAAAATATGATAACGTAAGACGCCTTTAATCCATTCATTTAGAGTATTCAAGGCTTCGACATGTTGACCACCTCTATTCGAGTCGTCTTTCGATTCATATGCATCAATCTTTTTGATTAGGTCTTCGAGTAATTTAATAGTGTTTTCAGTGATTTCTCTTTCATCAAAAGATTGAAGTTCTTCTAAGAATCGATCTAAATTCGCCATTTGACGCTTGGCGCCTTTTTGCCAAGTCACATCTGCAGTTGGACTTTTGACTAAACAAAAAAATTAAAAATCATTTTTTATTTGGTCATTTCTAAAATATTCAAGTAATAACGAATTGGAATTATGTTATATTTTCAAAAAAATTAATGAAAATAATCCATTAAACCAGGAAGGTCTATTTTTGAAATGTATTTATACCCTTTTAAAAAATCAATCGATTTTAATACTGTAAAAAACATTATTACTTGAAATTTAAGATAATAAATTTTTAGTTCAGAAGTGATTAAGACTTAAGTCTCGTATCGTTCCCAAAGCTTCCTGTATTCGGATGTGAAAAAGATACCAATAAAGATTAAACCGTATTTAACTAAAAAATTATTACTCTTTTACTATCTGAAAAGTTAATATTTTTTTTGGATTTTAAAATTTTTTTTTTTAGTACGGGTAAGGGTAGGTCGTTAATTCGCGAGAAATGCAGTAAATAATATCTTGAGATTACAAATCGACTCCTGAAATACTTATAAACATTTTACTTTTGCTGAACCTTACTTCAAAATATTTCCCTAAAGTTTCTAATAAAATAAACTAAAAATATAGAGAAAAAAATTTATCTTACGTATCATAATAACAGCAGCTAGTATGTCTTCCATTTTGGAATCAGGCTTTTGAATACTTCTCAACTCCTGTAAGCTATTCATATTTATATTTTGAATAAGTTTTTTAGTATTAGCAACAATTGCGACTGTTTTGTAGACATTGCGCTCATGAGCCGATTGATATTCAGGCAATATCTTTTATTAATTTTTAAAATTCAATTTTCGAATAAAAAAAATTATTTAAATTTTTACTCTTTTTAATTGAACTGTTTTTTTGGTCTGCATGTTATGAACCTTTAGTTGTTGTTCAGTCATTGTCATATCTTGACCGATTTGCTGTAGCATTTTATTAGTGCTCTAAAAATGAATTTTTTTTTTATCCCAGAAAAAATTGGTTCATTCTAAATCTTTTTTCTTACATTTATTCGTTCCTCTAAAACCATATTTTCCTGTTGTAATTGAACAAGCAATTTTTTAGCCGTACTGTGTTGTTTTTGAATATTTTCAAGTAATCGACAAACATTTTTGTGAGAAAATTCAATTTCTTTATATTTTTTGACCAAAAGCTCTTTAAATCTTAGATTTGAATTTTTTTTTATTTAAAAAATATAAAACTAATTTTTTTTAAGGTAATTTACTTTTCAACTAATTTAGTATAACTTAAATTGTTTAAATGAGCTGAACCAGTTGTATCATTTTCTCTTATTGAAGTATGCATCGAAGCTAACAAATGAGCAAGATTTTCTTTTGTACTTGAATCCAGCCATTTAATGTCTAAAAATGATTCTAAGTAAAAAAGAACTATTTTTCAAAAAAAAAATTCTTTTTACCTTTGAAATGATAAAGAGCATTATCAACAAGTTGTTTTAAACTCCAATGTTGAATCCATATCAATTCCATATTGTTAAATAGTGATGGATTTTCGAGTCCTAAAGTTTGGAATTTTTTGGCATTTTCGTTAAGGACAATTACAATGCGTGTATTTTCGCGAATATTCCTTTAAACAAAAAAGTTAAATTATTTAAGGAATCCTTTAAAAAAACAGGTTTTCAAAAAATCTGAAAAAATTAAAAAAAGAAAATGAGACACAAATTCAACTTATTTTAAATTAAATACATCGTATTTTTAACAACATAAATTATTAAATTGAGAAGAGATTTCGATGAGTACCAAACTTTTTTTTAATTAATTTATGGTATAATTTGGTGGGCCTTTATGTTTTCTATTTTATAAATTTTAATGCAAATTTTTTTCATTAGGATTATAAAGTCGGTAGGCCATCTCATAAATCACTTATTTTATTATCAATAAAAATCGACTTGAAAAATATTTTCTTTTTCTCGATTTTTAGAGGATTTTCGTGTTACCAAAGCTAGTACCTTTCCTATATAGTCTAAGAAAAACACGATTTTAATTTGACTAATATTTTCCTATCTCGAATTATACAAGCTTTCAAACCAATAAATAAATTAGCTGGAGATTTGGATTATCCTACTTTGTCATCCAAATTTTGACCTTTTTTTTCTTTATTCTGACAAAATAAGAATTCAAACTTTTTGCTCTAAGAATTACTACATTTCTCGCGAATTAACAGCGTACCCGTACCAAAAAAAAATTTTTTTATTTTTTTTCGATTTTCTAAAAAAAAATTTTTTTTTTGGTAGGGCACGCCGTTAATTCGCGAGAAATGCAGCATTTACTTTTATTTGAAAGCCTTTGTAAATGAATTTGATTAATTGATAATTTGAGTAATTGATTCAAGTCTTATGGATAACATTTATGGGTTATTAAAAGGTAAACGTTAGATAATAAAAAATTTAACTTTTACCAGCAATGTAGAAAAAAAATAAATGCTTACTTGACGAAAAATTCCCAAGCAGTTTCTCTTGTATAAACAAGTCCCGATTGAACAACTTGAGTTCTAATCGAATTCAAAATAGTCGTTTCTTCTTCGATAGTAAACAAGTGCATTACTTCTTCAGATATCAAAAATTCAGTAATATACGCCAAAAACTCTTTATGTTCCATTTCTTCTTCCGTTAAACATAACATTACTTTTTCGCCCTTTATAAAAAAAATTATATTTTAAAAAAATTTAATTCATTCCTAGATAAAAAACAACTTACTCTTATTCCAGCTTTATAATAAGATGAAATAAGTCTATTTTTTAATTGTTGAAAAAATGCCTCTTTATTGTACATAAATTGACTAGCTTTAAATTGAACTAGACTATATTGCATCAACGAAGCAACTAATTGAAGAATAAATGGCGAAAGACCACCATCTGCTACGATACAACAATTACCAGCGACACATTGCGTAGTATGACAAAGTCTTGATATTAACATGACAGTTGATTCATATAAAGGAATTGAAATTCGTTGATGTTCTTTGTTATATTCATTAACTGAAGTTTGAATTAAATTTCTAATTTGATTCAAATCATCAGCTGGTTCATAGCCATCGACAAAAACATTATTTGGATAATTTGAATTGTTAGTATTGTTATTATTGAGACCAGACATGACTATACCACTTTCAGTCTCTTTTAAATTCGAATAATAAACAGGTCTGTTTAATAAGACTAATTCATTTTGATCACTAAAATTCATTTTTACAACAGTTTTATAAGCTAATTGATAGCGTTCAACGTCAACGTTATCAATCATGCGTTGACCGTATAACCAGTCGCATTCATGATGCCATAAGAGAAGAATTTGTTCTTTAGTGCTTTCTGGTGTTAACGATACACACATGTGTCTAAATAAGGCTGTCAAAGCTCTTAATGTGAATACATAATGTAAGCGTTGTGATTTTTCTAAATAAATTGAGCGCATTTTTTGATTCAAGTCAATTGATGATTGTATAAGATTCTTTAATACAAATTGTAAGCTCTTAAGCCTGGACAGAATAGCTGCATTTACCTTTTTGATTAAAAAAAAATTAAAATTACTTTTTAAAATGGCTATTTAAAAAAAAATAAATTTCATACCTTTGCATTACTCGACTCATTTTCAACATCTCCAATCAAATGACGATACAATAACTTGGTATAAATACCATGTATTTGTGGATTGCTAAAAATTAAAATTGAACAAATTTTTATTTTAAGGATTTAACGTAGAAATAACCATATTCTTTTTAAGTATTCAAGTTAAATAACAAAGTTTCCACAAAAAAATTTTTCAAAAGATAATTGTGCAATAATCTTAGTATTATTTATTGGTGTTGGATAGCTGAGCCACTCTCATCGGTAATCTCCGATAGAAAATTGAACTGAGACTGTACCGGTGGTAACCTTTCTGAGCAGTAACAAAACGGAGCGGAGTTAAACCGAGCAAGGTAAGTGGCGGAGAAATTTAAGAAGAGCGGGGTCGGTCACCGACGTTTGGTTATCGGATAGCCTTTACAGAACAGGGACAGTCACGGGGAAACTAGAGGGAGCGAGGTCAGTAGTGGGTGTTACATTTAAGTAATTTTCTCGAATTTATTGTCAGGTCTTTAAATATTGATCTATGGTTTTCACTTCTTTTTTAGCTCAAATCTTTAAGATCAAGAAAGAAATTTTTCATATCTACTAATTTTAATTAAATTTTCTTTTATTTTTAAAAAATAAATATAGTCTTTTAAAATTATTCCTTGGCAAAGCAACCATTTTTTTTCTTCATGTTTATAAATTTTTTCCAGACCCTGCCTTCGATAACCAGGACGAATCTACGCAACTACTTCTGCTCACTAGAGCCATCCTCCGCTACTGATTTCGATTCCGGAAACTAGACCCTGAATATGTTACCGATCTTCGCTTTTTAACTAAATTTCCGGCGGTATAGGAACCGATTCCCTGGCGACCATCACTAACTTAACTCTCGGATTTTGATTTATTTTTTATTTTTTTCATGAAAAAAATTCATCAAATCGAAAGATATATCTATTGAAGACTTATTTCTTCGAATAAGCAAAAAAAAATAGATCTAACCTTGGAAAATGTTGAGCAATCACATGAAAATGTTTAAGAATCTTATTTGAGACTGAGTTCGATGGTGAATAGACTTTCGTATTAAAAGTACTAATGTATGTGATATTTTTAGTTTTTTGCCATTTCTTAGTTGAAAAATCATAAATTCTTTGCGAATCAAGATGTTGACGTAGAAACTCGACAGCTGTTTGTCTGTTATACTCATTTACTTCTGCTTGGTGTATATCATCAATAAAACAATACATTCTCTTATTACCCTTTGGTACATAATACGAACCATGAACCCATGATAAATGATGATTTATTCTACGTTGTAAATAAGAACTATTTGTAAGTCTATTTGAGTTTATTGTGATATAAAACAATTCAGTTAAGTCTCCTGAACATGATGTTTTTAATTTATCTGATATTAATGATGTTTTACCAGTACCAGCTTCGCCAACAATCATTAATGATTCGTCTAAATTCATCATTATATCTAACATCGAATTCAAAAACATAGTACTTGATGTATGTACGAATATATTAAGTGGTATGCCTTGATGAACCGGACAACTAAAGGTCGGTATATTTTCTGACCAAAGTTGAAATTGATGCGAATCAATATCATAAAAATATTCGTAAATCTTTAGTTAAAAAAAAATTTTATTTTACTTTTTTTTGAAAATTTTTTTTTTTTCATATATTACTGGTCCTTCTTTGGGATACATTGCCAAAATTGATTTAACCCATGAATCGAAAGCTTCTCTTGCATCTTGAGTAAACGCTGCAGTTATACCACTTGCAACACAATATTGCGATATTCCTTTTATATCATTTTCATCCCATCGATCATTATTTTTAATCATGCTCTTTACAAAGTTATATAAACATTCAAATATTTAATAAGTAATTTGATTAAAAAAATTAAATTCAGTTTTTCACAACAATATATTTTTTCGATTTTAACGACATGTCGTTATGTAATTTTGAAAACCAATGTTCAATAATTAACGACATGTCGGTAAAATGAAGCAATTTTTCAACGTTGCAAGCGATAAATATCAAATAAAATTTTTACATACTTTAACAATTGATAAAACCAAGCGAACTTTCGACTCAAAATTAACTGTTAAGACATCAGTATAAACTTTTGGTCTAAGATCAATTTCAGTCTTTATGGTCTTTAAATCATTGATTAATTCTTTTTTGAGTTTAAACAAATTGGATTGAGATCCAGTTGTTATTGATTGGAATCCAGATTCGACAATATGTTCCCAAGTTACTAGGCTTTCATTTAAGTATAAAATATTCGATGTTGCTAAAACACTCGGACTCATGTTTGACAAATCGTCCGACTTTTAAAAATTAGATTTTAGTTAATTTTGGAAAATGTTATATTTAAATGGGATTACTTACTTCCCAAACTAGTTTAAGCTTGTTTAAATCATTAACAGTTTTTTCACTATTTTGATTCAAAAAAATATGATCATTTTCAAAAAGTGACTCGAACAAATAGAAATTATCCGATGAGCTTTCTCCGACAATATGTAAAAGATTATAATTTGAGCTCTTATCAAAATTTCTTAAAGTGTTTGCAATAAGCCCTTCTTTCAATGATCTTTATGAGACAATTAAAAAATAAATGAGACAATCGAAGTAAAGTTGTTGATTTTAAAAATAAAACAAACCCAGATTTTGTAGCAGTATGACCAAAAAGTTCAATATTTGTATAACTATTAATAAAAATATGTTGAAAGTCAAACGAATATCCCAGTTCGGAAAGAGCTGAAATAGCTGTTTTTAAAAGTGACGTTTTGCCAGAACCACTTTTACCCACCAAGAGAAGCTTTAAAAAAATTAATTTTAGATAAAACTAAAATTTAAAAAAAAATTTTTTCTTACATTTTTATAATTTATTAAATTCTCAATAATAAAAACAGCTCTTGTTTGAAACAAAACAGAAGATGATAGTTTAAGTTTATTAGTCGCCAAAACAACAGCATCAGGGATACTATTTAGTTTTATCTTATCCTCTATTTGCATAGCTGTCTCTTTTTCGAAAAATATTGGTAAGTTCATGAGAGTGGCGTCTAAAATTTAAGAATTAAAAAAAAAATATTTTCATTAGTATTTTTTTTCTTAAGTTTTTACCATTCTCTAAAAGAAATTCATTTTTGTACGCCATTTCAACATCAGGCCATATCGATTTTAAATAATTGAAAAGCATTTTGCCACTGTTTTTATCAATACGTGGAAGAATATAATTGCTGAAAACTTGCACTATAGCTTCTCTTTCATCTGAACAATAAAATATTAGATTAAAACAAAATAATTAATTGATTTAAATATTAAAAATTTAAGTGGACTTTTTTTAAAAAAGCCTAAAAAGAAAAAAATATTATAATTTTTCGATAGATATATCATGATACAAATAAGAGTTTCGAGTTAGTACCCAGTTATTTTATTACTTAAATGAATTCACAGATCTTTCAGTTTTAATAAAAGAGAGGGGTATAATTTGAAAAAAAAATAATTTATATACCGGTACTCCTTTCAAGTTTTTTCCGTAAAAGAAATTTTCTGAATGGTTCTTTCACTATTCAGATTGAAAAACGCAGACTATCTAGACATATACAAATTCTGCAATAGGTTAAAATCCTCGTTTCTTTTAATAACGTATTGTCTCGATTTTAAGAACATGTCACTATAATTATAGTGACATGTTCTTAATTATCGAACACTGGATTTCAAAACGCTATAAGGACATGTCACTAATAACGAAAATGGGTAGAAAATGAGGTTTTTTTGAAATTTTAGTTTCGCAATTAGTGACATGTCATTAACGGTTAGTGACATGTCGTTAATGGTCAATGACATATCAAAAAAAGTTGTTCCGAATAGAACCTTTAAATATTTTTTATATTTTTTTCCCCTTTTTTGTAACAATTTGAGACCATTGTTTTAACGGTATTTCTTTTTTAGTGTATATTCGTAACTTTGATTTAGATATTTAGAAAATAAAATACAACAATTCGTAATTTTTTTTTTAAACAGTATATTAATTTTTTTAAATTAAAGATAAAGATAATTTAAGTAATGACTATCATAAATTAAAAATTTCATATCTTCTAAATTAAAAATAAATAAAATATTTTTATTTCCGCTCATTTCCAGTTTTTTTGATATGTCATTGACCATTAATGACATGTCACTAATTGCGAAACTAAAATTTCAAAAAAACCTCATTTTCTACCCATTTTCGTTATTAGTGACATGTCCTTATAGCGTTTTGAAATCCAGTGTTCGATAAATAAGAACATGTCACTAATACCGAGTACTCGTAATTAGTGACATGTTCTTAAAATCGAGACAATACGTTATAATAAAAAAGAGTGCCACATGAAAACTTTTGATGATTGAGTAATAGTGAAAAGATAAATAAAACTATTTTTGATTTTTAGAAAAAAAAAACAAAGAGTTTAATATTGCTTAAAAGTGTAGCTTAAATTTTTAAATGTTTAGGGGTATGCAGTCAGATCTCGATTTTGTTAGCTGTTTCGGTAACGTCCAAAATGTTAAAAAATCAAACGATAACAAATTCGGGTAAAAATTAAAAGATTATGTTGATGATTGTCAATTCAAAACCGTTAACAAATTGGAGCTTTAAAAAAATAGAGGTCTGACTTATAAAGAATATCAAACTTTGATTTCAGGTTGCTTCTTGACAAGGAAATGGGTTAAGAGTATTTTATTAGATTAAAAAATATTCTTCTCATAGTTTGAGTAAAGATTTAAACTGTCAAATCCGCACATGTCAACACTTCTCTTTAATAGCTTTAAATAAGCTTAAAAGGATAATCCCTTCTTTTTGCCATGAAAGAAATATCTATTTGATTTTATTTTTTTTAATATTTCAATAGGAGCAAAGGACTCCTTGTATTTACAAAACTAAATTTTCATATATAAGACGATGATATTTTATTATACTAGATTTTTGAATATTTTCAAATGAAATCCCAAGAGGTTACATGTGAAGAGACTGGATAACCCAGGTGCCTTAAGCGCGGCACTACGTTAGTGTTTGCGATGAAAGATGGCAAAATATTCTTTTTGATTTTTAAAAAATTTAATTACCTTTATTTGTTGATGTCGAATTCAAGTCAGTTTCAACTTCATTTATCAATGCCTTATTATGAACCAAAACACTAGCTTCTCTAATCAAAAATTTAAGAAAGAACGAATCCAAAAGTGAAAAGTTGGGATCTTGTAAAAAAATAAAATTTAATTCATAAAATTATTTTGGAATGATTTTTTCAAAAATTTACGGCTCTTTTTAGTCTCACATTGAAACATACTGTTATAAATCCTAACAATTTTTAATATTTCATTCGATAACAATTCATTGGACTTGAAGCCATTAGATATAAGATTCAAATCAACAAACATTTGCAAATTTTCATAATCGGATTTAACAATACGAAACTTTTCGAACAAATCCTTTGACAATAAACTAAAATAATGATCAATTTTAGTTATTCTAAGAGAATCAATATGAGAATTATTCAAAGAATTATTTAATGGTTCAATTGTGGCAAAATAAGTGAAGATTTTATTTTTAAAATTAGGCGACGAGGGATACGAATCATTGTTTATTATAACTGATTCTTTACGTTCATTAATCTGAGTCAAAACATTCGACAATGAACTCATTAATTTCATAGACAAATTATTAATGTTTAAAAATGTGATCCAATAGCCCGAAATGACCATAGCTTTACATATATTATTTATTGAATCATTTGTCGTATTTTCCGAGCACAAAAAGAAATGATTTTCATAGCCTAAAAATTGACTTACACATTTCAAAATATTTAAATTCTAAAATTAAAAAAATTTAATTTTTATTTTAAAAAATTTTCCTATTTTTCAAGCTTACCTTTTTACCATGCAAAAGCGAACTAGAATTCGATAGTATAATATTGACTAAATGAGTCATTATTTTTTGAATTTCTAATGATTGGTAGATAAGGAAACAATCTTCATCAATGTTAGATGAATAATACTGAAAACCATAGTTGATTTCATAGTTGAGAATTTTAATGACCACTTTGGTCTCAGTATCTTTGATATAATAAAATTTTGGGATCTGTAACCATTCAGTTGAGTTAATATTCAAATTTTTATTTAAGATTTCTTTTATTACATTTTTGTAATAGATTAAAATTTTAGTGATTAAATCAAGTTTTTCGCGTTGTTCCGAACTTATTATGATCGCTGACTTATGATCCATTTTTATGTCTTTTTCCTCTTGAGGCTCAGAGGCATTGGATTTGAATTGATAAGAGTTTAATTGTTTGTTGTAAAAGTCAATTAAATCAGCGATTTTTAATTCTAAATTTTTTAACTCATCCATTTTGGCTTCTTTTAGACTCTTTTCAATTTGACTAGTCATTAGAATTTTTAAACTTAACTCTATTATTTGATTAGTATGTTGGAATAGCCATGAAAAAACGGAATGACTTGATTGATTTTTTTGATCTATGTTTTCATTAATAGCCGGTAAGGCTCGTTTTTCAGAAGCTAAATTATAAGAAGATAAAAAAAAATTTTGTCATTTCCAAACCATCAAAATTCAAATTATTTATTTGAAAGAAATAAATCATTTTATTTTGGAATTTTAAAATCTTCCTGAAATGATAATTTTTAAAATTCGATAAAGCGACCTCAAACCTTTAAGATTAATTACTCATCAAACAAAACATAAAAAATTCTTATGAAAAAAAAAAAAAACTTTAGTTCAATCATGTTAATCTTAAAATCCAAAAACCTTTGTTTATTCATGATTTTGTATTCCTAATTCAATTTAGTTCTTTATAAATTTGAATCGCTAATATGTAATCTTATCAATTAATTAGATAGTAAAAGACGGAGTGGTAATCGGAAATCATGTCGAAAAAACAAGGTTCACGGATTATCGAGGGCTGGATTTACGAGGTTTTGCTGTACTGTCCTGGTATTGACTCAAAGACTACTGGCCCTGTACCGATACTGATTATTTTTGATACTGCTCCTTAACAAATTTTAAATTTATTTTAACGGGTATCTAATACGTCGATAGTTATTCGAGTGATGTAACGCATACCTTAAATTTTTACCTAATGCAAACATTGATTTTACACAAAATTACGTTAAGGTTTAAAAAAAAATTCTCAGAAAATTGATTTAAATATTTTTTCAAATATCGCACAAATTCAAAAAAAATATTTAAATTTAATTTTGATAACATGTCGCGACTACCGTAAAACCTGTCAAACTAGCGAATGTCTTATACTAAATAAATGGGGTGGTAATGAACAAAAACCTTAAATATTAATTTTTAATTTTATCAGAAGCACATGGTTTATAGGTAAATTCATGCGCCCATTTTTAAGAGCGTCTTAAGAAATTTTAAGCAGTCAAAGAAAAATGCTTAATAGTTGTTGCACTAAGACGTTTCTCGAAAAACATGCTTAAGACATTTTCAAAAATATTTTGATGATAATGAGAATAAATTATGTTATTTTTTAATTTTCTGCTTAAGAGGGTCTGTCTTAAGCATTGCTTAAGAGAATACTACTTTTGCTTAAAATTTGAGTTGTTTAAGATCCATTAAGACAAACGGCTTAAGACCCTCATAAAATTTGTTTAAAAATTTGTCAACTTATTTCAGAAATGTACTGTATCACGATAGAAAAATTTGAAAATATGGTTCATAAAAATAACGTCACGAATTACAATACAATTTTAGATAAGATGATAGAATCTTTTTTTGAATTTTAAATATTTTAGGCAGAAAATAAAAAATCCGAGAGTCCGAGACCAATTTTTGTAAGGAATTTTTTAAATTTTGATGATTAGAATGTTTATTTTTAATAATCTAAAATAAATACTTTGAGCTCTGTATTCAGGAGTTTTTTGTTCATTCTTGATAGTTGTAGAATTAACAGTTGGAATATTTCCATTCAAAGCTAAATCAAGATGATCTTTTAAAGACTCTGGAATGGCGTTTTCAAAGGTATTTATAAAATCTTCTATATTTCCTTTGAATGAAATAGGCTTTAAAAAAAAATCATTTAGACAAAAAATTTTTCAGTATGTTGAAGAAATAAAATTACATTTTTAAAATGCAAGTATTCATTATTTCGCCCATAACATCCTAAAATCTTTTTCTCAGCGCCTGACTTATCATCAATTTCTAGTGATTTAACATGATTAAAAACACGACCTATATTCTCCGATAAACTTTCCAAATTAGATCCACAACATAATATTTCTAACATGTCCTCATCATTCAAAATATACAATCTCGGACATTTCGTTCGTTTCTTGGACATTTCACTAATCAAAGATTCATAACAAGTCTCGAGATTTTGATGCAAATGTTTTAATATATTCAAAATGTCTAAAAAAATTTTAAAAAATGACTTAAATTTTGGAATTAAAGTAGCCGCAAAAATCTTGATTTTTTACTTTTTCTTTGACAACATTTTAGAATATTTGGATTTTTATGTGTCGCCTTCATAAGAGTTCGAAAATCTTTATCTGTTTTGTAAAAATTAGTCGAATCCTGCGGTAAAATGGTATGTATTTCATAAGATGAATAGATCTTTAATTAAAAAATTAAAATAGAAAATATTTTAAAAATCAAAAAAATTATTATTGGTGTATACAGGCTCTAAACGTTTCCATTTTAATTGTACTTTGTTCCATTCTTGTAAAATAGCCTCTATATTTTGTAAAGTATTTTGCCATTTTATTATTTCGTCATAAAATGAACCAGCTGATTGATTTTGTAATAATTCTTCCAACACTATTTGATGATGCTCCAACTCGGCAAATAATTTTTCAGCATTTTCGAACAAATAGACTGGGTCATTATCCTTACAAAGAAAAAATAGAAATTTATTTCAAATTTTTAAAAATTTTAATTATTACTGAAATAGGTTCTACGCCAATTAGAGACATAGGTAAAGAACCTATACTCAATCGTTTAGTACTCTTAGTTGACACTGATGGAAACATTCCAATTCTAGACTGTGATGAGCGTCTATCATGCGAAGACTTATCCTTTAATTATTTTTTTTTTATTTTTTTGTAATTAAATTTTTTTAAAAAATGGTTAAACTTACGTCCTCTTCATTTAAAGCTTTATCAGTAGTTTCCGATCTAGGATAAGAATAAATTTTTAAATTAAATATTTTACTCAACCATATTTCCTCATAAGTTTTAATAGTTTGTTCAATGCTTAGATCTTTAACGGCTTTTTGAACTATAAATTTGACTTCATCTACATGACCATGTAGATTGAGATCAAGCAATTGACCGAATGTAAGCATTTTTAAAGTTTCGTTATCTACTAAATTAGTACCGCCCGATACGCGGACTAATTGCTTCCAGTGTCTTGTTCTCATTGCTGGATTAGCTATTTCTTCTATTATTGGTAAACAGTTTTTAATGTTGTTTATATCTGCGACTGTTCCTGTGTAACAATCCCATATATGCGCCTCGACCGGTAAACTATCTAATAGTTCGAGCTGTTTGTCAGTTTCTTCTTGTGCTGATTTTATGTTCACTTTTTGCCATCGAATTGATTTCCATTCGTTGTGTTGAGTTCTTATATCCCTGGAAAAAAAACAAGTTAAAATTTCACATTTGATGCTTTACTTGTCAAAAAAACCGAAGTCTAAAGTAAATATTCTATAAAATTTCACCTTAAGTTTTTTTGAAGAAATTCCAAAAGCTGTTATCATTGAAAAGTCTTTTATTTAAACATTTGAAAAAAAAGAAAATACAGCATTTCTACCGAATTAACAGCGTACCCGAACCGAATCGGACCGTACAGTAAAAATAAAAAAAAAATTTTTTTTGAGTACGGTCCGGCGTTTATCCGGTAGAAATGCTGTAAATGGAATTGACAACAAGAAAACGTAGATTTTGTCTTTTTGTCAAAAATCGATGTTTTTTCGTTTTATTTTCAATACTTTTAAATTAAAAATTGAAAAAACTAAAACCTATTTTTTACCGATTTTTTATTCGACAAAAAGTTCTAATTTTCTACTAGAAATTTTTATGCTCTTTCAGAAAATATCTAATTTTAATATATTATATGTATAAATTGTTGATATTTTTGCTTTAGAATAATACAAAATTTCAGAAATTTTAAATCCCTTTAGTCAAAAAAAAATTTTTTTTTAAGAATCGCTAAAGAGTTAAACTCTGAATTTTTCTTGAGTTATCTAATGATAAGATGGTCATGTCATGGGCGATAAAAGCTATTGAAATTCAAGAAACAATACCTCTTATTTTTTAAAGTCAATCAGAAAATTCGTTTTTCTTCGCTTTCTAAGACTTTTTTATGATGTTTTAAACTTTGTTCATTTGGATTAGAATATTTTAATTTCTTGACTTACTTGATAGTTTTCCAAGTTTGTTTCAAAATGATCAAAGTAGCTTTCGATTGAATTAAAATTCCGAAATCGACAACATCTGACTCTAAGAGTTCTTGTAATTGTTTAAGGTCCTCGGCTTGATTTTGTAAGCTATCATACTTTTCACTAAAAGTATCCAATAATTTAAATGCACGATCACAATCACATCCTCGATCGAAAACATATGAATTCATAATATCTTGTAACAAGCTATTGATAACTGTCGAAAATTTTTTCAAATCTTCAATAATAACTTTAGACTCTTCTTGAATAGTTGGACCGAGTCTTTGTTTAGCTAAAGTAACTTTTGATTTCAAATTAGTCCATCTAACAGGCGTACTATTAAATTTAGCCTCTAAATCAACAACTTCTAAACGTTTATATTTTTTAAGTAAATTAAGAGTTCGTTTCATTAACTCAAATTTGACTTCCATTTCTTGTTGCTTTGACGATACTTCATTAAACATTCTCATTATTTTCATAAATGTAGCTGTGTCTCGTTCCTCACCAGTTATTTTTTCTATATCAGGTTCCATTCTTTTTAAAAATTGATCTAGTTCATTCAAAGTGGTTTTGATCTTTAAAAAAAAATTTTAAAAAATTTTCTCTTTTTCCAGAATTTTTGAATTTAATTTACTTGATCAGACAAAAAACTGGTAAATTTCCAAATTAATTTATTGGTAATTGTAATTAGAACCTCAATAGTTGGTTGAAGTTTAACTCTTATCCATTCAACATCTTGAAAACTTTGAAGTACTTTTATTTTTTCTTGAGCATTCTTTTCAAAAATAAAATTAAAAATATTTCCCAAGAAAATATTTAAAAAAAACTATTCTTACGACATAAACGGCTATTTCAGTATTAAAATCTTCTAAGAGTGGTGTTGAGATGGTTTCTTTTTCTTGTTTTGTCATTGTTTGATAATATGGTGATAAAAATGTTCGCTCTATGTTAGTAATTGCTTCTGGTGTTAAGACACTTCCTAAAGAAGCTATGCTCCTTGAAAAAAATTAATTATATCTTCTAATAAGTGTCATAGCGTGGCGTAGCTCAGTATACAGTACCAGGTAAAATAATATGCGTACCATCAAAAGTTAGAAATTTTATCAGAAATTGAATGGCAAAAAACAAATCAAATTAAATTTTCTGAAATTGAAGAGAAGTATAGCTAATAATGTAACCCTCCATTATGGTTACGAGAAAAAAGTTGGACGAGTCAGTTGAAAAGACTATTAAGAAAGAATTGAAAAGAAATCATGAGATTGACTTAGATTTGCAACAGTCAAAAAAAGTGGAATAGATCAAGAAAAGTTCACGTAAAGACCCATAAACTTGATCAAAGTTAAAAAGAATGATGAATCTAAGTTTGTCAACTTTTTCCATTTTTTTTCCACAATTTTACAAGTTTTCACAAATTTTTACTGGAATTTACGTAAAAAAAATTTTTGTTTCAATTTCAATACCAAAAGACAAATAAGAATTAAGAAAGACAAAGAATTTATCGAAAAATTATCCGCTAGGGCACTACGTGCATAATATGTTTAACGAACTAGTAGTGCGCGATAAATTCAGATCATTGAGAGAATAACATATAATACAGAAAGCGACCCCATTTTTTGAAGATTTAAGTCTGCTGAACAAGAATAAAACAAAAAAAAATACATGAAAATTTTATTTTCTTAGAGATTTTATAATAAAGGCCAATGCACCATATATTCGTATTTTTTAAATATTTATTTTTTCCAAAAACAAATTACACCACGTTTTTTATCATTTTTTTTTATCTTAGAAAAGTAAATAAAAAAATTTTTAGCTATAAGGTTAATTCAGGTCATAAGAAGCCTGAAAAAATAGGTTTTTAGCTGTTCCATTAAGACTATTTTAATGTTCTCCTATTAGACGTAACTCCGGAACTAAGTATTTGGTATTAAAATGTAGAGAATTAAGTTTTGAAAAAAATTATCGAGCCAGTTTTTTGAAAAAAAAATTTTTTTTCTTAAGAACAATTGAAAAAATATTTATCTTTTTTAAATATCAAATAAGATGTGTTAATATAATACAAAATTGAAAAATTGAAATTTTTAAAGAAATTATTAACATGATAAAATTTTAGTTTAAAGTTATTCGATTATGTAGAATCAAAAAGTATTTTATAGAGGAAATATACTTTAAATTAATTAATAATTAAATAATTTCTTTAAAAATTTCCATAAAAAATTTAATTTTTTCAATTTTGTATTATATTAATTAGGGTTTTGTAGTTAAGATCCATGATGATCAGTGTGAGTGAGTTAAAATAACCTTAATAACATAGAAAATACGAATTTATGGTGCATTGGCCTTTAACAGAATATATATTTATTGGAGCTATTGAAAATACTACATTTAAAATGGAACCTCAAATTTTGAAGATCTAAGTCTAAAATAAATTTTTTTTCAAATTTTATAAAAAAAAAAGTAATATTTAATTATTGGATATTATAAGTTGTATCAAATATTATATAAATTAAGAAATATACACCAAATTTTGAAAATTTTGTCTACTCAACAAGAAAAAAAAAATGTGAATTTGTAAAACATTTAACAAAAATGAGTTGAAAATTTAAAAATTTTGCCTCTTTTTGATGTAATTATATTTACTGGCAAACATATGAATATTCATTGAGTTTTTAATAATAACTTTTAACTTTATTAATAATATCGAAATAATTCGTTGGTATTATCCACGCATTGCACTAACGCGGGGTTTTTACAGATCATTAAGAGAGTAACTAATTTTTGGAAAGCCGGACCAAATTTTCAAGCTAATTGAATTAGGTACTCCAAAAGATAAAAAAACAAAATTTTTATTTGACTCTTTTTAAAATTAAAGTGACTTTAAGTTAAACATAGAGTCAGATAAAACTTTACTCGAAATTTAGTGATTCCAAACAATCACTTAATAAGCATTGTTACGAAGTTACAAAATTAATCGATAAACACCTAAACAATTTTTAGTTAACTTAAATTTGTTTAAAATAATTTTACATTAATAAACCTTAAATTGAACTTTGAATTAAATTTTTGTTTGAATTAGTAGTTAATTAGCAATTTATATATAACTTTAAGGCACTTTTTTGCTCAAATCTGTTTTAAAGAAATTAATAAAATTTATTAAAGGTGCTAAGTTCATTTTTGTAAAATTCATAAAGTTTTAAAAATTTATTTATTCAAAAACTTTTAGTATCCTTAATTCTTAAGTCTATTAAAATGACACATGACCTTGATTTCTTAAAAACGGTCACCTTATTTGCATCCTTCCGTTTAAGATTTAATAAAAAAATAATTAATGTATCAATATTTCAAAATCATTTTTAGTCTCTGCTTTAATTTTAGAATTCTGACCATAAAATTAGCCATTGTTTACGTTTATAGTAGGCCAAGCCGAATCACATTCTAGAATTTAAAGTAATTAAGTAGGACATATTATTATTAGCTACACCCAAAAATATAGGTCTGCAAAAAGGCTGAAACAAATATATAACTTTATAAATCGTTAAGTATTGTATCAAATATCAAAATATCATTTTTTTTTATTTCTTTAACTTCTTATTTTATGAAAATTTCAAAAAAAATAAAATTCCAATAAAATTTTAAGCAAGTTTTGCACAAGTTTACGCTTTTATTATCTAAATTAATATATTCTAATCAAATTTATATTCTGATATGTTTGATTCTAAACTTAACATTGCCATATTAACAAATGACTTAAAATCTTTACTATTATTTACGAACGCTACGTTAATATTACGCTTCGCTAAATTAGAAAGTTCGCTAGATATGCAGATACGAATGAAAATATCAAATAAACAAAAAAAAGACTTCAATACAAACGTCTTGGAGAGTACTGATAAAGTTTTTGTAATAAAGCTTCAGTAAATCATTCATTTTTACTTATTTATTCGCTAAAACAATTTTTATTTTGAAAAACCAAAGATTTTCATAGAAAAGGGTAAAAATAACGAAAAGTGGCTCCGGAGTAGCCAAATCATAATATGTTTAAAAGATCAAAAGTATAAAAATAAGGTAGACATATTATTCCAACGGCTTTTAATTCTTATTCTAAAATTAGAATATTATTAAAAGTTGACAAGTATTTTAGTTTTGGTAAAATATATGACGCTATGGTTAAATATAATTGTTTTTCGAGTAAAACATGAGATAAATAAAATACATTTTTTGACATGTTTTTTATAAATTTTTTTAACGGTACCATTCTATTTCATGTGACACTTTAACTCGAAAATTCAAATTTAACTTTGAAAACCTTTTTTTTAACTGATAAAAACGGGATTTATTTTTGAAATTTTGAAAATTACCTAAACATTTTTACCTAATAATAATTGAAATAAATAACGATTTTTTGTGATGATTTGTAAATTCAGAAAAACATTAAGATGCAATAGAAATTTTACGGTGAATTCTACTTTATGTTAGAAGAATAATTAAAAATTTCAAATTTTAATGTCGCATTTATCCTCGAAAATCTATTCAAATATACAATAACGTATTGTCTCGATTTTAAGAACATGTCACTAATTACGAGTACTCGGTATTAGTGACATGTTCTTAATTATCGAACACTGGATTTCAAAACGCTATAAGGACATGTCACTAATAACGAAAATGGGTAAAAAATGAGGTTTTTTTGAAATTTTAGTTTCGCAATTAGTGATATGTCACTAACCTTTAGTGACATGTCATTAACGATTAGTGACATGTCGTTAATGATCATTGACATGTCAAAAAACTAGGAAAGGAGTGGAAATAAAAAATTTTTATTTTTTTTAAACTTAGAAGATGTGAAATTTTTAATATATGATAGTCATTACTTAAATTATCTTAATCTTTACTTTATATCTGAAACTTCAAGCCTGTTCCGAATGGACAAGTACCTTTAAGTATTTTTTTAATTTCTTTTAACCCTTTTTATAACAATTTGAGAGCATTTTTTTAATGGTATTTCTTTTTTAGTGTATATTCTTAACTTCGATTTAGATATTTATAAAATAAAATACAACAAGTTGTAATTTTCTTTTTTAAACAGTATTTTATTTTTTTAAGTAAAGATAAAGATAATTTAAGTAATGACTATCATATATTAAAAATTTCACATCTTCTAAGTTTAAAAAAAATAAAAATTTTTTATTTCCACTCCTTTCCTAGTTTTTTGACATGTCATTGATCATTAACGACATGTCACTAATCGTTAATGACATGTCACTAAAGGTTAGTGACATATCACTAATTGCGAAACTAAAATCTAACTGAAATCCAGTGTTCGATAATTAAGAACTATGTCACTAATACCGAGTACTCGTAATTAGTGACATGTTCTTAAAATCGAGACAATACGTTATTAATGCAGTAATTTAAACAATAAAAATTTTGTATTTAATTGAAATTCAATAAGCTGCAAGGAATACGGCTTTATTTTTCGTATTGATTTCAATAGTAAAATAAAAAGAAGAATAAATTTAAAAGAAAATTTCTTTATACAAAAAATTGAGGCTCAATTTTTCAAAAATTTGATGATTAAGTTTTTTCAAGGATAAAGGAAACTACTTAAAAATTAATTTTAAAAGATAATAACTTTATCTAAGAAAACTCAATAATTATATTGATAACTCAATTATTACATTTTTTTCTGGATAAAGTAAAATTAAAACAATTTAAATTTTTAAATATTTGTTTATATTATACTAGTTAAAAGATCAGAAAAGATTTGAATAAATAAAATAAACCAGACTGTTTAATTTTATAAGATAATTTCTAAAATTTTTGTGATAAGAAAAAAATTAAAAGCCGTTGGAATAATATGTTTAACCTTATTTTTATACTTTTGATCTTTTAAACATATTATGATTTGGCTACTACGGAGCCACTTTTCGTTATCAAAAATTGGTCATAAAACGGCTTTTTTTGACCATTTCTATTTTACGTAAATTAACATAAAATCCAGTAAATTGTTTTTGGAAATTTCGGTAATTTTACGATTTTTCACTTTGATTTTACGTAAATTTACAGGAATTTACGTAAAACCCGGTAAAATCAGTAGTTCGTAACAGTATTGTACAATGCTATTGCATCATTTAAAACCGAAATTTCGGATCAAATTGAAATGCAAAAAATTGCAAGGCTTTACAGTAATCGAAACATATAAAGTATTATATAATTAAGAAAAAAGTTTACATACTTGGCAACATTTCTATTGCTCATAAAATTTTTAGAAGGTGGTCTTGGATTTTTGGCACGTGATAATGAAGCCGTTCCTTTTAGAAAATTAACAAAAGTTTCATGAATATCAGCAGTCCATAAAAAGCTGAAGGCATTAAAATAATCAAATATTTTTTTGCATTCATTACAAGCCTTTTCAATTGAGTTATTTATTTTATTGACAACTTCAAATATTGCTTCATCTCGTGCAACCATTTGATCAAAATTATTCTAGTTTATAAAAACAAAATTATAAAACTATATTAATTCGAAAAACTATGAATACAATTATTACCCTATTTTTTCCTAAGACTTGCATATAACTACCACGCGAAATAAATGTATTTATAAAATCAAACAAAATTTCTTGTAAATTTTTCACATGACTATTTTCGTCTAATGGAGGATTAAACAAAAGTTTCGAGTCTATAAGCTCCAAATTTATGCAAACAAATGGAGTTTTTAATTGTTCTGGATCACTCATTGAGTAGAACATATTTTTTAGACTTGTCAAAGAAGATATCCTAAAGCCATTAAAAATAATCTCATTCATGAAATTTAAATATTCTTGCCAACCAGGTGACGCTTCACTTATACCAACGGCTTCTAATGTTGAAGAAATTAAAGCATGTATTCGATTTCCGCCTCTTATTATTCCTTTTTTAAAATTTGTATGCAACACCCTTAACAAAGCATAAAAAATTAAATTCTAAAAAATTAATTTTTATTTGTTGAAAAATACATTTGACTCTCTTCTAGATCTTTAGCACTATGACTTAAAGTCAAATCCCTTTCTATAAAAACATCAGATTTGAATTCACACCAATCGTTTACAATTGAGTATATTTCTTTAGCATTCGATTGACATAACTCTAAATTTTGATAGACATCAGTGCATATGACTGAATGTGCACTTTCTATATAGTCAGGTATTTCAACTGTATTCCATGTAATGTTTAATATTCCCTGTTCAACAATCTTAAAAAGAAAACTTTCAAAATAAAAATGAGTATAATAATGAATTTTTAAGCTAAAAAATTTTACCGTATCAATTCTATTAAGTCTTTGCTCAAAAAGCGGAATTTCTTCATTTTGTAAATTTTTCATTATTAAATTATATTTATCAACTATTGAGCGTACTCTAGTGGCGTAAAGTCTTAATTTATTTTCGTCACGTAAATTACTAAATTTATCTTTTAAAACATTAGTTAGGTCCAAATTAAACGGTGGCATTTTAAGATAATGAATTTCTTTTAGGAGTTTTTCCAATTCAAAGTCAAAATTTACATCCAATGAACTTGGTCGTTTGACTAAAAGTTCTTCTAGTGATGAATTTTTTAAAACTGTCTGTTGTAATTTGTCTGTCAATGATTGCGTAATGCTTGATTCCCATTTTTTTATTGCTTCTTTTCGATTTCTAAAAATTAAAAAATTTTTAATTTTAGTTTTTGTTTTTTATAGTAAATTTTTATATATAAATAAATTGACATGTTTGGAACAGCTGCTTGGTTCAGAAACATTTTGTTTCAAATAGTTGCCAACTATTAAAATGTACATTAAGTTGGATAAATTTTAAAACTTACTTATCAATAATCTCAATAGTACTTTTATAAGTCTCTCTTAGATTATAGCCTAAATCGCCTTGTAGTAAATTTGGATATAAATGACTGAATTTTTCCATAGGTACCTTGATTCGTTGTTCTAAGCCATGATACCAAAATAATTTATTGACTATACTTGGCATAATTGTTTGAATTTTATCCGCATTTTGTGAAAGTTGCTTTACATTAGCAAACTCTTTTAGCATCTCGTTCATTAGCCATACATATTCCATTGATAAATGTGTCTAAAAAAATATAACGATCTTTATTAATTTTTTTTTCCTAGATAAAAAATTTCGTATACTTGAATAACATCTCTTTCATGAACACCTTCAAAAACTTCTAAAAGCCTCAATTTAGAGCTTATAGTTGTGCAGTGTTTGATACTAACGTCTAAAATTTTTGACAATTCTCTTTCAAGTTCTTTAATTGTGGTTCTCAAATTAAAAAAGGATATTTCAAAATTTTTATCTTGATTATCAAAATTCATAACATCTTTAACATTTGCTTGAAAAGCACTAATTGCTTTTTCATATTTAGCATGAATTTCTTGAGCTAGAATATCCATGTTTTTGTTATCAGAGCCTCCTATCGAAACTGTTTTTGACAATATTTGAAAATGTCTCATTGTTTGAACAAGCTCTAGAACATCGTTGCATCTTTCCATAAAAACATTCAAGTAATAAAAACAAGCATGATTTCGTTTTGGCCATGGACTATTTTCTCTCATTACTTCAAAGTCATCATCTTCATCTACATTTTGACGATTTCCAGAGTATAATTGAACCCACCATAAGTCTTTTTCATTAAAATCGATTCTTTTTATTTAAAAAATTAATTAAAATTATATTTTAAGGGTACAGAATGGTATTAGAATTTTTCACATAACCAGCTAAACCATAAAAATTCAATTCAATAAAAATTATACCGTAAATTCTTACGGAAAAGATTACAGAAAAAATTCTTGTATAAAATATTTTATTAAAAAAAATACTTAATACCCGAATTTTTTTCGTTTTACATCATACAGTGATGATTTGATACGAAGATTTTACTCAATTTTAGGTCAAGAATCTTTGAAAAAGAAATAAAGAACAAGCTTTTCTTAATTTTTCCTAGCAGTATTATTTAGATTTTTGGCTTTGAGGAAACCGGACAGTATGAGTGGTTAGGTCTTTATTACTTAAAAGATGGGATTGATATATGGCAACTTTCATAGTTACTTGTAAATATTTAAAAAAATTAGAGGGTTTTTTTGAATTTTGACACTTGAAAACAAAAGCAAAAAATTACTTTTTTTCCAATTTGTGAAATTTAGCGTTTAAAGCATCAGCTTTTTCTTTAAAGTCCAAATAAGTACCTCTGAACATGGCACAAATTCTTAGAGCCTCTTTAAATTTTGAGTAAGACTAAAAACAAAATTAATTTTTTTATTAGTTTTGCTTAATTTTTTCTTTATAAATTTACCCTTAAAGGATCTTGTAGAATGTTATTTCCAACTACGTCTTTTGAAACAGAGACTATTTCATTAGACAAAAACGACAACATATGAGCAAATCGCTCTTTAGAATGATAATATTTCGAATTTTGCCATATTAACAAAAGTGTATGAAATAGACCAGTGAAAAGATATTGTGACTCTTCGACTAAATTAGCCATTTTTATTTTATGAACCCAAGGAGTCAAAGTACTTATATATCTTAAATTAATTTCAGCTGACTTGATAGCTGATTTGATCTCGATTCGAATCGAATTAAACGGTTGTAAATAAGCACTGTTATTATTTTCTAAATTTGCCAGAATATCCTTGACATGAGGTGCGTCTAATTGAACAATTAAATTATTCAATTTATTAATACAACTGGTCCATAATTGAATTTCGTCTTTAGTGTAAAAGTTTTGCTTTGTATTTGATATTTCAGGTTGTTGTTTCAAAGTGTTTTTAATTAATTTTTGCCAGTTTATTAGTGTTGTTTCTAGAATGTGTAAAACGGTTAAACGTCGATTTGGATTCGTGGCGGCTGTTGCAAGAACACTTAAAGCTGGCAATGGTAAAGATACTGAGTCTTCGATTTGAGATTGAGCAACAGCTATTTGAGATATTATTCGGTGCATTAAATCCATTAGTTTATCACTGTTATCTTCCAAGCATAATAATGGCATAAAAACTTCACGTGTCATTAAATCCATATGCTCGAAAATTCTGTTTGAGGATTCAAAATAAACAACTTGATTGTCTTGATTTAAAGAAAAGATATTAAGTAGTTATAATTTTTAAAAAAAAAATCGAGAATCCTTTAAAAAGTCTTGAATATAAAATGTGGAGAAGGAAGTGAACTTTAACTTTAATCGCTTTATTTAATTAAGTAAAAGTTTGAAATAAAGAACTTTAAAGAAATAGCCTCTTATAGAAACAGGAAAAATCAAAATTTCTAAAATTATGTCAAAGTTCTGTCATAGCTATATTTCAAAATAAAATGTCTTATTGGAGCCATGGTTCATCTATTTAATTACTATCGGTTATTCTTGAAAAAATTTTACTTAATTCCTCATTAATTTCTTTGTAAAAACATTCGAAACCTTTAATTGAACTTTTTTATGAAAAATATCAAGATACAAAATTATTCGTTAGATTAAAAGCAAATAAATAAGGTTCCCCTTAATGCTTCATATTTTTGATTGCAGCGATTAAAGCTTTTATACTTTTTGTCTTACACATTTTCCCAAATTACCGTCCATTCAAGTTCACGAACGCTCATTTCAATAACGAAGTTTCTATTGCTACACTGTGTTACAATAGATTCAATAATGAAAGTCCATAAACAGTCGGCAATATTTTCATAAATGAAAGTGAAATTTCCTCAAAATTTATTTTACTTAAGAAGTTCAAAGAGCATTTTTCAAAAATTAAATTAAATTTTATGAAAAGATGTTAATTGTTCATAGGATTAGCCTGAGAAATTCTACTTTTAAATTATAAGATCAATTGTTCCTGAAAATGAATTGAAGTTTTTTTTAAATAAAATTATACCAGACCCGAAAACTTTTTTAATTAGAAAAGTTTACTATTATGTCGAAAAATTATTTTTTTTCAAAGTAGGCCTAGAACCGCAGTACAAAATACAAATATTACCGCAAACAAGCGCTTAGCCCTTAATTTTGCCCTTAATAAATAATTTTTTAGAAAGTTAATTTATTACAAAAGCAAGTTTTTTTTGTAAAATTAATCTTTTAAATGATAAAAAATCTTCACAAAATTTTAAAATAAACTAGAAAATTAAGCTTACTCATAGTCTCAGGTGTTAATTTTGACGTATTTGAGATTTTCAAAAAGAATATTCCCTTTTCGGAATTGGTCTCTGTTGTACAATTTCGTAAAGCAGTCATTTGAGTTGGCGATTTAGCGTAAATATAAAGTTGCTTTACATCTTCATTATTTAAAAATTCCATAATGATAAGTCTTTAAAAAAATTAATTTTTACAAATCAACATTTTAGATTGAATAAGAAATATAAATTACTTATTATCCTCATTTTCGACGAGATTAACTAAAGCCTCTCGCTTCGGATTGAGACTCGAGGCTATTCGTTTCTCTAACCACTGATATCGTGGATCAAATTCCATGTTTACTTTGTAGTAGCCGAATTCCCTTTATTGTATAATTTATTTATATTTATTCTTTCAGGTTTTTTAAATTTTGAAAAAAAAAAGTTTTAAAATTGCTTGTATTTTCTGCTCATAGTAACACTATATGTTATTTAAGTTTAATTTGCTTGAGTAACTATAGAAACAACTGTTGAAAAGTGGAATAATTAGCTTAATTTTTGTATTTTAGAATAAAGCATGCATTAAGTATGAGAAATTAGCTTTTATTTATATGAGAATGAGATTTTCTATTTTCATTTAGATTTAGTTTCATTAGTCTAACATTTTTTTACTTAATCCTGGTCCGACGACTAATTTATGGAAATATTGAGTAAACACATAAGTGTATCTGATCAACGCACACAAAAATCTTAAATAATTTTAATTCACACAAATTGTGTGTTCGAATTTTTTTTAAAATAAAACATCGAGGATCTTTGTGCTGTTAATGTTGTTTTAGAATTAAGTTTTGCATGTGTGTTGATAAAACACAGTTGTATGTTTGTAAGGGAGGCCCCTATTTTATATTCAGTCGGTTTTAATACGACTAACAATATTCTTAAAAGCTTTTAAGTCTTAAATACGAATCTATAATTTCTCATCAGAAAAAGAGCTATAAATTAAAAAGAAAAACTTAAGCTTATCTCCAATTGTAATTACTCTGATTAAGAATTTGATTTCATTTGATGACAACGGGTCAAAAATACATCCCATTTAATTGTAATTTAATTATTTTCCGATGGTTTTATGAGCTACAAAATATTTTTAATTCTCGGGTTTATAAAATCGAGGATTTTAACACTGCATTTTGTTTCTAAAGATTTTAAATTATGAAATAAGGTATAAATATTGATAATAAAAAGATTCCGCTGTGGAAAATTAATTTAATTATGTAAACATTCTAGGGGTTTTTGAAATGCGTCTACTGAAATGATGCAAAATATGTATTTTCAACATGATACATTAAAAAAGAAATCTTTAATTTTCAAAAATTTTTTGCTTTAAGACATGGGCTTACTTACAGTTAACAATAGAATGTCCGTCAAGTTTTTTAGACCCGATTTTAAAAATTATAATTTTTTTGAATTCATAACAATCTCTTCTTAGTTATCTTATTTTGTAGATTTCTTGGAAGCACATTGAATAATCAAAGAAAAATCGTATTTTTTTTTTTACAAATTTGGTTCAAAATTAATTTATAAAAAATCGTATGACGCATAAAAAAGTAATTTTTATACCGTAAACCCTTGCGAGATAGTGCGTGGGATATTCTTTAAATCCTAGGTTTTGGTGCATGCATAAGCGACCATGTTAAAATCGTCCCCCTTCTGATGCGTGCACTAAAATGAGTTTTTTCGTCTTTAAAAGCAGCATTAAACCCCGTATTAAAAATCGACAATTAAAAATTAAATAACACGCATGAAAATTCAAGTTTTTGAGTAATAGTTCTGGGATAAAAATTAAGTAAATTTCTTCCTTTAGCTTAGTAAGAGCTTTCAAAATCTTTCCTTACTTTAATTGTACCATTCCAAGCACCTCTCTATCAAAATAAAGTTAAGGAATTTTTTTCCAGAGATGAATCCTATATTTGGGTACTTAGAAATTTAGCTTAAAAATATGCAATTCTTATTACTAAATAAATTCCAATGTTATTTGAATTTTTGAAATTAAGAATTTTATAAAAATGATACTTTTTTTAAGATCAGCAATTAGAGCTTTAATAAACGATTTGTGACCACAAGTGAAGATGAGATTTAGGAAACACTCAGAGAGCATTTATTCTCAAGATGATTTTAAGAAAAATGAATATTAAAAAAGATAAAAAAATTTTTAAATTTAAGGCATTTTATTATTATTATTATTTAAATTGGATTAACAAAATAAATTAAAATATACAAAGACTGTACAAAATAAAGCAAAAATTTTTAAAAAATCTAAAAACTATCGTCGAAAAATTCACTCGATTTTGATGTTGAGTTAGATGGCGGTAAATCTAATTCAGACAAATCTGAAAAATCCGAATGAGCACTGGACAATGAATTTAATGAAGTAGTACTATTGAAATAATAAATGAACTCGTTATATTTTCGCTTATTCTCGTTGTAATAATCCAAATTTAAACAAATTGGAATTAAATCTCTCATAAATGAACAATGTGTCACTAAAGATTTGATATCTTGAAATTCTTTGTGCATTGCACCACGTACACAATAGCCCTTTTTGGATCGTACAATTAAATAATGTGAAACTTCATTGGAATTTATAAATTTAGGAACTTTAACGGAGAGTACATAACAACCGGTCATCGATTCACTTTTACGTACTATGAATAAACCAATTTGATGTTGCATTAAGAGTTCTTCGGCTTGTTCTCGTGATATTTTCTCATTAAACCAAGCTGGCATTGGTTCATTAACTTTTTCAACTTCAACTAAATTTGAAGTTTTAAATTTTGATTTCAATTTTTGTAAAACTGATTGTTTCATTTTTTTATTTTTCTTTTAACTTCTTGGTTTATTAAATTTTTATTATTTTTTATTATTTGAAATCCGGAAGTAATATCTCGTAGTATTTATATTCTTTATTTACTTCTGTATGGATTGGATTAAATCTAAAATTAATTTGATAGAAAAAATAAATTAAATTAAGAAATTGATAAATTGGACGTAGGAAAAAAAAAAGTTGTTTTAATTAGATAAACTAAAGCAACATGACTAATCTTTATAATCCAAAACAGAATTATTCACTATCAAATTTCCAATTTTTTTTCAATAACAAATTAAACTAGTCAAATTCAAAATCGACCTGTACGATTTTTACCTTTTTCTCTCTCTCAATAAATAATTAAGTGTTAAATATTTACTTAACAAATTTTTTAAATATTTTCATACAGGAAAAAATAATAATGAAAAAGTATTCAAGTGAATAATTCCATTTTTATATCAGATTATAGACTTGTATAATCTTACTTAAGAACAGGAAAATATTTAAAATACACTTTTAGGTAAATATTAGCATTTAGTCGGCGTTTTGTTTCATGATCATACCGTTTTTTTATTCGATTTTGATCATCAAAGACGGTATTTATTTTTTACTCAAACTGTTAAGCTGTTAGCTCTAGTTATAGTTGTTGCTATTTGTTGTAATTACAGCGATTTTTCACTCTACCTGCTTTTCAACATAAACATCTAATTTTTTGACATTTTATTTAATTAAGAGATATGAATCAAATAGTTTTTAATTTTTACCGATCTCGATATTTCTCTTTTTTGGAATAGACTCATGAAAATTTTTTAAAATAATTGAAAGAAAATGCAAAATAAATCATTTTTTAATTTACTGTTACAATTACAAAGAGAAAGACGTCGTTATAGCCTTATATTCGGAATATTACTTCTGACTATAATAAAACTTTGCCAAAAAAAAATTAGAAAACTTGATATTATTTTTAAGAACTCTACAATTTGACTTGTTTTATTATAAGAAATTAGTAGCTTAAGGTTGTCTATATAAAATTTTTCAACAAAAAAAAATTTTATTGAAAACAAGTTTTTTTGTTTTTAAAAACTTTTTTTTTGTTATGACCACATTTCAGTAGTGGATTAATTCGCAAGCTTTATATAAAGCCTTCAAAAATGAGATAAAGTCCAAAGATAGTCATCTTCATTGGTGGTCTATTTGCTAAGACAAACACGTCAAATAAAAACATTGATATAAGAGATAAAATTTCTATTTTTATTTTTCACTTAACACGAATAAATTAACAGGTTTTATGTTACCATTTAAAAAAAAAGTAAGCTATCGTATTTTTATTTTTTTTTGTAGGTATTTATCAGTTAAGAAGAATACCTTGCATAAACAATATCTTACTAGATATATTTTTAGAAGGTAGATTATCTTTAAAGGCGATATAGTCGAGCTTTGTAATTTTATCTAAGCAAACAGTTTCGCCTATGTTGTCTAACATTACTTTCCCTAGTAGGATTCTATTTTTTTATCTCTTATATTTATTTAAGTTATTTTTTTTAAAGCGATTTAAAGCTATTATAATATGTATTTGCTTAAGCATTCGATTTCAAAGATTCGATTCACATTTAAACTTAAAATAACGAAATTAGTTTTAAATTGTTGCAAAAACTTTTCGGAACGTTTTTATGGGTCCAATGGAGGACTGGTATACGGGATAAAAAAAAAAATAAATGAAAATTAAAATAATTAAATAAAATACTACACCGTTAACAAAATAGGGAGTTTCCCAAACTATTTTTTAAAATAAAATAAAAATAACAAAATAGGCGGCTGAAAATTAGAATTTCTAATTATAGAACTGATAAGCGTAAGGTTAGCATGTATTAGTGATGGGTAACAGCTAAACTAAGTCAGCTTAGTTGACTAAATTTAGCTAACTTAAATTAATTAGATAAAATTAGTTAACTAAACACTAAAAAACTCCCATCACTAACAGCTAATATTTGGGATAAAAAAGTAGTGGATTGTTTTCGTTACAAGTTTTAGTAATTAAAAAAAATCATGCTTGACTGGCTTTGAGTTAATTACTTCATTTTAATTCTGTTTAAATTTCTGAATTCACTGGTACTTATTTATTTTCAAGTTATTAAGCTCAATTAGATAAATAGAATTTCAAATATATTGAACTTAAACCAATTTTAGTAGTAGTTAAAAAAAATGCAACTTTCTTTAAATTACAATTTATTAAAACTAAGGCTGAGGCCGATCATCGACCACTTACTCAACGCCCCGTCAAATAAGGTGGCATTGTTTATAAAAAAATAATTTATAAAAAAGAGTACATACCGTAATACCTTGCAAACAAATGCATGCAATACAAATCAAAATTTTAAGAATAAATGCGACAAAAAAAGCTATTTTTAAAGCGATTGGAAAATCGTAAAAAATAATCGAAACATTGTTTAATACTGTTGATTAGGTTCTTTATTAAAATATATGGTAAAAAATAAAAATTTCTTTTATTTTGGGATGCATTAATTGTTAAAATTTTAGGTTTTAATTCAATGCGTTCCTATACAAGGTATTACGGTAAAAGTTTTTTACAATTGATAAAAAAAAAAGTCAGAATATAACAAAAAGAATAAAAAATAGTCTAAATTGAATTTTAGTAAAAAAAGGCTGGTTATTTTAGTGCAAAGGTTATTTTAGGGTCTTTTTTGTATATGTTATATTAGTCACTTTGGTCATATCTGAGTAATTGGTATAGCTTTTGAGTTTGGTCATTTTTTTCTTTAAAAATTTCAATAATCCGGTTAAGTGTCGTGTTGTTTTCCTTACTTGTCCGAAACTCCAAGTTTACGGCATACACATAATGTTTGCATTTACTTAAAAGATCTAAATCACAATCATATTCGGGCTCACTTAAAATACCAAGGACTCTTGATATGTAATCTATACCATTTTCTTCTAATAATAAATTATTTATTACATTTTTTGTGAAGTTATTGGTCATTAGTCTTTCAAAAAACTCCACTTGTATGATTTTAAGTTTATGTTCTGTGGTTTTTATGTTATTAGCTAGTCTTAGATTTGTTGTTCTACATCGTTTAGGTATGCTATATGTGTGCCTTAATAGATTATTTTCGGTTGTTCGAATAATTTAAAAAAATTTTTTTGGATGATCAATTATTTCCATATCGTAGTATAATACAGGCATTATGGAGGTTTTATATAGATGTCCTTTAACTTAAAGGACATCGCTTTTCTTAAAGGCTTTAAGAAAAGCGTTAGTTATTGTTGTAAGTATTTCCAGGTTTTTTAGCTTAGCTAATGCTATTTTAGCTGATTTTAATTTCTTCTCAATATGGTGTATGTCATTGTAGCCTTTGTTCAGTTCAAAATCAAGATATTTGAGGTTTTCTACTCTCTGAATTTGTTCACCGTCTAATTTCAAAGAGTCGTGCCAGTAATCTTCTCTGCGATCTTTTGAATTGCTAGATATTTTATTGTTGAAAATAATAAAGACAGTTTTGGCTGGATTGAATTTAATTTCAAGTTCTTTGCCGTAATATTCCAGAATATTAAGCATATTTTGTAACCCATTTTTTGTTTGGCTTATAAGTATTAAGTCATTAAATTACAATTATATACTTTTTTTTCGGCTTTTCACGAAAAAAAAAACTATAATATAAGAGGGGATAAAATAAGATTTGAAAAAAAAATTAATTTTTTTAGCTGAATTTTTTAATTATTGGGCTTCTTTATAAACTTATAAAATAATTCCATTTTGAATCTTTTAAATTACTGACACTTATTCAGTCCATGGCTAAAGTTTACAAAAGTATTTTGTAAATTTTTTCAATATTTTAAATCCAAATTTTTACTCGTAAAAATATGAAAACCGCCAGGCATTACGCCGGCGAGCAAATAAAGAATAAAAAAGTCTGAAAAAACTTCATTTACAGGAACTCAGAGTCTTATACAGTGCTCGCAAAGGTTTTGTAAAAGTCGGTCATACGATGTCGATTTTCGATGTTTGGACCTGCATCCTATGAGGTCATTTATTGGGATTAAAGGTTTTTTTTTTTGATTTTTTATCGAGCGTCTTGGAAAACGCATCATATGACGGACCATTAAAAAATCTTTATCAGCGCTGTAGTAACATGAGCTAAATGAGGAAGGGAGCCACGAAGAAAATTTGAAACAAAAATACCGAAAATTTTACTATCAAAATAACAACAAGTGAAAGAAAAAGTTACTGGTTAACATGATTAACTGAATTTACTTTGGATGAACCAACTAATGCAAAGGGATCGAATTAAGTTTTAACATTTATGATTGGAGAAAATCAACGCAAATTTTGTAGCTAAACTTAAACCTTAGAAAAACTGAAGAACAAAATATTGAAAAAAAAATATGTCAATCCGGTTCTGTTATACTGAGCGGGAAACATAAGTCTTATTAAACATATTAAACGTCTTATTAAACATATAAAATGTTTAAGATAAAAAAAAATTCACCCCAAGAATATCTATGGCTATCTTTGCTTTTAATCTTAACAGCTACTATAAAAATTTGTTAAACTTGAACAAGTCATTCTTATTTTCAACTCACTTCATATTTAATTTAAAAATGAAATTTCTACCGAATCAACACCATGTCCATACCGAACTAGAATCTTACTAACTAAAGCGAAAATTTGCCGTTTGTTTCTAAATTGTTTAAAATCGGAAAAAAACGGAATTGCTTATGATTATACCGTAATGCCTTGCAAAAAAATGCATGCATTAGAAATCAAAAATTTAGGAATAAAGGTATTTTTAAAACCGATTGGCGAAAAAATAGTCAAAAGATAATATTGTACTGTTGATTTGGTGTTCTATTTGAATATCTGGTGAAAAATTTTAAATTCTTATATTTTGGGGCGAATTAATTGTAAAAATTTTAGATTTTGCAATGCCCTCCAATACAAGACATTAGGATAATACGAAAAAAATTTAAATTAAGTTTGCGCAGCTTTGGTTCATGGTTATTATATGGTTTTAATAATTTAATACCCACATGTAATGTTTATTTAATATGAACGTGTTTAATGAATGACTATATACAAATGCTTTAATAGATTATTTTTATAGAATATTTTGTTTTTTTATTTATAAGAACAAATCCTACCTTGAAATACTAATCAAAAAATGGAAATTCTAGTGACCGTAAAATAAAAATTTACAAATATCACAAGGCTACTCTTAAAATAAAAAAAATATTCGCACATACTTCTTAAAGTCTCACTAAATAATCACATACTTGACACTAATCCATTTTTAATTGTAAAAACTGGTTTAAAATTTTAAGATTCAGTAAGACATAAGTTAAACAAAATTAATTTTTGAAGCAATGATCACATTTCTAGCTCAATGAAGAAACATATACATCTCTAATGATTTTTGTATTTTTGAATGGAAAAAAAGAAAATAAATAGGTTAAGTGACCTTTGGAATTTTTAAAAAAATATAGATTGATTTATTTAGCCTTCGATTGAGTAGATATTTATAAAGATACTAAGCTTTATTGAAATAGACCTTAAAAAACTTAAATTTTCGAGATATTATATGAATGTTATAGAAAAAAAATTGCAAATAATTTGAATTAAAATTGTTATGTTGATTTCAATTGTCACGAACCAAATGAAATGTTTCAACTTGTCATGAAACATCATAAAAATTAAAATATAATTAATCTAAATAATTAAAATTTTAATAAGCCTATTTTATTTTTAAATAGCCACAGGTCCCAAGCTAATGATAGAAAATTTTAACAAGTAGCCAAAGAAATTAAATTAAAAAAAACATTCGATTTATAATGATCTTAATAATTTAAAAATTAGGTGATAAAAATATCAAAAATTTCATAATTATTTTTGGATAGCTGAAAGTAAAAGAAAAGCATTAATACAATTAGCTTTCCTTATAACCAAATTCAAAAAATGGTAAAAAAGTCAATTAAGAAAAAAAGCATAATGTAAAACGGTATAATTTTAGTGACCCAAATCATAAGCTATCGTCGTACTTGTAATTTTCAAGTCTAACAATGTCCCACTAACTTCTTCTATCTCGATGATATTTATTTTTAATTAAAGCTAGTGAACTTCTCTACAATTCTTTAGAACCATTTTGTTAAAAATTTTTGGTCGGAATTTGGCGGAGTTGTTTGAAGCCTTGTTTGGACCAGTCCGTTTTCTAAAAAATTAAGGTCCGTGTTTTTGTAACACCACATTTTCAAACTTCATAAGAAGTCAGAAGTACGAATCTTTAATAAAAAATAGGTCATCAAGTTACATCGGTTCACTATATTTCCTTTATTTTCAAATAGAATTTTCCTTACTATCAAAAAAACTAAAAAATCGAGCAACGTCATTGAATAGAATAATTTTTTAGCATCTTAAAAACTCTT
This sequence comes from Brachionus calyciflorus, assembly GCA_002922825.1. Taxonomy (NCBI): domain Eukaryota; kingdom Metazoa; phylum Rotifera; class Eurotatoria; order Ploima; family Brachionidae; genus Brachionus; species Brachionus calyciflorus. The sequence goes on along the minus strand of NTPY01000218.1, from coordinate 124,442 downwards.
TAAACAGTTTAGTCAAGTTCATTTTGATTCATGAAAACTCGGCGAGTTTTTTATTTGAATTTTTTTTTTGATTTTTTAAAAAATGAAAATAAAATTTAAAATATTCTAATTATATTTAACTCTACATTTATCTTTTATCCACCAAAAATTAACAAATTATTTACCTTACGCCTTCATCTTCCACCCATAGTCAACGCCTTTAAAATCATTTTTGCTGTAAAATTCATTCATTTAAGAAAAAATAAATTTTTAATTGAAATTCTATAACTTAAAATTGAGACAACATACTAAGGAACAAAAAATTTTTTTAATTAAATAAATTACATTGCTGCTACGCTACGAAAAATTATTGAAAAATAACAAAAAATTACATGAAATTGTGCAATTTTACGTAAATTAACCACAAATAACCAAATTTTACGTAATTTCACGCGATTTCACTTAAATCATTTTTAAAAATACCCTCATAGTAATTTTCTATATTTTTCATTATTTTTTTTTTAACTATTTTTTACTAAAATTTCCCTTTTTTACTACCGTAATCCCTTGCTGAATTATGCAGCATCAGAGCTTATTCGATACCATGCACTATTCTAAATACCACCCATGTTAAAATTGACTTGACCCGTTGTTCATGCATCAAACCAACGTCCCTAATATTTGGTGTGGCATCATTTATTGGAATTTCGAATTTTATGCAACATTAATAATTGGCTCGGAAAGGAAAAATTCAATGATAATTCAATTGATTTTTTTTGTTTTTTATTTCCAACTTTTGATGGTACCCTAAACATAGATTTTAAAAAAAATAATAAGATTAATAATATGATTAGATTACTCTAAATTCCAGGGCTTTCAGGTTTCCTAATTTAAGGAAAAGCAAAACAAAATACGATGGTAAAAAAAAAAACATTTACGGTATGATAATCCCAAAGCATATCATATTTATTGGATTCTAATTTCAAATTTTTGCTATTTTTTAGTTGTAAAAATAGAGACTTCAAAAAAAGTACGAAGACAAATATTTTTCCCATTCGAAATTTATCAAAATTTTAATAAATGAAAAATTATACTTGGTTTTTTATTCTATATAATTATAAAATTAAGAAAAAATTTCAAGTAAAAGCAACAACAACAAAAAATAATTCAAGATAGAAAAAAAAATAATTTCGTTCTAATAGAAATTTTCTATTAAATAAAAAAACAAAACGAAAAGTAATATATTTTAATAGAACTCTGAAAAGAACCTAAGTTAAACCAAGCCAAAAAAATGCCTTGTTGGTATTTTGAAAAATCCGATCTTGTCAATACACCATCATTTAAAGATGGCATTGAAAGTGAGAGAGAAGCTCGATATAGACGTGAAGGTGCTAGATTTTTAATGTCGTGTGGAAATATGATAGGACTGTAAAAGAAAAAAATTATTAATTTTTTTTTCTTTAAAATAAATTAATTCTCTGCTTTATTTTGTAAAGACGCTATGACACTATGGCTACGGGCGTTGTATTTTTTCATCGATTTTACATGTTTCATTCATTCAATGAATTTCCTAGATATGTAAGTTTTTGATTAAACAAAAAAAAAGGAAATTTTTTAGAAAATAATTTTTGTTACTTTAAGTTGATGGCGGCATGTTGTTTATTTTTGGCTGGTAAAGTCGAGGAAACACCAAAAAAAAGTAAAGATATTGTGCGTGCATCTAAATTATGTCTGGAAGCATTAGCTAATAATGAAAAGACATCAGCACAAGAGAAATTAAATCTAAAAAAACATGCTGACTTTTTCACCGAGGATACTATTAGAGAAATAATGACATACGAAAAAATTCTATTACAAACTATAAAATTCGATTTACAGGTCGATCATCCCTATGGATATTTACTAAAATATGCCAAAAAATTAAAAATAGACTTGGAAAAAGCATGTCCAGATGAGAGCAAAAGAGTTAAACTCAAATCCGAATTGGAAAACATGGTTCAGAAGACTTGGGGTTTTATAAATGATAGCTTTAGTACAACACTATGCTTGGAATGGGAGCCTGAAATTATAGCTATTGCTCTAATGTATTTGGCCAGTAAATTATTTAAATTTGAAATAAATGATTGGATAGGCAAAAAAGATAATTTGCAACAAAATTGGTGGGATCAATTTGTTGAAAACCTTGACCTTGGAATATTAGAAGGTTGCTTATAATTAGTAATATTTATGATTGGTACCAGTAATTTTTCAAAGAAAGTTTAGTCAAAATTAAAAAAAAAAGTATATATAAGTAATTGTTTAAGTTGTTAATTAAGATAAACTCAAGGATTTTCAGGATTAAAATGAGAAAAATTCTCCTATAGGTTTAATGTAGATTAAATACCCATAAAATATTCATTTATTAATGGTAAATACCTTTAAAAATTTTTTTGGTCGGTATAATTAATCTTAAATTTTAATCAAAGTCAAAATTTTCATCTTAAATTATCACAATTAATCAAATTTAAGAACTATTTCAATTTACGTTCACTATATTTACAGGAATGAAAACAGTCAATTAAAGCGAGATTTATTATTTTTCTTAAATTAAAATTTGATTTAATACGACATTGGTCATCACCAATTCCAAAAATGAACGTTCATGAACATCATTTAGAAACTTTTCTAGAATAAGATAACATGTTTCGACAACGATTTTCGTCATGAAACATTTCATGTCGAATGAGTATGTTTTAAATGAACATACGCCAGGTTTTCTTTTAAAGAAAAAAAATGCTGGGAATGGAAATAATAAGCGGTTAAAATTTTTTTTATAGTATTTTTGGGATTTGTCAAAAATGTGACCCAATGGTCACCAACTTAACATTAAATTTTTTCATTCTTAAAAATATGAGAAATTGCTCAGAAATCTTATATTAAAAAATTTTATTGTCAACTATATGACATCTTGAAAAAATCGATAAAATAATCCGGGAAAAAATATTGATCATATTTTTTACATGCTCTATTAGATACTCAAAAAATTCTTTTTAAATAATTCTATTGAACTTAGAAAAAAATATTTGCGTCGGTTTCATCTAGTTTTTTTAGTAAGATCAAACCAAATGATAATAACTAAAGAAATAGAACATAAAAATTAATTGATAAATAATTTTTATTTTTATGTGTCTAATGTAAAAAATATGATTAAGATTCTTTTGTAAAATTTTTCATAAATTTAACAATACAATTTCGTAATGTACAATTTCTGAGCGATTTCTCATATTTTTAACAAATAAAAAATTAAATGTTTAGCTAGTGACCATTCGGTCACATTTTTAACAATTCCCTTTTTTTTATCCCGTATAAATGCTCAATTTTTAAGAAACATGTCATTTATATACGAAAACAGTAATGAAATATTTTTTAGGATAGGACATAGTTATAAACAACTTTTAAACCGTTACAAAACACGTGACCTATTCCTAAGCATCGTCTTAAACAGTTGTTAGAAATTTATAGTAAATAAGAAAAAGTATGTGATTGTGATTCAAATGTTTTCATGAACATTCATCAATTATTATTTAAATATATTACATTTCAAAATATCTATTTATTCGAATCCTTTCATCGCTTAATTCGGTTGACACTTGATTTTTATTTTTAATACAGTGTATCCCCGATTTTATGAACTATGATTTAATTTATCAACGAATTTATGAAGTAAAAATCTTTTGAACTCACACTTGTAAATGTATGTAATTTAATTACCGATTTTAGGAACGCTCAATTTTGTGAACTAAATTATACATTATAGTCGATGTTCACAAAATCGAGGATATACAGTATTTCAATTAACTTTATGAAATTTTCTCCTGAAATTTCAATCCAAAGCTTTGCTGATAGATGACAGGGTAGTGATGTTTTTTCATTTTTTATGTCGTTAGCTATCAAAACTTTAATTAGTACAGTCTAGAAAGCGTAAATTTTCTCGATCTATTATTTAAAAAATTGTGTACTGTGTACTAATCATAACTTACTAAATTGATTTTGTTTATCTAAATTTGTCTCTTAATTAAGACATATGTCATCAGGTTCTTGATTTATATGTAGTTCAACGCGACACAGCATCACCAACAAAACCAGCCGGTGTTCAAAATGGGACCAATTTGACTGGCACACAAACTAGTTTAGCTAATAAAAGAGTAAATTTTCAGCTCATGGATCTAACTCATCCCCTTTTTGTTAATAATAAAATAAATAAATAAATAGTCTCTTTCCCAATATGAGTTGGATCCAATTAAGACGAAAAATGTTTTTTTACTAGTTATTAATAATTTGTGAATTGAAAGAAATCACCACCGGATACTTCGCTTACTCCGACTCTAACTTCCGTTGGTTATAATGAACCAGCGAGTCCGACCTCAGCTAAACTAATGAAAACTTTTAACGAACCACAACAACAATATCAAACAGCTCAAATGAATCAATCGTCATACTATCACGAATCATATCATTATCATCAACAATTATATTCTCAAGCTCCAATTCCGACACAACCACCACCACCTCCTCCGCAACCCTCAATGATGCAGTCGTATCCAAGTTATAATTATTATCCGCCAGGACAACCACAAATCCCTCCCGTAAACCCTCAATATCCGCCGTATTCTAACCAGCCACAAAAAACTTATAATCAATACAATATGCCCACTGGGGCTCCGGTTGAAAATCATTCATATCAACATAATTATCATCATCAACATCATCAATTTAATGGACAAAAAGAGCACACAAATGTAAATATAAATGGTAATAACAAAATGTATCATCAATCGACGAATTCGGCAAATATTTCTCAATTGAGATCAAGTGCTTTAAAAACAGTGAGTCTAAGTGATAGGCCCGCTTGATGATCATTTGCTTTGGTTTTTATCAGGCAGAGAAAAAAAAATTACATAAAATAAATATAATAAAATTTTTTTTTGTTGACTCCTTGTTTTTAAATTTGATTAGTTATTTTTTTATCTTTTTTTTTTGTTTTGTTAAAAGTTTCAATAAAAACAAAATAGACCTTGAAAAATATGTATTTGTTTTAATAATAAATAAAGCAAAATCGGAATCGTCGAAGAAGAAGAAAAATTCGGAAAATATATTTTTGTAATTTTTATTTATCATCAACTAATATTAATTTTAAAAAATTTCAAAAATAAATGTTAATAAAAGAAATTCGAGAATTTAAATTTTGAAAAAATTCCACTTTTTTTTGTTGTTATTGATTGTTAATAAATTTGTTATTCGATGAATATATTTGGATTTTTCTCAGGGGTTCTAAGTTAATTTTTTGTTTTTAAAAACAATCCGAAATGCTACTTTTTTAAATGAAGGTGATTTTGTGTTATTCTAAAAGTTTTATTTTTCTTGTTATTGAATTGATAATTTTGTAAATAGTTTTATGTTGATTTGATCTAATGGTACTATTTGTTAAAATCATATTTAAAAAAAAATTCTTATCAATTAAATTATTTTGTTTATTTTATTTTATGAAAAAATCTTTAATAAAATATTAATTTGTTTAAAAGTCTTTTTTTATTTACCTATTAAATTTGCTTTTATTTTAAAACTGTCATAATCTTTTTAAAAAAAACCATTCGTTTTAAGAAATGGTAAAAATGAATTTGGCTACTTCTTTTTCATTAACTAAAATTACTTATTTGTTAACTAATTTTACTTAATCAAAAAAATTTTTGCTTCCACTATTTTAAAATTACTAGTTGAAAATAAAATTACTTTTTTATTCCTAATTTACTTTTTTTAGATAAAACTTCTACAAAAAATGAGGCCAATTAATTTTCAACAATAAAATAGTTAACCTAATTCCGAATATTGAATGGATCAATTTTTTTAATTTTTAACGATATGGAGGATACCATAATCAAAAAACTTTTCTTTAATACTTAAAACTTTGGGATTTTGACAGTCATCAATCAAATTCTTTATAAATCCAAATATTATTTAATTTTAAGCCAAATAAATGATTCCAGTAAGAGCTGCCTTTTGACTTTTGACTTCTGTTATATCAACTAGTTACCTTTTTTAAATGGCTAAGGTAACCAAAAAAATCGTTTTAAAAACTTTTATAGGAATTTTCTTTAAAAGTAAAGAATATTTAGTTGGAAATTAGGCATTTTATCATGAAAAAGTAAATTTAAAACAAATAATACTAGTTAGAAAAAAAAAGTAATTTTAATTAAATTTCTAGTAAAATTAGTTGATGAATAAGTAATTAAGGTTAGACAATAATAATTAGCCAATGAATTTGTTACTGAATGAAAGTAGAAATCTTGACATTAGAGTCCAAAAAAATATTTAATCAAACCGTTTTTAGATGAACCCTTGTAAAATTGTGATTTTCAATCGATTCAAGTCCATAAAAAAATTTTTTCGGATGACCAAAGCTATGTTCTTGAACTAAACGTAAAAAACAAATATTTACGATAATAGTATTTTAAAAGCATCAAAATTAGCGATAAAATTCGAAAAAATTATTTTTTTAAAAGATTTTCTATTTATAATGAATTGACAAAATGGATCCTTGAAGAAAGCGCATCCCTAGATTAACAACGTAACCGGGCGCGGTTTCCGTATTTTCAATATTTTCAAACTTTTAAGATAACATATGAAAGAGCGTCAAAAAAGCTTCAAATCATACTCTAAAAGTATACTTAGATAATTTTGAAAGTAATTTTTTTGATAATTTTATACTTAGTAGAACAATGCACCTCCTACGCACTAGTGATGTTGGTTAGTGCTGGTTAGGCGGTTAGCCAAAATTGGTTGCCAAAAAATTGGTTAACCAAAAATTTGGTCGACCAAAATTGGTTAACCAATTTTTTTATAGATATAAAAAAGTAAAAATTGGATATGGTTCTGTTGATTTAACAAAAAAAAATTTTTCAGATAACCAAAATTTTGGTTAACCAATTTTCGATAACCAAAAATTTGGTTAACCAATTTTCGATAACCAAAAATTTGGTTAACCAATTTTCGATAACCAAAAATTTGGTTAACCAATTTTCGATAACCAAAAATTTCAACAACATCACTACTACGCACCCCACTTTTTTCACGTCATTTTGCTCAGTTTTTAATGCTCTATCTCGATATACGTTTTTAACGATTAGTTTTTTAATTGATAATTTTTTTTTTAATTAGAAAAATACATTTTTATTCTCTTTATCTCAGTCAAATATATTTTTAATGCTTTTTTGCTAAAGGACATGAAAAAAAAGTCCATATCAAGATAAAGCATTAAAAACTGAGTGAAATGACGTGAAAAGAAGTGGGGTGCGTTGAAAAATATATGGGGTGCGTACAGTGGCGTAGCTAGGATTTTTCAAATGGGCTTAAAAATTTTGACTTTTTAAGTCACATAAAAAAAGTCTATCATTTGAGTTATAATAAAGCCCAAATTATAAACAAATTGTCGACAGCTTTCTCATCTTTTGCCCGTATCTTCTTTTCCTTTCTATTTCTTTCCTCGCTTTTTCCACAAAAAATTTTTATTTTTAATACTTTTGAGATCCTTTTTTTTCACCTTAAAAGTCATGATAAAAAGTCCTATTAAGCTATGCAAAAAAGACAACCTTAAAGTTACAATTTAATGCTGCCACGAACCGAAAACTTATTTTTTGTGGCCGCACTAAAAATCAAGATTTTAATTTTTCATTATAAAATAAAATTTTAAATAATTTTGTAATTTTTGATTTTTAACCCTGCATCAGAAACCGAATTTTCGGCTTTGGTAAATAACAATTTTTTATCCTATTTTCAATATTTAGTGCAGTTCTTAATTTAAGATTTTTGATATTTAATGCGGCATTATTAAAGGATTTTTGAATTTTAATACCTCGTCAAAAACCGAAAATTCGGTTTTTTTTCCATGTAGTTTCTTATAATTAGCCAATTTTAACATGGGATCGATGGTCACTGATGCATGCACTAAAATTTGATATTTAACTTTTGATGCACGCAACTATTCGCAAGGGTTTACGGTATTTAGACATTATTGACAGATTTTATTATTTTTTAAAAATGAATAAGTTAACTTCAGGAAAATATTCAATTTATTAACAAGAAATTTCGAAAAGTTTTCTCAGAAATGGGGGGGGACTGAACCTCAAGCCCAGACTTAAATCCCTGGCTACGCCACTGGGTGCGTAGGGGGTGCATTGTTCTACTAAATATAAAATTATCAAAAAAATTACTTTCAAAATTATCTAAGTATACTTTTAGAGTATCATTTTGAAGCTTTTTTGACGCTCTTTCATATCTTAAAAGTTTGAAAATATTGAAAAATTTTTAAACCTTCTCTTGGAATAGAAGATGTTACTTTATTACCTTATAGAAATTGTTTGGCGTGTTTCTAAAAAAAGTGAACATTTTTAGGGGATGAAAAAATTGAAACCACAATTTGAAGTATGTTTAAAAAGCAAAAAATAGCGGTTAAAAATTATTTTTTAATATTTTTTTCATCGCCTAAAAATGTTCCCTTTTTTAGTAAACACGCTAAATATTTTTCTAAATTACTAAATCAAAGTTTATTTTCTAAAAAAAATATAAAACGCAGTTACAATGCAGTCACTAGTTCCAATGATTTTCCAAGTTCTTCTCCAACGGACTGTATTATTATATTAGCTCATTTATTTGTTTTTTTTTTAGCAGAACTGTATCATTTACTGAACAAATTTTTTGATAAATTTTTTATTTAAAATATAAAAATAAAATTTCTAATTCTAATCTTAAAATAAAAACTGATGCAATACAAAATTTTAGCTTTTAAAGATGTAAAATAAACCAAAAATATAAGACTAGTTAAAATTAAACTTTAGTTAATTAAAATTTACATTAATTAAAAAAAAAACGAATTTTAAATAAAAGGATACAGGGCTATAAATTGACTGAGTCTGTTACTGTTTGATTAAAATTCACTATAATATACTTAGGATTCTTTTCTAAATTTTCCATTTTAATTGTGTTATCTGCTTGAATGGGCTGAGTATTTTTGTGCCATGCATCTTTTGGTTTCATCAATTTTTTGACACGCTTAAATTCATAATCTTTATTTTTTCTTTTTATAATTTTTTTTAAATTGATAAACTACCTCTTCTAAAGTTCCTTCTGTTTTATAAATACGATACGCTGCATAAATAAAAATGAGAGATATCGGTATGCCAACAATTAGACTTGCGAAAAATTCTCCTTTTCCCTCATAAACGTATCCATTACCATACTCTAACGGAGCTGAAATCATGCCTTTACATATCATAAAAGTCATTATCTAAAAAAGATACAGACATTTTTTTTACCAATAAAATTAAAACAAAATTTTTTTACAACTTACAACAACAATGGCAGGGCTAATATATTTCCAGCAGTAGATCCAAAAATCATTTGGTGTTCTTTTAATCATTTCTTTTAGATCATCACAAAATCTATCACAACCGTATGCATACATCACACCGATAATCTCAAGAAATACAACTATTAAAATAGCTGGAGCCACTGCGAAATTATCAAAAAGATTAACTATATATGGTCCACCGTAAGTAACTGTTGGAATAGCCGCAAAAAAGCATAGGCCAATTAGTCCTAGAACAAACCATGAACGCTTTTTACCAGTTAATTGAGGATATGTATCACATACTCCTGTTATAACTGACTCTAATCCTCCAAACTAAATAAAAAATGTATTACTCTTAAATTTTTTTGTTAATTTTAATTTATAAAAATATCATTCACTATGATTAAAAAGTGACTTATAAATGAGGTTTTACAAATAAACAATTTTTTTACTGCATTTCTCGCGAAACACGGAGTACCCGTACCAAAAAAAATAATTTTTTTTTCTTAATTTTTTTTATCGATTAGTCAACCCTTCCATGATAAGTGTATGATAATTTTACTTATTAACATAGTAAAAAAAATTAAACAAATTTTACAGTGCTGTCTATTCCAAGTGTAAAAAGCATAAAAAAAAATATGACTGCCCAAAAAGGAGCCCATGGCATTAAACTAATCGCTTGAGGATAAGTTATAAAAATTAAACCAGGACCTGGTTCTGTTACTTCTTGAATAGTTTTTCCTTGAACATGGGCCATGTGTCCAAGAGTTGAAAAAACTACAAAACCAGATAGAATACTTGTAAAACAGTTTATAAAACTAGTCAATAAAGCATCCCTTAAGAAAAAAAATTTTTTTTTTATTTATTAATTTTAAGTTTTTTTTATCTACTTGTAGCAGTCATTAGTCTTCTTGTTGTAACTACTCAGGGCTATTATTGTTCCGAAACCGGGTCCAAGTGAAAAAAATATTTGAGTTGCTGCATCCACCCAAACTTTCATTTCGAACAAACTTCCCCAATCATCGACACTTAAATAAAATTTAATACCCATCCAACTACCATCTAGAGTAATGCCTCTAATTAATAAAATAATCATGACTATATATGGCGCAATAGCCGTAATCCATACAGCTTTTCCAGCGCTCTTAATACCTTTCCATAAAGCAAAATAAACAGTGATAAATACAATTAGCAAACTAAGTAGCATTTCCCATTTTATATTTCCCAACTCTTCTAGACCAGTTGATTTATGCATTTCAGTTAGATAACGAGTGTAAAATTCTTGTGTTGGGTTATTAAAATTTTTTTCACAACTCAAAAAAACACTGACTGATTGATTCAAATAGACCTCGCTTATTTTCTCTTCAATTAGATTAGTTAGCAAAAGAGGATCGAAAAAATATTTATTTATATTTTCGGAGGGAAGGTCTACTTTAGGAGCTGGATGAATCGTTTTGTTAACCAAGACAAAATATGAATTTACCCAATTTTCCACTCTTGCTTCCAATGTCTCATTAGCTATCTCTTGAATTTTTTTAAAATAATTCGAAAAACTAACTTCTTCATTTATGAATTTGCTTATTTCGAACACAGCTTTATTTCCTACTCTCTCAAGATTTTTGACATTTTTTCTATTATCAAATATTACTATTCTTCTTGATATAGACTCACTGATCTCTGGGTATATCTTACTTATGTATGAACCACTAGAGCTCATTTGATAGTTTGTATCATACAAAGAAAAATTATTTGCTTGCATATTATTGTAGTTATTTATGGGTAGACAACATAATGTATTCCATGATTCAGAACAGCCTTTCCATGGTACTACTGATCTGAATGATAAAACTAAATAATAAACAGCCCATGCTATTATTGTGTTGTAAAACATTGCCATAAATAGATCAATAACAAATGAAGTTAACGCTAGGCCTTGAAAAAAAAACATGAAATTGAAAGAACCAAAATACAAGATTTTCACCAAACAAAACCACACTGTTCACAAAAATTAACACTTTACAAGTACCCATATTTCAGAAAGAAAAAATGTGATCATTGGAATGAACCAAACGTTCAAATTTGGTACATTCCAATAATCATATCAACACTGTATTACAATAATCATATCAGCTTTTTATTAGTTCTGATAAAAAATTTGATTGAATTGCCTACAAAATGAAACTTAAAATGAATTTTTCCAACAAGCAAAAATTAAATAAAGTTTAAAATTAAAATTTTTTTTTTTCGCTTTAATCCAAGTTCTAGTTCGCTTTTTTTTACGCATTAGGGATGCGTTGCTTTATCATCGAATTTTAGCGTAAGTATCTTGGCCTAAAAAAATTACAGTGTATCTTAGCATACTTCACTCATAGACATACAAAAAGAATATCCAAAGAACATTTATCTGATTAACATACAAAAATTAAAAAATGGTGTCAATAAGAATTTTTTTTATCTAAATTTTTCTTTAAGAAATTTTAGCGGTAAAACAAACGGAATTGCTTTGGTGAATCAAATTTCAACTGGATTTCAGTTGCATTTTGAATTTTTGTTTCAAGTGTATTCAAAAAGACGTTGTTTTTTTTACCTAAGTCTTCTGAATTTATTAACTTTCTATAAAATAATTTTTGCGAATTAATTTTTTTTTTAAATGATTTTCTTTTCTGTAAAAAAGTGATCTAAAATGAATATCTAAAAATTAGTATGTAAGTAAGTTATGTGTTCACAAATCATATTTTGTATGCTTTGATTTTGGGTTTTTGCTGAGAATTTTTTTGTGTACAGTGAAAACTTTTTAATGTATGTTGAAACAACAATATCTTAAAACAAATAAAAAAATTTTATAACCTTTTAGAAGAGGACATATTTTTTCCATTAGAGTATATAGGCCAGTCTGATGTGACTGTCCAAGAGCTAATTCCATAAAAAATAATGGTAAACCACAAAAAGCCAATTGAACAAAATAAGGTATCAAAAATCTTCCGCCTCCATTTTCATAAACAACTTTTGGAACTTTTCAAAAAAAAAAATATTTTTCAAAAAAAATTAAGGAAGACTCAAAAAAAAAAAATTTGAAATTACATCTCCAAATATTTCCCAAGTCTACACTAAATCCAATAATAGCTAATAGAAACTCAGTTTTATGACTCCATTTCTCACGTTGTATACTTATATAAGTACTTGTTTCAGATTGTTTTTCAGCATTCTCAGCATTATCAAGCTTCCCATCGATTTGTATATTATTCGTATACGAATTTCGATTGTCATTTTGCGTTTGTTCACATAGGGTTTCTTTAATTTTAACATTTTTGGTATTATTTGAAAGTGGCATTATAATGTATGGTATTATGGGTGCTCTTAAAATAGAATTCTCATTATTTGAACAAGAAACACTTAAATCATTGCTTATGATTCTTTTATTTTCTTGACATATTTCATTATAATTAATTTCCATTTCGCCAATTATGAGAGCATTGCTCGATTTGAAGCTTTTAGCCTCAGTTTGAATGTTAACTTGTTCGGACATGCTCTCGTGGGGTTCTTTTATTTCAAGTTTTTTTAATGGTGTATCTACAACAAGTAGTTCTTCATCGCTATCATGATTCTTAAAATGATGATTAAACGATATCAATGGCGCTAATTTAGGTTCCTTTTCCATTAGAAAAAAAATAATAAAAAAAAATTTTTTCGAACTTCAAGGCTTTGTGTTAAGACGAGAATAAAAATAAAAATTAAGCAAAACTTATCAGGATTAGAATGGAAAAAGAGAAAAAAAATCTAATTTTTTAATCAAAATTCCGGGTATACGATTTCAAAATGATACCCAGTGTCAACAGATTCATTGTTTTTTTTTTTAATAAATATTTTAATTTTTGAATGATTTTTTTTATTAAAGAAAAAAGAAATTTAACTAGAATACATTAATTTGTGATTATTTTAACAAAAATCTTGTCAAAAAAGATAAGTAAGTTAGTTGAATATGTGGAAAATAAAGATACTAGATTTGTCATGAGTTAAACTAGGCTTCAAAAATTATTTTTCTAAAGTCTCATCTAATGGCAGAATTTTGGAATTAATTAGAAAATTTCTTTTTTGTTCTATCTATGTTTAATTAAAGTTAGGATCAAATTTTCGAATTGAATTTGAAGGATTTCAAGTGAAAAAAAAAAAACAAAAATTTAAGAAATTCATCAATCAAATGCTAATAACGGAAATGGATATGATATGATATGATTTTTGTTCAGCTTTAATTAGAAAAAATTTATTAGAGTATGAAAAAATATTTTTTTTTAAGACTATTACTCTCATAAACATTTAATTTTATCTCGTAATAAAATATTAAAAAAAAAAATTAAAATTTTTCTATGCTACAATAAATGTCATTTAAAAAAAAATAATTAAAAAAATACACCAATTAGCAAATTGTAGAAGTTTTGTTCAATCCTAAGTATTCTTCGTTTTGATTCTTATACATGACTTTTCTATCTCGTTCTGGTGTAATTGTATAAATAAGCCTCTGAAATTTTTTAAATAATTTAATAAAAATACAATATGAGCTTATGATGAGTGTTTAAACCTCTTTAAAAGATCCTTTAGCAGTGCACAAATTGTAAATAGCGACTAGTGGAATTAGAATACAAGATGAAGCCGCTATTATCCAACCTAGTGAATTGGACCATTCAGGGTATGAATATGTATCATTTGTTCTCATTATTGTCAATGGTCGGTAACCGTAGATACCCATGCCTAGAATAAACTTTAAATGAATAATAAAAAAATAATTTTTTTATGAATTTATAGTTTTTTGTTTGAAATTTACTGCGACACAAAGTGGCGTTATATATTTCCAACAGTAACACCAAAATCTACCGGGATAAATATTGATCATTTCTTTTATATCATTGCAAAATCTTTCAGTGCCTAACAAAAAAAAAATTTTTTTCGTTTTTTTTTAAAATTAAATTTTTTGAGAAGCTTTATGAAAAAACCAGTAAATTTATTGGTCGACCTTAAAGGCCAACCTCATAAAATTTTTCTTTAATTCTTGACGATAGAGAATGTTTCAACAATGATTCAATGGTAAACAAACGACAAATAACACTAATATTTATAATTTTTGTTTATTTGTATCATGTATTTTTTGTAATTGATAAAAAAATACATTTTCTTAAGAATTATTAAATTTTTTTAATCTAATCACAATCAAAATAAATTTAAATCCATGGAAAAACATTTAAAAATTATACCGTAAACGAAATTTTTTGAAAAAATGATAAAAATGATACAGTAAACTTAAAAATTAGAAAAAAGGTCAAATTTTATTCCACATTTTTTTAATTTAATTTAGTTTTTTCTAGAAAAATAGAATTAAAGCCAAATTTGGCTTTTATTATTGGAACATTAGCGTAATTTGGGCTTTTTTCTAAAAAAAATTAAAAAAATTGCTATAACATGGTAACGATGGGATTTATTCCAAATAGAATAAAAGTCAAATTACGGTATTATTCTTAGAGTACTGGGCAAAGGTTTACGGTATTTAATTTTTATTGTGAACTGGGAGTGTCCCGTTGCTTAGCTGCCGGAGAAACCTAAGCGTAATCCATTTAAATTCTTCATCTAAGATGTTTGATCTATGCTAGCGGTCAAAAATTAAGGTTTAAGTTACATATTTGTAAAATATTGTACTTTTACTATTTCTAATGTTCTCCCAATCATAAACTTTAGCATCTTAACATTTTATCTCTTAAATGAAAGACGATTCTGAACATTTTCTGTATAAAAATTTAAATACACAATTATTAAACTTATTACAATTATTACTAATAAAAAGAAATTTTAACTCCAAATGGAAAATTTTCAAAAAAACGGAGCATTTATAGGAGATTAAAACCACAATTTGAAACATGTTTAAAAGGCTAAAAATAGAGGTTAAAAAAAGTTTTATAATTTTTTTTCATCCCCTTTTTAAGAAAACATACCAAGTCAAGTCTTTACTTGATTTTGATCTTTGACCAGCTCTTAAATTATAATATCTATCGAATATTGTTTAGATTTTTCAGAAAACTATTTTATTTTGAAGTTTTGAACTTGAATATTATGAAAAATTAAAAAGTCTTAATACCAATTTGATCAAAAAGGTATTAGAGTAAAGAAATATCGATTGATACCAGTGTCTAATATTTTTGTTTTCATTTACTCTGAAAATGAGAAGTCATTAAATTCTCGTTTTTTAAAATTGATATTTCTAAATTTAACAACATATATTCTTTAAAGTTGAATCATGACGATGATAATGATAATTTTCAATATTAAGTTATGAAATCTTAAACTTTCTATCAATTTTAATTAAGCTTCAAAATTTATTTTTAATTAAATTGTAGAAAGTTTCATAGTTAAATTTTTTTACCGTAAAGCCAAGCAACAGCAATATTTTCAATCAACACAGCAAACATAATAGAATAAACTGCAGAATAATTATTCAAAAATTCAACTAAATAATATCCTCCTTCAGTGCAACTTGGAAGACCTGTAAGCATGTAAAATGAAAATAAAAGACCGACAAATATTTCTCGTCTTCGTCTTAATATTGGATATTCATCTGCAAGAGCTGTTATTATAGCTTCGCTACCACCAAACTTTTAAGAAAAATTTCTCAAAATTAAAAAAAAAATGTGTTTTTTCTTTTAATTTTTTACCGAGCTGTCTAAACCTAAAGTAATTAACATTACAAAAAAAATAATAGACCAAAATTGAGGCACTGGTAGAATGCTTATAGCCTCAGGATAAACTATGAAAACTAAACTTGATCCCTCTTTAGCAACTTCTTGAATCGATTTGTCAGCTACCTGGCTCATATAGCCTAGATACATAAAAATAACTGCGCCTGATACAAAACTTGATAAATAATTGATTATGACTGTAATTATAGCATCGCTAAAATGTAAATAAAAAACTTAAAGTGTGAGCTTAAACAACTGATTAAATAAGAATTACTTGTAAATATTATTATCGAATTGATTATAACTAGAAAATGCTAATAGTACACCAAAACCAGGTCCTAAAGAAAAAAAAACTTGTGACGCTGCGTCTATCCAAACTGATGGCTCTTTAAGAAGTGCCATATCTGGTGTTAAATAATATTTTAATCCTTCTGTTGAACCCGTAAGAAACAAGGCTCTTATAGCGAGTATTATTAAAACTACATAGGGTGCCAATGCAGTAAACCAAACAACCTTAAATTATAAGTATTATAAGTTTTATTTTTAAATTTTTTGTAGATTTCATACTTTGCCTGATGTTTGAACGCCCTTCCACATACTAAAATAACATATTATATAAATTAGAAATAAACAGCCGACATTTTCCCATAAAATACTGCCAAAATTGTCCATTCCATGTTCCTCTGAAAATCGATACATTCGATTGCTAAATAGTAGAAAATAAACAAAAAAATGTTTTAAAAATAAAAAATATGACTTTAAAAACGAAAATGAGTCAAATTTTTCAATTTTTGAGTATTTTGTCTTGTTTAAGAAAATTTGTTCGTTGAATATTTTGAAATGAAAAAAAAATACTACCGTTGAACCCCATTTTTTCCCGGTTAAAAGACGAAATTTTCAATTTTTTTTTATTGCGTTCTTTCAAATTAGATGAATTAAACAATTTTTTTTTGTACCATGGAACAACTAACGGCGTGCACGTACAAAAAAATATTTTTTTTTATTACGTGTATTTATTACGTATAAAAAATTACGACGGTTTTATGAAATTGCCGTATTATTTATTGCGATTTCTATTAAGAAATTTGTTTTGAGGTTTAACTAATCTATAATAACGTAAAATTTAACATAAAATATCATTAAACAAAAATTCCCAATTGGTTTTTTACATTTTCGATATTTTTGGGTAACGATTACTTTTATGACGGAAATTTATCACGAATTAAAAAAATAAATAAAAAGAGAAATTTATGATGAAATGTGATATTTCAAAAAATTAAAATTTTCTAAAAGTGAAAATTGTAAGGAATTGTTACAATTAATAAAAAAGATGAAATAGTAATGGCTTCATCTAACAAGAATTAAATTATTAATAATATTTTTAATACATTATATGCTAGCTTAAATTCAAAACTTAATTGTAAGGAGTTATTTTATGCTTGTTATGTGTTTGAACGCCACTGAATCAACCAAAATTCCATAAATTTGTTGTGTAAAAGAAATCTTTAACAAAAAAGCTAATATTCAGCATTACTTAGTAGACCAACAAGAAAAACTTAAATTAAAATTTAATAAGAATTGTAAAATTAGAGCTGAAAAAGAGACACATATTAGTGTTGGAAAATCTACCTTGAAGAACAAAGCTCAAGTTCGAATTTATCATATGAAGAATTTTTCAAAATTATAGATCCGTATTATTCTATAAAATCGACTTTTACAAAGCGAAAGAACATAAATTGTCTTACGAAATATATTTGAACTTAATTCCGTTATATTTCGTGAGTTTGACGAGTTTATTGATTTCTATTCGATAATTTTGATATTTTAGATTATTGATATCAAAATTTATTTTTCGTTATTTAAAAAAAAAAAAGGAAATTTATCACAAATAACGAATCGTTATAAATTTTTTTTATTTTAAAGGAGAATTTTAGTACGGTACGTTTTTTCGTATCGTGATAAAATTATACCGAATCATTTTTTGGTCTTTCGATATTTTTAACTTCTATATTTTGTGTTTTCTAAGTTAATTTTTTATTTTTCCTTAGATTCGATGTTTTTTTCTATATTCTATACAGCTAAACCTTGCTATAACGAAACCTCATTTAACGAAAAACTCGTTATTACGAAACTCAAAACACGTCCCAAATTAGAAAATTATATGAAATAACGTCTTGATATAACGAATTTCGATATAACAAAAGTGTATTTTTCGGAACCGACCCTTTCGTTATACAAAGGTTCGACTGTATTTCTTTTCTATGTTTTACTATAGATCCTAATTAAACTATTATCAAAAGCAATCAATAAATTGTTATATTTTGATACATACTCTATTTTCTTAAATCAAGCACCAAAAAGCAAATTATAGCCAACAACGCGTTGTATATGCGTTTTATTTTGAAAAATTTTTATTTTTCTTTCAGTTTTTCTTCAAGTCTACTCTCTTCTTATTTTAAATTGATTATCAGGACAAAAAATATTAGGTATATTTTTAAGATATCATCATCACATACATCATGAGTTTTCATGGTAAATCTTGAGTTTTTTTCCACCGAATTTAAATCGTGAAATAAATCTACCAGTAAATGTTTTTCCTTTTAAAACATTCTTTATGAAATCCCATGGGATCTTTTTATTTTTGTAATTTATTTAGATCAAAAGTTTTTGACAACTAATACGCTCTGTCAAACTCATTTGATTCTGAAAGAGTAGTCAAATTATTTTTGGGAAAAATATTCTCGATAGATCTTAGTTGAAAAAAACTTGATAAAAATGTAGAAAATGTTTTTAGAAGGCTTTGGAGATACACTCTAGCTATCTTCAAAGTATTTTGCCATTTTAACGCTTCTAAGCAAAGTAGATTTGGTGGTTTCTGGAATCGAAGAACAGAAACTTTTTTTAAAAAAAGCTTTAAATCTGAAAAAAAATTACTTAAATAAACCGTTTGAGGAAAAGTTTTAATTTGTTTTTGTATGTATATTTGTATAGTTTATGTATATTCGAATAGATAGATAGGTTTACAGGATAAAATTATAACTTTTTTATCTGTTGTTCTGCTTTGAATTGTTTTTGGTTTTAATAAAACATGTTTTAAAGTTTTCATGTGCTGTGTCTGTTTTTTTGTGTTGATTTTGTTTCGAAACCGTTGGGGCATTATGTAAAAATTGTTGTTTTTGTTAACTTTGTTTTGGGTTGCACTATAAATTGAGCTCTGAGAGTATTAATTAGTTAAGAAGTTTCGATAAGCCTACAAAAACTTATCGAAATAACAAAAAAAAAATGACAAACATTATTAGCCCTATTTTTAGCGATTAAAGTCAAAACTTATCCTTAAATTAATTTATTTACTTACAAGAAATATTCTTCTGATGAAGATATTAAATTGGTAGTTCCATTTTCCAACAAGCTTAAATTTCTAGCCCGAACTGAATCTGAAATACTGATGTTATCTCTTAAAAGTGACGATATTTCATAGCAATTTTTGGAATTCCAGGAATTTTCTTCAAAAAAATAAATATATACCGTTTAATTTTATATTTATTTCAAATGGTAAATAAAAAAAAAATACCACAGTTTCCCCAAGGTAATTTATTTGAAAATGATCCGAAAAGATAATAAAGACCCCATGATATAATAACATTGTAAAAAAAATCAGTATAAAATGCAATCAATACAACTGCATAGCCTACACCCGATAGTAATGGGCATATCTTTTTCCAACATGTAATTGCTCCACATTTATTATACTGACCAAGAGCTAATTCCATAAAAAATAATGGTAGACCAAGTAGAAAGATCATTATTGTGTATGGAATTAGAAATGCGCCACCGCCATTTTTGAAGCATAAATATGGAAAACGCCAAATGGATGCTAAATCTACTGAAAATCCTATAATTGACATTAAAAAATCAAACTTTTTTGACCATTTCTCTCTCTCATCTTGATTTTTAATCGAACATTTTTCTAAGTTATGCTCAACTTTTTGATTATTTAAATCCGATGGATAGCTGAGCATCTTAGTCGTTTCAGGTGGATCTGTTTTTTCATTTGACTCTTTATCGTCCTTGTTTAAATCTTTGAAGAAAAATCAAAATTAATTAAAATCAAATAATTTTAAAATATTTTTTATTTTATAAACTCGATGAGTAAGGTATCTAGTTTATTCATTACAATTACTAATATATTAAAGTATTAAGCATTTTTTCGAATAGCCAAAACTTAGAAATTTCCCAAATTGTGGCAAAATTTTTTTTTGAAATTTCGGAACGTTTTTCTGGATACCTTGATTAGAAAGCCATAAAAAAAGTTCTTTTTTCGACGACAAAAGAATCTTGTATGAAAATTATATTTCGAAAACTTAACTAAGTAGATTGATTCCTTTTTGAGATTTATTGGAATTTTGTTCTTTATCAACAGTTCGATAAAATTTTCTGTTGAATGTGGTCTATTATAGATTGAGGTCAAAGATTATTTGAGAAAAAAGGTATTTTAAAATCTAATTAAAATATTAAGTTCAAATACTTAATTTCAAGCAAGCGCGGCCCACAAAGGCTTTTTTCTTTGGTACAGTACAATCCGAAACAAAGTTAACGAAAACATAAACAATGTTTAAGCAGAGCATACACAAAACCGAAACAGAACCGAAACAAAATCAACACAGAACAGAAACAAAATCGACACAAAACCAAAACAAAACCATTTTAAACTGTTTCGGTTTGGTTTTGTTTTGTGTATGTTCTGTTTAAACGCTGTTTAAACAGGTCGTTTACTTTGCTTTGGATTGTACTGTACCTTGCGTTTTTCTAAAATTTTTCTTTTATTTGAAATAGTGAAAAAATTAAAAAAAATAAATAAAAATTTTTGACTTAAATAGTAGTAACTTTCTTCTATATGTGGTAAATTTATTTGAGGTAATACGGTACAGTATTTTTAAATTCAAATTTAAGGGCAGAAATCAAATCAAGGCCTTACAGTACCGAGAAGTTTCAAATAAGATGTTCTATATTACGAAAGGAAAAAGGTAATTCATATTTAAGATAGAAACCCTTCAGTGACGATTGGCCTTTATAAAACTATTAACCCATGGCTAAATATTTTAAATGTTTACTTAATAAAGTAACCATAAAATTTTGATATATGTTCTTTTTTAAATTCACTGAAAATAAATTTAAATTTACACAATATAAATTTTTTCTCAATTAAAAAAGTTCCTTTCAAAATTACTTTTTAATTTATTCTATTTATTAAATATTCATTTATCAAAAGAAGCTTAATTTTTCACATAATTATTATAAAATAAGCAAATTTTTAATGTTTAAAAAAATAGGCACCTAGATCCTCATTTGAATCAATCGAAGAAACTGTTTGACTTTTGGCTAGCGGTACCATAGTGTCACATTTAAAATCGTTGCTCTCATTAATAGATAAATTCCGTTTATCTTTGTTCATTCTATTTGTTTAAACTTAATCTATTAGTTTTATTCAATTTAAAATTTGACTCATTCGGTTTTTACTAATTCAACAAAATAAAAAAAAAACAAATCTCGAGTTTTTTTTTTCTTTCTAAAACTTAATTAAAATAAAAAAGTTTTTTAAATAAACAAAAAAGATAAAATCCCAGACATTCTCATAACATAAATTTTTAGGCATATAAGATAAAAACATGACTTTTTAGGTAAAATTACTAAGTGTTTCCTTTATTAACTTTTAATTAATCCAAGTTCAATTTAGAGAGTTTTAACTTATGTTTGGCACTGAGAGTTTAACAAAAAAAAAAACATAAAGCAAGAAAACAGAATCACAAAATGCTACTTTTTTTTTCTTAATTTAAGTGATTTTAAATAAATAAAGTAAAAGAAGATACCAATTTATGAAATAATATGGCTTAAGTAACAATTGCAAAAATATACAATTCTATTTGTTTATTTAATGGTTTAAGAAAGAAAAAAGCAAGGGAAAAAATTATATAAACTTAATTTTTAATGGAAAATTATATTTTAATTGCAATATTTGAGATTAGCTCTTAATTCTGATTCTCTCCTTTTTTTTTGTTGAGAGTCTCTTTTCCTCGTATAACTCGATTTTTAATTCTTAGAAATCTTTAACTTTTTTGATTTGCATTAGTAAATTAGACTGATGAAAATTAAGAAATTTCTGAATGATATCGGAAAAAATAGACTTTTAAGTTTTAATATTATGAATCCGTAAGAAACCTTTAACATACCTTGAGCATTAATTTAATACATTGATTGATATTTTTTTTAAAAAGCATTCGCAAAAATTTTATTTTTGAGTTCAGATATTTCTTTTTTACCGGATGATTTTTTAATTTTCAATTATAACTTTTTCTATTTTAAGTAAAATTATTCAAGTCTCAAATCTTGAGAATTGAAAGAAATTATAAGTTAATACTTGATCGACTAGACCATAAGTTTTCCTAGAATTGATTAGCAAAAAAAATCTTCTAAATTTGATGCTAAATTAACATGAAATTTGATAAATTTGAACTTCTGTAAATCTCTAATTTTTTATCCCAGTTACAAATTTGTACTTTCGAATTTATATCAAGTAAAAAATTTACAACTTTATCCATTTCTAATAAAAAACCATGAAGGCATAAAATCAATTTGTACCAATATAGTCAAACCACCAGATTAATCAAAATTGACGGATTATCGAGTTAAAGCTACATTGTACTAAATGTAAATGGGATTTAGAAATCATGTTTAGAAATAAAAATTTCGGTTTAGCGAGGACTGGATTAACAAGGAGGTAACGCTCACGCCCTTTTTTCAAAGCAATTTCGGATTGGACAAAATTTGTAATAAATTTTCTTTTGTTAAATTTTTTTTCCAATTAGTCTGCATAACCAGAAGATACAAATACAGTCCACACATGAAAATTCATGAAAATTCCTTAAGTTTAAGCTTTTTAAAAATTAAGTACAACTCTGTTCATTCACAATTTTCATTTGTTAAAGCTCATGAACTTTCATGAATTTTCATGTGTTTCATGAACAAACTTTTTTCGTTTATCGCTTTTATAAGCTTTCGACTGTCCCTAAAATCCGGACACGGACACACAGACAAGTTAAGTCGGAAACGGAATTTTACCTATCTAAAACCCGAACACGGACCAAAAAACCAGCACACTAAAATGCGGACAAGAACCGATAGAAAAGCTCCTAAAATCCGGACACGGACAAATAGAAAAAATTTTTAATATTAAATTATAAAACACGGAGTTTTATTAAAACGAAGGAAATAAAAACAAAAAAAATTATAACATTTTAAATTTAAATTTTTTAACTCTTTTTAGACTTCTTTTTTGATTTGGCATCTAAAATGCAAAACAAAATAGAATTCACTTTTTAAATAAAACTTTGCCTATGAAACAAAAAATAAATTTTTAGAACACTTCCCGTGATGGATCTGTGTTGACTAAAAAATTATTTTTACATTGATTGCAAACTCTAATTTTCAACAATTGCATAAATCTTTTAATTTGTTATTTTTAAATTCCGTACTTAAGTGTTTAAAAAAAATCAGTCGGTGTCCGTATTTTAATGTTTAAAAAAAAATTCCGTGTCCGTGACCAGATTTTAGGGATAACCTAAGCTTTCATCAAAATTCATTAAATTTTACCGCTGAATTCTTCAATTGACAACCATATTTTCCATTTAAAATAAATTAATTTAACAAAATATCATAGTAAGTAATTTCACAATCGTTACTTTTTTTTTTTTAAAATAAAGAATTTAAATTTATGTTTTTTATAAATTAAATTAGAAGTTGTGATAGCTGAATTAGTCGCAACTTTATGGCAAAAGATGTTCCTTTATTCGAGAAACTTTACATCTCGCCAAAATTTTTTTTTTAGAAAATTTTTTAAAAATTTATAATTTCATAATTTGATTCATAATAACCGAAATAAAGATTATTAAAGTTTCCAAGAAACAAAATTTTTAATGAAAAATGACTAAAAATAAGGTTTTTTTTTAAAAAAAAATACTTTAAAATAAAATAATTTTCTAAACAACCGAAACTATCTTCTCTAGAAATTATCATTATATATTTATATATTTAAATTTGAATTCTGAAAATTTTTTGAGTCATTTTTCTTTAGAGGAATAAAATTTAAAAATACTGATATTAATGAATTGAAGCACCTTAAATTAAAAAAAAACTTGTCAATCAGATTTATTTGAATTTTTAAGTCGGTACATCGATTAAAATATTAACATGAGTTTTTTTTTAATTTACGATAAACTAGAAAAAATCCCGATTAAATTCATCTTATCAAACCATTACTGTTAATTTCTGATTGTATTATTTATGAACTTAACTTGGAAATGACATATTTCTAATTTTGAAAAAAAAAACAAAAATATATAAATTTCAGTGCCTACAGTATAAAATCACTTGATATCAAAAAAATTTTTTTCATTATAGGTATATTTCATATGCGCCCTGTCAAGATGATGTTAATTTCTTTCCTAATCATAAATATTTAAATAATTCACAAATAAAACAAGGATATTTCAACTAGGAAAAAAAAGGATACAGGACATGAATGGCGATATTTTTTGATTAAGATCAGATCAAGTCTTTGATTATTTTTTTAAAGTCTTATTTTTACTAAAGAATTCTTAAAAGGAAAAAAGAAAACTTTTTTTTTTATCTGAGATAGAATTTTTCAAATAAAATAAAATGATTAATGCGTCAAAAACGTAAGTTTCAAGATAGGACTGTTAAGCCAGTTATTATTTATAATATTCAGACCCAGTTCTAAATCTCATATTATTTGTAAATAATCCTTAAGAATTAATTACAAAAATAATTCTATTTGTTTTTCTCGCTTATTTTTTGGAAACAGAAATTTATCAACTTTTTGTACTTGTTTATCTAGACATACGATCATTTAGCTTTTAATGATACAAAATGAATTTCGTTAATCTTGTTATGGAATAAATTTGATCCCAAACAATTGACTAATACATTATGTATTATGTTAGTTTATCCTTTTAGCAAAGAATTTCTTGACATTTAAAAAAGCAAATCAAATCAAAATTTTAATTAATTTATTTTATATCCGTTTTAAGATTAAGTTTTCTTAATTTTTGAATTTAAGCTTTCTGCTTGATCCAAATGCGTGGACATAATTTGCATTTTTTTTTAAAGATTTTATAACTCGATTATTTTAATGTCATGATGGCTTAAAGAATTTACCATTTTTAATGGGACAAAAAAATCGCTTTCCGCTACGACCAACGTTACAGTAAAGAAAAATATTCTAATAACGTATTGCCTCGATTTTAACGACATGTCTGTACTACCGAATACCCGTAATTAGTGAAAGGTTCTTATATCATTAAAGCGATTGTATAGTGACGTTATTATTTTTTGTAATGAAAATTATAAATTCTTTAGAAATTTTCCCAAAAAAAAAAATTATGGCGAGATGTAAAGTTTCTCGAATAAAGGAACATCTTTTGCCATAAAGTTGCGACTAATTCAGCTATCACAACTTCTAATTTAATTTATAAAAAACATAAATTTAAATTCTTTATTTTAAAAAAAAAAAGTAACGATTGTGAAATTACTTACTATGATATTTTGTTAAATTAATTTATTTTAAATGGAAAATATGGTTGTCAATTGAAGAATTCAGCGGTAAAAGGTCTAGATTTCTTGGCAAATATGATTAACCCGATCTTAGAACTCTTAGATACCGGTAATTTAAAACATTTTTTTTTTAATTTTATTATTTAATTTTTATTAGAGTGATGAAATATTTATATTATCGGATTTTAAATGAGTTAAAAATTTACGGTTTCAAAAGTAAATTTTAAATTTAAGTTTAAGTAAACTTTTTTTTTTACAAATTCCATGGATGAGGAATAAGGCACCAAAATCTCAAGCTGATGGCCATTTTGGGTTTTTACAGAACACTTATGGCCCGTAAAGAAAAAAATGTATATAGTGCACAAAGTTAATCAATTTTGTGCTTAATACATAAAAACATATGGTTATTTCGATTAAAAAAACCCTTATACTCCATGTTCATTATCTAATATGGAATTAGATTTCTAGCAACGGCATACTTAACGTATAAACACTCGATAGATATACCATGGTACGAATCTTTAGTTTTAGATTTTATTATTGCAATGAAGTCTTTGGTCTTATGGCTTCAAAAAAAGGGATGATATAATTTGAAAATGTCAACTATAGGTAATCCTTTTTATTAAAACTCTAAAAATAATTATGCCTTACTCAAACCCTTTTTCTTAAGTCACGCGTCTCAAAATAATATAGCATGAAGTGTGTGGAACTACTTTTATTTTATTTTTTCTAAAGAAACTGATTTTTATTAAGATCATAAAGGAGTATAAACCTTTTTCAATAAACAATCTAATTGTCGATCAATGTGCATTACTAATTTGAAAAGAGCATTTTTACCGAATATCTTTAAAGCATAAAAATAACTCGAAACAGGTAATTTTTCTTATTGCTGAATTAAATTTTTTCTTAATTTTAATTGATTATTTGTTAACTTTAAAAATTATCGGTAGCAATATTGAATTTTTTGAATAAATTGTTTTCGAATGAGTATTAAGTTAAGGTGAATTAACCTTAAAAAAATGGTTTATTAAACAAATTTAAAATAGATATTCTTAGAGACAATAGGGTTAAATTTAAATCACATTCAAATTGTTATTTAGTTTAATAAGTTTTTGTAAAACTAAAAAAAATTGAGAGTATAAAAAAAGTTGCCTCAAAATCTTAAAAATGAATTGAAACCTTAAATTATTTAAAGATTAATTCTATCATTTGGCAAAAATACATGACTAAAATAATTTACTGAATTCCCAAAGTTATAAAGCTTCATCAAAGCTCTAGATTATAATTAATTAAATCTTGTGTCTCTCATTAAAAAAAATATTAATAAATAAATGATCCAGCTTCCAGGATCCCAAAGTAAATATTTCCTCTGAAAAATATATTTAAAATTTTCTAGGAACAAAAATAAACTAATGATTTTGATTTTTAGGCAAAAAATTAGACCTTATCATGCGAGTAAAGAAAAAAAACCGAATTTTTTAGATCCCAAAGAACATTTTTTAGTCATTATTAATTACTTTGAATTAAGTTTAAAAAAAAAGAAAAAAGTTAAAAATATGCATTTTTTTTTCTAGTTTTGCACAATCTTTTGAAAATTCATGTAAGAAGTTGAAGGATTCAACTAGACAAGAATTGCAAATTTTGGTCCTATAATGATTAGAAAATTTTGAAATTTCTGCATAGCTTTTCTAACTAATTTTTTTATTTTGGAAAATTTATAAATAAGACCTGATTTAGCAAAATTTAAAAATTTTATATTAAATTTATTCAATCATAATTTTGTTTTAAGAAAGTAATTTTTGAACAAAAAAAAAAAAAGAATGACTAAAGGAAATAGTAAAGAAATATGGGACGATGCACCAGAAGATCTAGCCGAAGACATTCTTAAACTACCAACTGAAGACATTGTATCACGTACACGTCTATTGGACAATGAAGTCAAAATTCTTAAATCCGAAATCATGAGAATATCCCATGAACATCAATCACAAAAAGAAAAAATCAAAGAAAACAAAGAAAAAATAAAAATGAATAAAACTCTACCTTATTTAGTCTCAAATGTAATTGAGATATTAGATATAGATCCACAAGGTGATGAAGAAGAGGGTGCTAATGTTGATTTAGACTCACAAAGAAAAGGAAAATGCGCTGTTGTTAAAACTTCAACTAGACAAACTTATTTTCTTCCAGTAATTGGTTTAGTCGAGCCTGAAGAGCTTAAACCAGGCGAATTAGTCGGTGTTAATAAAGATTCTTATTTAGTATTAGAAAAACTTCCTGTTGAATACGATTCAAGAGTTAAGGCTATGGAAGTCGACGAACGACCAACTGAAAAATACGGTGATATAGGAGGCTTAGATAAACAAATTGAAGAGTTAATTGAAGCTGTTGTTTTACCAATGACCCATAAAGACAGATTTGAAAATTTAGGTATTCACCCACCAAAGGGTGTTTTATTGTACGGTCCACCTGGTACTGGTAAAACATTGTTAGCTAGGGCTTGTGCAGCGCAAACAAAATCGACATTTTTGAAATTAGCCGGACCTCAATTGGTTCAAATGTTTATTGGTGACGGTGCTAAATTGGTCCGTGATGCATTTGCTTTGGCAAAAGAGAAAGCACCAGCTATTATTTTTATTGATGAATTAGACGCCATTGGTACTAAGCGTTTTGACAGTGAAAAAGCTGGTGATCGTGAAGTGCAACGTACTATGTTAGAATTGTTAAATCAATTGGATGGTTTTCAACCAAATCAAGATATTAAAGTAATTGCTGCAACAAATAGAGTAGACATTTTAGATCCTGCTTTATTACGATCTGGTCGTTTAGATCGTAAAATAGAATTTCCACATCCGAACGAAGAGGCCAGAGCTCGTATTATGCAAATTCACAGTCGAAAAATGAATGTTAATAAAAATGTTAATTTTGAAGAATTGGCACGTTGTACAGATGATTTTAATGGAGCACAATGTAAAGCTGTTTGTATAGAGGCTGTAAGTTTTTAATTTTTATTTTCAAGGCAAAGAAAAAATTTTAAATAATTTTTTTTTCTCTTAGGGTATGATAGCATTGAGAAGAAATGCTACAGAAGTAAATCATGAGGATTATATGGATGCCATTCTAGAAGTACAAGCCAAAAAGAAAACCAATCTTAACTATTATGCCTAATTTTTTTCTTTTCATTTTCTTATTTATTGTATCGGAATTATATAAATAATATACTTTTTTTTTTGTTGAATTTAAAAAAAAAACCAACAAAAAATATTAAGCGTTTAAAAAAAATTTATGTTTATAAAACGAACGTTGTCGATAAAAAAATTGATTTTTTTTTCTATAATTTTAAAAATTCTATAAATTAAATAAAAAGTTTTTAGAACTCTAAAAATTTTATCTTCTTTCTTATTGTTCCAAGGTAATTGCTAACCTTTAATTTTCTCTTTTATTCTTTGATAAAAATCGAAATCATAAAATTTAAATTTATCTTGGTACAAAAAAACAAATTTATTTATTTTTTCTTGAAAGAAAACTAAGGTACATTTATAGAGCTATTTAAAATTAAGCTCAACCTGACTGATTTTGACATATTTCATTAATTAACTTTTTCATTGAATTTAATGTTTTTTGCGTAATATTTCTCTAGACTTAATTTTAAAATTTAGTAAAAAAAAATTTGTAAAAGATTTCTAAATAACTCGGAGTCAGACTCGTACTCGGAATCGAGATTTATGAAAAAATTTGCATCAGACTCCGACTTGAGTCAAGTCCCTTTCGCCCCAAAGACTCTGACTCAAGTCATCAAAAAAATGACCCGAACTCTTACCTTCTAAACGCTCAAAAAAATAAAAATCTAAGACTTATTGCATGCCTTAAGCTTTTGATAAGCAATGGTGCTATTTAAAAGTATTTGATTGAATTTTTTAAATTTGATTTTAAGTCAAAACTAGAGGTTCAGTTAATGAGACACAACATTATTTTGCTCAAAGATCAATACCAATTATATTTTAATTAAACGAAAACTCTTTGGAGGTATTCATAAATTATTGAGTAAATCTCCAAAAGAAAACCAAATTTGCAAATAAACATCTGAACCTAAAGGTAGAAATATTAATTTATATTTCTTCTCTTTAGACTCAGTATTTAGGTGTTTCATTTTATTATTTATTAACATTATGAAAATATTTACTTTGTTCTTTTTTGTTTTATTTTTAATACTCTAGAATGAGCCCATACTTAAACAGGTTTTACTTAATGAAGAAAATAAAGTTTTTTAACTTTTCACGTTACCATTTCTGTTTAAACACAGACAAACAACTAAAAAGATTTAACGTCTAGTTTAAAATTTAAAAAATATACTAATGGTTTTCGAACTTAACATTTTTTTTTATTTATTTATGCAATAGTATCGGTTGAGATTTAAAAATAAAAAACAAATATTTTAATTTAAGATTAAGTCTAGTTCAAATAAAGCACTAAAATGCTCGGACTTATGACTAAAAAATTTGATTTCAAGGTTTTTCCTTTTGTTGTTCAAATTTCAAGTAGACGAGAGATTAGAGAAACTGGTCGAAAAAACCCTTTTGAAAATAGTTTAATTAGAACAAATAAAGATGATAATCGAAATTCGACTAAAAAAACAAAAGATGAAAATTTTTTTGCGATTGGGAGTGTGTCAAGTCAAGGAAACAAATTCAAAAAATTTAAATTACCTTTAAATTTGATAAACGAAGAAAAAAAATTCATAAACAAAGGAAAAAGCTCTCGAATCGCGGACGAATTGAGCAATAGAGATCCGGAATCCTTGATTAAAGATAGCGAAGATTTAGATCTTTATGTCAAAAATGAGGACTTATATCACCGCAAAATAGTCGAGGAAGATATTAAAAAAAATAAGCGTATTAAACTTGGAATTGTTAAAAAACGAATAGATAAGATTGAAAATAGGGATGAGAAAAATTTTAATTTATTAACATGGGACGCCAAGGAACAAATCAAACACCTTCACATAGACGATCCACGTAATTAAAATTATTATTGCAATATTCTAAGTTAAAATTAAAAAGTTTAATTTTAAAGAGACTTGGACCCCAGAGAGAATATCAGAAAGTTTTCCGATTACTTTACAAAGTTGTAAAAAATTACTCAAGTCGAAATGGACGCCAAAAACTTTAGACGAATTGGAAAGACACGACGAAAAAGTCATGGAAAATTGGAAATCATTAGAAAAAATTGAAAATAACATAAATTCAGGTATTTTCTTTTTATTCTTGTTGTCATCGCACTATGGATCAAGAAAGAAAAAATTTGCAGTAATCAAATTCGGGAAGACATAGATTACTCGTAATATTCTAAAAATTTCAGA
>NTPY01000218.1:35703-92915 GCA_002922825.1 Brachionus calyciflorus | reverse complement strand
GACCCCAGAGAGAATATCAGAAAGTTTTCCGATTACTTTACAAAGTTGTAAAAAATTACTCAAGTCGAAATGGACGCCAAAAACTTTAGACGATTTGGAAAGACACGACGAAAAAGTCATGGAAAATTGGAAATCATTAGAAAAAATTGAAAATAACATAAATTCAGGTATTTTCTTTTTATTCTTGTTGTCATCGCACTATGGATCAAGAAAGAAAAAATTTGCAGTAATCAAATTCGGGGAGACATAGATCACTCGTAATATTCTAAAATTCCAGAGTTTTTTTGTTGGTACAGAATTTATGAATGAAAATTTTTTCTTTCTTCCTTTTCGAGTGCATAAGATGTTTAAATTTTTTTATTTTTAGCTGGCCCTGCTGTAAATATTTATCGCGAGTATAAAAAAATGAATCGATTAAATTTGTTGAAAAATGCTGCTGGTCTACCTGGAGTAAATTTTGAAAGAAAATCACTTATATTCAGTGATTCTTACGCAGTTCATGAATCACTTCTTTGTGTAATTTTTTTTTAATGCAGACTTACAACTTATATTTAATATAAAAGCTTTTTATTTAAAGGAACCTGGTAAATTTTCAAAAATAATCGTACATAAAGACGACTCAATCAAAAAGCTCTTCAATCGTAAGAATGAAGAGAATGAATTAAATAATTCTAAAGAGCTAAAAGAAAGAAGTGAACTTTTTCAAGATCATTTATTAGTTACGAAGAATCAACTTTCTAAAAGTCTTGATAAAATATTTTCAAGTGATAAAAAAACTGAACGAAAGTCATAATTTTTGTTTTTTTAAATTTTTAAACCAATTTTTCTTGAATAGAATTATTACTGAATTTTACATTTTTTAACATCAATTTTTAAGCTTATTATTATAGAGTAAATTTAAAGAAGGAAATGGTTTATTAATTAAAAAGAGCTAATTATTTTTACTTATAGGGGTCCGTCAATATTTTAAATTTTTTCAATGTATAATGAAATTTTTAAAGGTTGTTTATTAAAAAAACTTCGGTTTTAACGTCGGAATATCTTTTTTCTCAGAGAGAACTTTTCAAAGTAAAGGTTAGAATTATTAGTTTTTTTTACTTTTTCAAATAAAAATTGAACCTAGATCAAATTCACTTTTTTAAGTTTTAACTTACTGAAAAATCCGGCCTATATTTTCTAAATTATTTATCCTAGATTATGAGCATTAAATACTTTATGAATTTCATCAGCAAATTAAAAAAGAAAATTAATAAATTTATAAAGAAAATCAAGGTTTTTGGATAATTAAACAATCCTTATTTAATTGTAGAATCTACATTTTTTTCAATTTGGGCTTTAAATGATTTAAGTGTTTTTTAAATCAAATTTTCATTATTTCAGCCGACATACGGTCAAAAATGGAAAGTATATCAAGTCAATTGAGTGTTTTAATATTAAATCTCATCAATAACTTTAGCATTTAAAAGTATCTATTTAACTCTCAGAATGTATATGGAAGAGGTTTAATTTAGAGCTCAAGATCAAGATCTTTTTCAATTAAAATGAGCATAATATTTTTGATTTTTACATAATATTTTTTAATTTGTTGAGAATATTTTTGAGATTTTAAGGGAGCAAAAAAATTTTTAGGTCAACTTATTTTTTTTTCAAAATTCTAAATTCAATGATGTTTATAGCTGTTTTAAAATGAATAAAAAAATGTTATAAAAAACTCAAGTTCACCGAGTTATAAAAGACATTTTTAGAAACAATTCCAATTTATTTGTAGGCTATAGTTATTCAAAAATTAAAAAAAAAAGATCTTAAAATTTGCATGCTCTTACATTACCAATGCAACTAAGTAAGTTATTAAATACTTGCAATTTCAGTTAAAAAAAAGAAAAAAAAATAATAAAGCGATTTTCAGTTAAATAAGAAAATAAAATTTCAAAAAAAGCAAGTTTTTATTTTTTGCTAAAATTTTCTAAATTATGTAACCTAACATGGTTGTTGATATACACTAGTATACAACCGAAAATAATTTGCATGCAAATCTAAATTTCTAAGGGTCCACATTATTACTTTCAATCCTAGCACACTTTTTCTCTTTATCTAGCTCTTCAAAAAAAAAGAGAAAAAAAAATATGTGAAATAATTCAAAGCCATGTGTGTTTGTGTGTGTGCGCGCGCGCTCAATGTGTATAAAGTTTGCATGCTTATGCTTGCTAGGATTTTAAATTCATTTTTTTTTAAATTTAAAAATTTTATTTTTTCATTTCAACCACATGGTTTCTTATTTTCTACATATAGATCTACCTTTTTTTGTAACTTTAAAAAAAAAATTGTATTTTTTAAAAATTATCTTTTTGCAAAATAATGGCCGATGACTCGAAACTAGAATACTTAAATCCTCGATCTAGATCAACAGAGCAAACATCTTCATTGGATATTGAAACTAAGAAATCGGGTTATATTTTAGAGCCTAATCGTTCAGATCGAGTTATTCTAGAGAATAATTTCTACGATGAAGTTAATAGAAACAACAATCGTTCTATGGAAAAAATGGTCAAAGCGGCCAAAAGTAATCCATTTGTGCCTTTAGGGTGTCTAGTCACCATTGGTGTATTAGCCAAAGGTATTATAGCTATGCGAAATAAAGATCAAATTAAATCACAGCGCATGATGCGTTATCGTATTGCTGCCCAAGGCTCAACAATAATAGCATTGGTCATTGGTACTATGGCGTCAAGCTATTTCGCTAGTAAATCCGAATAAATATTAAAACTAATCCTTTAAAATAATTGTAGACATTTTTAATCATAGATTTTTTTAAAAAAACTTAAATTATAATAAAACAGAAATTAGATTTTTTTTTCCAAGAATTTTTTAATTTCCGCTTTTTATAAGTAAATTGGAATTTAAATTTCAAAATTTAGCTCATATTGACTTTTTTTTAAAAAATATTTTCATTTATATTTTTTCATGTTTGATTTTAGATTTAATTTGAAACAACAACAAAAAAAATGGAAAAAAATCAAAATGGCTTAGATGATTCGGCTATTGATGTGCCAATCAGTTTACCTAAGGAAGTAGTTAAACGCGTCAATGCCTTGAAAAATATCCAATTAAAAATGGTAAATATTGAGACTAAATTTTACGAAGAGTTACATCATTTAGAATGTAGATACGCTGCCATGTATGAACCTTTATATGAAGAGCGTGAGAAAATTGTCACTGGTGTACATGAGCCTAGTGAAGAAGAAGGTAAATGGGCTTTGGATGAAGAGCTAGCTAAAGATTTGGAGAAAAAGGCAACTATCACAGAAGCCCCAGAGAGCCCTGAAGCCGCTGATGTTAAAGGTATTCCAGAGTTTTGGTTACACGCTATGAAAAGTACTGAAATAATCGGTGAAGCCATTCAAGAACACGATGAGCCAATTTTAAAACATTTAAGAGACGTTAGAGTAAAATTACATGATCAAAAACCATTCGGTTATACCTTGGAATTTGTTTTCGATGAAAATGAATTTTTCACAAATAATGTTCTAACTAAAACTTATGAGTTAACTACTGATAAAGACGATAAGGATCCATTTGGTTACGATGGACCAGCTTTGTATAAATCAATCGGTTGTAAAATCGATTGGAAACCAGAGAAAGATGTCAGTGTTAAATTGGTCAAAAAGAAACAAAAACATAAAAGCTCTGGTACCATTAGAGTAGTAACCAAAGAGGAAAAACAAGATTCATTCTTTAACTTCTTTGAGTCACCAACTCCTGATGGCATTCGTCCTTCATACAGACACATTTTGGATCCATCATACACACCAAAAGAAGAAAATGAAGAACAAGACGAAGAAGATGAGGAATTATATGAGGCTGACTTTGAGATTGGTCACTTTTTCAAGGAATTCCTCATTCCAAAAGCTGTTTTATACTATACTGGTGAATTGGTCGATGAGAGTAGTTACGATGATGAGGAATATGATGATGAAGAAGAAGATGATGGCGAGGAGCATGGTGAAAATAGTGAAGATGATGATGAGGAAGAAGACGATGAAGAAGAGACAAAATCCAAGGGTAAAAAATCAGCTAAAAAACATCCAAAGGCTTAAAAAAAAATTTTTTTTCAATCAGTCATTTTTTAACCGAAATCTCAGTCAGAATCTTTAAGTCATTTTCTCTCACATGTTAAATATTTTAGTCAAAACTTTAGAAGATTTGTTTTTTTTTCTCTTGTTTATTTTTAGCTTTTAATAAAAATGTTTGAAAAAATTTTTTTTTTAAAAAAATTTAGAATAATTTTGCCATGATAAGCAAAATTTGTAATTTTAAATCAATATAATATTTTTTTGAAAATTTATAAGAAGGTTGTTTCACTTTTTTTATTTTTAATTAAAAATTACAGTTATTTAAATTTTTCAAAAAACTGGTAAAATATGATTTTTCTGTCTAGTGATAGTCGAATGGTTCGAGTCGTCGAATCGGCCATCTGCAATTTTATATTAATTAGAGAAACTTTAGTTAATTCAAGGACCCAGGTATTCCCAACACAAAAAAAGTGTTCACCAAAATAAAAGAAAAAGTAAAATATTAATTAATTTATGAGAACTGCTCAGTTTAAATTAATTGTAATTTTAGTTTAATCAAATATTAAGTTCTATTTTAAATATTTACATTTGTGCTTTCTATTGAATTTTTTCTTAAGATTATTGAATTTTCTTAGACTTAATAATTTCTTCGATTACGAATTTTTAGATCTAATTACCCAACAGTCAATTAATTTTCTGAAATGCTTAATTCTATTAATTTTATTAAAAAGATTCATTGAATTTATTTCAATTTAGGAAAAAATTTCAAAAAAATTTAATTATAGATTATTTTCTGAACTCTGGGAAGCCAAGACACATAAGAAAAATCAAATTTTTTGGGTGATCGCTAATTATTTTTTCAAGTTTTTTTTTGTTGTTACGATACAAGTTAATTGATTTTAGATCGAAAATATTTATTTTCGTTTCGAATAAACCAGCGAATAGTCCATCAAATATAAAATTAAAAAAAAATTTACTAAAAGCTTATGTTCCTCCTATTTCATGTAAGATAAATTATGTTTGAGTTAACTTTTCAAAAGCTTTTTTTACCTTTACCAAAAGCCCTTTTTTTTTACAATTTTCTTGTTTTTAAAATTTAAATTAAATACGAATTAACCGATGTTTAATTTTTTAGATAGAAAATCTTTTTAAAAAGGAAAACTCTAATTTTAAAAAATAAAAAAATGGAACAAGTCCAAAAACGTGTTAATGCTTTGAAAAATCTTCAATTGAAATTAGCTGATACCGAATCAAAATTATACGACGAGATTAGTCAATTAGAAGCTAAATACCAATCGGTTTTCGAGCCAATTTACGCTGATCGTGAACAAATTATCAATGGTGAACGTGAACCAACTGACGAAGAAGCCAATTGGCCATACCCAGAAGAAGCTGAAGATGATGGTGAAGTAAATGGCAACGCTGCTAAAAAGCTCAAAACCGAAAATGGCTCAAATGATGCCAAAGGTCTACCAGGATTTTGGTTAACTTGTTTAAAAGCAACAAGTCTCTTGGGAGGCATGATTCAAAATCATGATGAAGCTATTTTAAAACATTTAAGAGACATTAAAGTCAAACTGAATACTCAAAAACCTTACGGTTATACTTTAGAATTTCATTTTAATGAAAACGAATACTTTAAAAATAAAGTTTTAACCAAATCCTACGAGTTGACGACTGAACGTGATGAAAAAAGCCCATTATCTAACGATACAACTAGATTGTATAAATGTGTTGGATCCAAAATTGAATGGAAAGATGGTAAAAATGTAACACTAAAAGTAACTAAGAAAAAACAAACAAACAAAAGTAGCGGCGAATCAAAAGAAGTTACCAAAGAAGAGAAACAAGGCTCATTTTTTGATTTATTCGATACTCACACTGAAGACGGTGTTAAACCATCATTGAAACCAGCTAAAGCTGACGCTAACGAAGACGAATTAGACGAAGAAGATGAATTGGAACATTTATTTGATTTGGACTTTGAAATTGGTCAATTTATAAAGGATGTCCTTGTACCAAAAGCTTTATTATACTATACTGGTGATTTAAGCGAAGGTTTAGATAGCATGGACGAAGATGATGACGATGATGATGATGAAGATGATGAGGATGATGATGATGAAGAATCCAAAAACTAGATCATCATACGAAAATAAAAAATAAAAAAAATTATTGTTGTTTTTTTCTATTTCCATTTTGCATCTCATTCCACTTTAGGAAAAGATTTCAATAAAATATAAGACAAAAGAAAATTTTATCAATTTTTCAAGTTTGTTTTTTTTTTTTGAACTACGGAGTGACGACTGTAGCATTTTTTTTTTTGTTGTAAAAATTTAAACAAAAATTTTCAATGCTGAACTAATTTTTTTATTTGCGAATTTTTTTTTAGAAATGTCTCAAAAAGGTAAAAGCCCAAAATCACCCGCTAGTTTCGACTTCGCTGCCGCTGGAAAAAAAGAAATCGCCAAATTGGAAGACATCGATTTGAATCAATTGACAGCTAATTCTGGTCCAGTTTTAAAGCGCATAAATGCTTTGAAAAACGAGCAATTAAGAATGCTCGAATTGGAAGCTAAATTCTTTGAAGAGTTGCATGAATTGGAGTGCAAATATGCCAAATTGTACGAGCCATACTATCAAAAGCGTAAAACAATTGTGACTGGTGAATACGAGCCAAATGAAGAAGAAGGCAAATGGGCTTTAGACGAGGAGGAAAAAAAAGAAAATGAAACAGAAGAGAAAAAACCCGAAATTGATGAAAGTAAGTTATACGATTCAGGCAAAGAATTATTAAAAAATTTAAAAGCTCAATTTCAAAAAGAAAGTGAAAAAGGAATACCAAACTTTTGGTTAGAAACTTTACAATCATTTAGAATAACTGCTGAGCTAATTCAAGAGCATGACGAACCAATTTTGGCATTTTTACAAGATGTCAGAGTGACTCTTTTCGACAAAAAACCATACGGTTACACATTAGAATTCGAATTTGCCGAAAATCCTTATTTTACAAACAAAATTTTGACTAAAACCTACGAATTAAAGACTGATATTGATCCAAAAGATCCATTTTCATTCGAAGGACCCGACTTGGAAAAATCAACTGGATGCAAAATCGACTGGAAGACAGGCAAAAATGTAACTGTCAAATCAGTTAAGAAGAAAATTAAACCAAGAAACAAAAAGGGTGTGCCAAAAATAATCACTAAAGAAGAAAAACAAGATTCATTTTTTAACTTTTTTGAGACACCAAAGAAGCCATCTGACGAAAAAGCACTCGCTTTGAAATCAGATGAAGAGGATATGAGCGATGAAGAAGGCGATGAAGAATTATACATGATTGCCGATTTCGAAATTGGACAATACATCAGAGAAAAAATAGTACCAAAAGCAGTTTTGTATTATACTGGTGAATTGGATGATATGGATGAAGATGATTATGAGTATGATGATGAAGAAGATGATGAGGACGACGATGAACACGATGGTGAAGATGATGATGATGAAGATGACGATGATGATGACGATGATGATGATGAGGATGATAATGCCAAAAAAGGTAAAGGTGGTAAGAAAGCCATCACTGCCAAGTCAGGTAAAGCCGGTAAAGGTGGTAAAGGTTCGGAGCCAACACCAGCTGAATGCAAACAGAATTAAAACAGTAATAATATTTTAATCAAAGAAATAAACAGTCATTTTAATCTTGTGTTTGTTTATTTTTGTTGTTGTTTTTTTTTTGTTGCTCACTTCATTTATGATATTTTGAATTAAATTTTATTTTTTTTTGTATTTAAATCTTTATTGTTGTTATTTTAAAATGAAATAAATGATGACCGAAAGCTAATTTTTGATTTTTTTTCTTTTCTATTATTTCATTCACGGTTTAATAACCGTATCCAAAATACGGATTAGGTTATTCTAAGGTTTAATAATAAAACTAGTCTATAATTCTTAACTGATAAACCAATCTTCCTTACTTTTTTCTTTAACTGTACTCATATTCTAAGAGAAAATTTTTTTTAAATATTTATTCTTATTTCGCAAAAATTTTATGAAATTTAAAAAAAAAAAAAACGTCAAAATAGGATCAGAAATATCGATAGGTTGTTCTTGCAAGGTACAGTAAATTGTATAGTATTGTTCGGTAAGGTCAATTACATCACAAATTAAAACTAACTTTTACACATTTTGTTCCTCAGCTTTAACTTTCTTTCTTCAACTTTTCTTCACCTCGAGAAAACAATATTATAAACTAATGTATTTTTTAAAACTTTTCTTTTCATAAGAAAAGCTAAGAAAGTAAAGTTAGAGTCGAGGGAGAGGAAAGGAAAACAATCGTAGTGGTAAGTTTTGTAGTTAAGCCGATTAGATCAGATAGCTCAATATAAGTATTCCCTAGTATGGTAGCACGTACACTCCAATCAATTTCTATAAGCATACTTTACAGTTCTACTTGGAAAATTTCTCAAGTTGATTTTAAAAAATAGAAGTACTTTTATTGTTATATTTTCTTCTTCATAGTTTAGTTCTAATTTTAAAAATGAAAAAATAATAATTAATGTGATTAGTGATATGAGGAAAAGTTTTGATTTATGATGAAAAAGCATTACTTGTAGTAATTTTAGTAGAAAAAATAAGCTTTATTTTATAAATATTTCAAAGTTTACTACACCATATTCATCTAAAAATCGTCATAACTTTGGATCTTTCATTTATCGGTAGAACTTAAAACTCTTAGAATTCGGTAAAAAAAAACTTTCTTGAAATCTTTAAAAAAATTCGAGGAAATCATATTTTTTAATTTAAAACAAAATTTTTATGTAGTTACACTTTTTCAAAAATTAATTATTTTTTTTGTCACACTAATTCACTCAAAGTCATTTGTCACGCCAAAGGAACACGCCAAATATATTATTTGACATAATATATTTATTAGTCATTTGGAATCCAATTGATTTTAAGATTATCATATAAAATTAGCGTGACTTTATATTCCAAATATGTTTCTCAAGAGTCGATTACTACCTTGCAATCACCCCTGTAAATTAAAATAAAAATTTGAAAATAAATTTATAGAACAAAATTTATTTCAGTCGAACCTCGTTAATCCGGAAACCTCGTTTTTTCGGCATGATTTCTAATTTCCATTTCCATTTGGTTCTATGTAGTTTAACTCGATAATCCGGTAATTTCGATAAACCGACTTAAAAACACTCCACCAATCGAGCCGGATTAACGAGGTTGGACTGTAATATTTTTTAAAAAAAAATGATAAAAAATTAGGTTTTCTATTTATATTTTTATTCACTAATAGGAAAGTTTTTTACTTAAAATTTATTATTGCAATATTTATTTTTAAATATTTTGCATTAAGTCAAATTCTAAAAATTCTAAAATTAACTTTATTATTTTATATTTTCTAAATATAAAAAAAATTTTTATCTTTTTGCTGAAAGAAGGGCGTTAAACCTTAAAGCAGCTGACCTAATGGTTTCTTTTTTTCTAATTGAATAAAATAAATAAAGTGATATAAGCGAGATATTAATGCATTTCCAAAAAAGAAAAACATGTGTGTTTCTTGATGTGTTTCTAATTTTTTGTTAGTTTTCGATCGGCACATTTGTTAAAATTTTATACTTTGCGATAAATTTTACCAAATAGAGTTTATAATTTAATTTCTACTTAATCATTAAATTTTTCTTAAAAAATCATTTTTTTTAGACAAATGATCTTACCGAGTATAAGTAAAGGTCTTTTGAGTGTAAATTCACTTCTCAAGACTTCAAATAAACCCATAGTTCGACCTTTTTGGCATTGGCTAAATCATGTATGGAATGAGTAAAAATATATTTTATTTAAAATATTAAAAACAATATCAAATTTTAATTCTAATTACTTTGCTTAAGATATGATCCCAAAAGAGTAGAAGAAGTTGGTCCGAATAGAGCTTGTGCTGAGTGGCTTTTAAAATGCGGAGCTCATGTCAAATTTAAAAACTGGGGGAGCTATATTGTTGACTTCAATAAAATGCCACCTGGGAGTTTTGAAGCTTTTAAAATTGAAGAAATTAGAGCTGAAAATGCTTGCATTATGGCTCGTGGTTTTGAATATTTCAGTATTTTATAAAATAGATTCCTATATTCGTTGTAAAATTTATTTACAATTTTTTTTTAGACGGCTTAAAAGACGTGAAATCAGTCAAATTTATAAATTGTGAATTAATTGATGATACAGCATTAGCAAAGCTTTCTTATTTGAGAAGTTCTTTAGAAGATTTGCAATTGGTATTTTTACCAAGTGTAACTGATTTGGGTCTTACTTATTTATATTTACTCGAGTAATTTTTTTTTTAAATTTGTTTTGTTAAACATTATATAAAGAAATTTTTTTAAATTTAAGAAATCTTAAAGATTTGTATTTGAACTATTTGCCAAATGTAAAAGATGAAAAACTAGCTGAGAAATTGCTCAGAGAAAAATTGCCCAAATGTAAAGTAGAATTTCTTCAAAATCCTGACGAAATTAAAAAATAAGACGTTTTATAGATGATGGAATTTTTTTTATTTTTAAAATTTTAATAAAAAAAGTTTTAAATTTTTTTTCTAAATAATTAATTAAATTTGCAATAAACCGTAAATCAAAATCATTTTTTATTATTTTAAATTCGAATTAGTGAATTTTTTGTAGAAATGATTGACCCTGGTAATTTTTTGGCTAAAATAAAACAAGAGTCTCAAGAAATTTTTGAAAAGTATAGTGAAATCGGAAATGAGATAAGTGACTGTAGAAATTTGACACACGATTTAGATCCGGCTTTGACTGAATTCACTGATTCAAATGAAAAAGTTATTGAGAATATAAATAATTTAATTAAAATGAAACGTGAGAAAATAAATAAGGTTAATTTGCTTAACTATTGTGGCATCATTGATCCAAGTAGATATTTTATGAAGAAACTTAAAGGTCCTAGAATTAAAAAAAAAAATTGATTTAAGCATCCGAAATTGATGGTTGTGGCCGATCTAACTCAATTTATGTGGCCAAATACGGAAATAGTCATATTAGAAGTAAAAAAAAAATTATTTTGAAAAAATTTAAGGATTTAATTGGAATTAATTATTTCTTTTAAAGAAAGTAAGATTATTAATCCATATGGAGCTTTGTCTCAGAAATATCATCAAGAAATGCTTAATGTTCAAAAAAAGAAATTATTGGAATATACAAATTGTAAGTTTCTTTTTTTAAGAAAATTTTTACATGAATTTTTTCATGAATTTTTATCTAATTTTAAGCTTATATAAAGCCAATGGACTTAAATCAATTACGAAAAAATCAATAATCTTAACATAGAACTTTTCAAATTTGATGTTATAAACTCATTGTATAATAAATTTTCTTTAAATAAATAATAAACTTTTAATTGAAAGTCAGAATGTTTTATTTACAAAAAAACGCTTCGAAATTGTTCATTTGGTCCTTTTTATTTTTCTTTATTCCTCAACTTTGCCTTCTACTTAAGGTTCTTCTTGATCTTAAGGTCATCTCATCCCTAGTGGAATGTTAAATTAGATATTTTTAATACTATAATAAACAAACAATTTTTTTTAATGATTTATTTTGATGGTTAATATTTCGGATTTAAAACGTTTAATTGAGTAAAGCGAACAGCGGTTTTCATTTGTTTAAACTTATTTTCGTGTCGTTTTATTATACAAATTCTTTATTAAAATAACGACACTTAAAATTTCGTACCATAGCGAATTTAAAATAATTCTTATTTATCCTAAAAATTTTTTTAAATTAGATGACAGTTTCAAACTATTTTGTACAGTACAAATTAAAACTAACTTGTACGATTGTTTTCCTGTCATCGACTCTTCTTCAACTCTTCATCTTTCTTTCCTCAGCTCTTCTTCTTCCTTCCCAAAATTTTTGAAAAACACATTAGTTTTTATTGATCCTGAGGAAAGGAAGAGTTGAAGAAGAGTCGAGGAACAAAATACATAAAAGTTAGTTTTAATTTGTACTGTTATTATAAAATATTGAATTCCTAAGATTCAACGTACCATACTCGGTTTGGCTCTCAAATAGTAGGGTACCCGTGCGACGCAAATTATAAATAATACCGTACAAACTTATTCTTTTTATCTTTCAAAAAGCTTTTTTTACGGTATGTTTTTAATACAGTTCCGTTCAGTTACGTTTTAAATTCGATTGAAACGAATTTAAAACGTTGTAGCTGTAGAAAAGATAAGTCTATTTAAAGAAATCTAAAGTTAAGTTAATAATTTTACGATTAAAATTTTTATTTTTTTGAAATAATTAATTTCCATGCATTCAAAAATTAAGCACATGAATAATTGATAAAAAAATTTATTTAAAAAACGTTTGGAAAAAAATTCAAAAATTTTTTTAAATAATTTTACAAACCAATAATTTAAAAAAAAATTGAAAAAAAAATGAGTTTTAACCTCAAGGATGAACTTAATAAATTAAGCAGTACAGCTCCTGTTCTAAGAGACATCGAAGATTTCTCAGATGATGGTATTTAATATTTA
Organism: Brachionus calyciflorus; assembly: GCA_002922825.1. NCBI lineage: Eukaryota > Metazoa > Rotifera > Eurotatoria > Ploima > Brachionidae > Brachionus > Brachionus calyciflorus. Next base: position 80,288 of record NTPY01000218.1, on the reverse strand, counting down.
ATAATTGAAAACAATTTTAATATTTTTTAAATTTTATATTTTTGTTTTTAGAAACAAAAGCTAAAGTAGGTGAAAAAACCACAGAATATGAAGATGAGCTTGACTTTAAAGCTGGTGATGGTAATCGAAGAATCCGCGCTGCCATTGGTGATCTAAGCGAATACGGTTCAAAATATAAGGGCAAACGTATTAGTAGAAAAGAAATGAAAGGTAGTGATATTGAGAGTGAAGAAGACGAGGATGAAGACGAAGATGAACAAGTAGATGAAGAGGAAGACGACAATTTTGATAATGATGATGATGATGAAGAATTAGAAGACGATGAAGAAGAGGAACTTGATGAGAAACCAAAAAAACAAAAAAAGCAAGAACCACTTAAATTATCTAACTTTAATCAAAAAGAGGAAATAGCTAAGGGTTTAGCAGTTAAAAACCAACTAAGTAAAGACATTTTTATTAAATAAAAGATCTAGGAATATATTCTTATAATTTTTTAATTTTTTTCATAGATTTCTGGGATAATTTGGTCGAAAGTAGAGTCCGTTTACAAAATGTATTGAACACTGTTAATCAATATCCTCAATATGATAAATTTGATAAAATAATACAAAATTTATCCGATGATTTCAAATCTAGCAATGACTCTTTAATCAAAGAGAGTAAGTTATATTAAAATTTATTGCGCACATTTGTGCTTTAATCTATTGCTGAGTTTGAAATATTTTTATGAAGTATTCAAGTTTGTCTAGTCGATTTTAATAATCCACTTTATCCATCCTTTTTATCTTCCTTCTTTTGAAATTTATTTGGTAGTGATTGTAAGAAAAATTCTAGTTCTAACTAGAATTTATAATTTTTCTAAAAAATATTTAATAATTTGTAGACTAAGGCACTATTCTTATCGTCTAGTCTTAGGCGACTTTTTTTTAATGAATTTTAAAAAGCGGTAGAAAAATTAAAACCTGATCAAATTCTAAAGTCTGATCAAATGCCTTAAATTTAGAAAATTTACACATAACAAGAGAGTATAAAAGAGAATAGAATTCTCTATTCTTTGATACCCAGTCTCTTAAAAAAAACATATAATTTAATATGCGTCAAATTCAATTCATACATGCATGTCACATGCCAAAAATTAAAAAACTAAATTTTTTGCAATTTTTGCTAGACTTTTTTTTAAATGATCCTCAAAAATAGAAATTTTAGTTCTCTTCAACTTGCTATGCTTTTTGAGTTTTTCTGAAGGTCTAATTGGTTTAATATTTTGATCTTACCGATTTAATGATGAAAAAACCGATTGTCCATCACTACTTAAACAACCTTAAAAAATAATGTGACGGTTCTAAGTCACGTAGTTTGATTATAAATTATAACAAAATTCAAATTTTTCAATTTATCCAAAGCTAAAATATTTATTTTACATTTTAAAAATTAATTTAATTTTTTTTAAAGATCAAGAATCGATTATTAAAGTAATGAATCAACTAATTGAACTTCAACAAAGGCTTGTTCAACGTGATCCAGAAACTAATTATGTTATAAACGATTTGAAACTAAATGTTAATAAATCCGACGATTTAGATTCGAAAAAAGAAGCAAAAAATCTAAAGCGCAAACGAATAAATAGCGAAGGTAGTAATGAAGAGTCTGAGGATCAACAGGACGATGGAGAAGACGAAGACGATGAAGAAATTTACAGTGATACTGATGAAGAAATGAGAGCTGAAGAGATAAAAAAGGCTAAAAAACAGAAAAAATTAAAAAATTTTCATTTTACTGAGTTAAAACCTGAACAGTTTGAGGACTATTTGGTCAAATTCAATAAAAGCTTTCAAAAATATAGAGATTCGACTATACAAAAATGGTACGATAAAACTCGTCTTACAACTGGCAAGAGTTTTGAGTCACTCGAAAAACCCATTCTTCAACAAATTGAACATGTAATTCATCCTAAATTAAATAAAAAAACTTCAAATATAACTTATTTTATTTTTTGCTTCAGATTCTCTTGGATAAAGATCGTATAATTAGAAGAACTCAATTGAAAAGAGGTCAGTATAAAATAATAGGCAAAGAGGACCGTGCTCAAGAAGAAGAAAATTTAGACGCTTTAAAAGATCGTCATTTAAAAGACTATGACTGTGAGATATTTGATGATCAAGACTTCTACAATCAATTATTGCGTGAATTAATTGAAAGAAAATCAAATAATATATCAGATCCAATTGAATTGTCTAGAAAATCAATTGAATTACAAAGATTAAGATCTAAAAATAAGAAAAAAGTTGATACTAAAGCTAGTAAAGGCAGAAAGATTAAGTTCGATATACATAAACCTTTGGTTAATTTTATGGCTCCAATTTATCGTGTAACAATGTCTGAAGAAGCTAGGTAAATTTTAAGATAACATAAGCATGTTAAATTTTGAAAAATAAATTTTTTTTTTCAATTAGGAACGAATTGTTTCGTTCATTATTTGGTGGAAATCAACAACAAGCTGAAAAAGCCCATAATAAAAATGATGATATTGATTTTTCTTCTCTTTTTAAAGGATTTTAAATTAATAAAAATATTTTAAAAAATTTGATTTTTTTTAAGAATAATTTTTTTCCAATACCGTTTACAATGATGCACATTGAATTTGATTCGCTTTTTTAGATTCGAAAACGAACACATTTAGAAGGTCCGATTTTTTTATACCTTTAAGTACCAAACGGGTTTTTTTCAACCCTTCAATCTTTTATACAATTTCACGATTAAATTCTTTTATAAAATGAATTCTTTTCACTTATTTATAATTAAACCTTATAATCTTTTTACGGTAATTTCCCCTCAATACCGATTTAACAAACAAATAATTGGTTCACTTTTTATTGAAATACTGGTCACATTTTTTAGGAGTTCGCTGCTTAGAAATTTTTTTGCTTAGTTTTAATGTATTATTTTCATTTTTGATCATTATATCAAAATTTTAGCCCTCTCATAACCGATACTACCTTGTGCGAGAACCCTAATCAGTAATTCCTTTTTATCTTCTTTTTAGTCAACATCTTTTTTGAAAATATTGATCAATCTTCGGTTTTTCAGATTGTGTTTATCAAAAAACTTAAATTCATAAATTATAAACTTTAAAATCGTTTTTTTTATTTACCCTCTTCAAATGCTAATTTATTCCCGATACCCAGAATTTTTTATTGAATTAAATGATCATGATTTAATAGAAGTAAAAACTTAATTTCCAAGTTTTAAGTGTCATTTGATCGAAAGCTTTTAATTTTTACAATCGAAACGGTTAAAATAAAACACCGGGTTCAAAAATCCCGTTTGGTCCTTTAAGTAAAATTATTTTTTGTCCAGAAAAAAGTTATTTAAAATGATCAAATTCATATTTTTTAAAAAAATTTCCTAATTTTAAAAAAGCTAGGAAAAGATTGAGTTCAAAAAATTTTTTTTCGACAAATAGGGGTGAAGATTGAATGAACATAAAAAAAGATTAAAAAACATAAATAATGTCGATGCCACATAAATGAAAAATATATCAATCAAAAAGAGAAAGATCACATAAAATATATTTGTCAAAAACGTGAAGCACACATAAGCAAATTTAATTAAGTTTTGAAAAACGCTAAAAGATAAGAGTTTTAAAACATTTTTTAAACTTTAAAAAAATTTTCAAAAACTAACATTTTTACCAATTTTTAGTTTATAACTTGGTAATATTCTTTAGTTAAAAAAATTCATGTTTTAATTTAAATTTATTTTAAAATTTATTTTAAAAATTTACATATTTTTTTCAAAATATGTTTGCTCTAAAAAAGTAATAATTTATGTGGAATCAATGTTCTTTAAACTTTTTTCTTAAGTTTATGTTTTTTTTTCACAGTTTAATAAACTTGTAATCTCGCAAAACTGCTTATGTGTCAGATTTTGAGTTTCACTTTTTTTATGTTTATTTAATCTTCGCCCGACAAATAGATAACTTTAAAAGAAAAAAACGGGTCTTTGAGTGTTAAGTCTTGAATTGAATCTTGAAAATCATATATATGTTATCGTAAAATTGTAAAACACGTTATTCTAAAGAATTACGGGTCTATACGTAAATTTGTAAAAAAATATAAAAAAATAAAGTTCTCAAAAATTACTGATTTTTTAATTTTTCTCGTAATATACTGAAAAATTTCTCGAAAATTACGAGAATTACTAAATTTTTAAAATAAAATGCTATATTTGAAAATTTTTTTATTTGTTTTTACATGCTTGATTTGATCCATGACACCGTGAATTACATAATAAATTTGATTTGCGACATGAACAGCGGTTTGTTATACATTGTGATGTGCAGTTACATTTAATCATTCCCTGACCTCCTCCTATTGAAAGTTCATTCACGGCTGCTCTAATTCCTTTTACTGATTTATTAGTGATTATGTTTAAAGATAAATTAGAATCCTTAAGTAAATCAAAGCTGTTGACCATTTTGTTGATTTGTTTTCTCTCATCAATGTAGCTAACATTTTTTTTATGTCAGCATTAGCTCTCTCGAAACTACCTTGTGATTGTGGATGTCGGGCTCGACCATGAATGAGCGAGAGGTCTGGCCACATAGCTTTTAAAGCTAAAACTATTTCATTTCTAAATTCTCTTCCATTATCTGATTGTAAAATAGCCGGTATTCCTAAAGTTGAAAAGATATCAAATAATGCATTTGTTACCTCGACGGAGGATTTAGCTTTTAATGCTCGCAATAAAATGAATTTCGTAAAATGATCTTGATATACCATGATCCATTTAAATTCTCCGTCCGGTAATGTTTGCATGTCTATTTGATCCATTTGAGCTCTACTATTAAAATTATGAGACAAAATAGGTATCAATCTGTATCAATTTTAGACATCTTTTCGTCATTTTCTTTGAAACGTTTAGAGTTTGAAGCTGATTCATCTGAACTAGACACTTCCTCATTATTATTTCCATTACATATATTAATGGAAAGTTTTAAAGGTCAAAATATACTTTTAATCCTTTTGGAACATGCTTTTGATTTTGCAATAATTTGTTTTCCCTATCCAGTAAGCTCGAACTTCTTCTCGGAAAGCGATGAGCAATTTAATATTTTTTGCCTATTCATGAGTTAATAGAGTGAGGCCATTTTGATGCAAAGAATCGAATTTAAATTTACTTTTTTAATTTGGTAAACTTTCAGGTGCCTATTGAGGAGAAAATCTTAAGTCAATGTATTTCCCTAATTTCTTTTAAATATCATTCCAAATATCATATTGTAGTTTCTTAAATATTAAAGTTCGATTTTTTGCTTCAAAATGTACTTTTACAATAAAATTAAGTGAATTTTCAAAATATTACATAATATAAAATTTATATTTAATATTTTAAAAGCAATCAAAGTATTTCTTGACTTGTCTAAGATAATTCGAAAATTAAAAATTCGAATGCAAAAATTTGAAAGGTAATAATTTGAATGCAAAAATAATTTGACATAAAGATAAAATTTAGCCAAAAATTCCTAAAATATAAATTATGTTGTTTTTTTTTCTTTTATCCAAAAATGATTAATTAAGTTACAAAAATGTTATTAAAAAAGTTTAAAAAAGTATTTTATGGAGCAGCGGTTTTAAGTGCTTTTAGCCTTGGTGGTCTTTATTATTATCACACAACTTATAATCCTTTTCCTCCACATATACAAAATGTCAAAATTTTACAACAAAACTCGACCATAATTGCCCAATCAAATAGTCAAATAGCAAAGTATTCTGGTCAATACTTAACATCATCAATACCTCATGAGCTCATACCTGAAATAGACCAAGATACAACAAAATTTTCAGTAATTTATTTTGTTAAAAATTTTTAAAAAATAAATTTTTTATTTAATTTTTATAATTTAAGTTTAATTTAGATCTTTGGAAAGGTCGTTATAACGAAAATAATGAGGTTTTTGCTGAATTACTTGTTAATTGTGTTAAAAAAGATGTTATGTACGACAAGTTATTACATTTTTACTAAACTAAAATTTATTTTTTTTGATTTAGATGGAGAATAAGTTCAATTGATATCAAATTCAAAAATTTCAATTCTAAATGGTTTAAACTTTTTGATGTTATTCAATATGACGATGAGGGTCTTAATACAAATATGAATTCTTTACAAATAAATAATATTCTTAATTCTGATTTAATTACGAGTAATTAAGAGACCTTTTTAAAAAAAGACCTTAATTTTAACTTTTTTAAATTTCTTAAGATTCTGATGAGTTATTAAATGTTTTATCGAAACAAGAGCCTTTTATAATAAAAGCTATTGAGTTGTTGATTAAAAATAATGAGAGACTTAACTATTTAGGACCACCAATTACAATTTTATCGATAAGTTTGACGAAAAATGATCTTGTAGGCAAAGAAGTAATTTTTTATACAGTGTTCTAAATTTTAAAATAAATTTTTTAGGTCTTTTTTCATTAAAGGGAAAGATGCTAGTGGAAGGTAAAAAGAATAGTGGTGAGGTCTTGTTTATTGTAGATAAAAAACCAAATGATAATTATGAACTTAAATCAATGGGAATAATGTACAAATTAATTGAAGAATACATGATTGCTGAATCAGAATTATCGAAAAAGTATCAAAATGATATTTTAAAATCATTTTCAAAACAACCAGGTAAGTAAGCGTAAACTAAAAAATAAAAGTCTTTAACAATAAAATATGGTTTAAAAGAATGGTTGTCACCTTTGAGCGAAATTGATCTGGCCAAAATTGTTGATGAAAAAATTGTCAAGAGTAATCGAACTTTAAGCATAATTGGAAGGCCTATTCGATTTGTAAGTGAAATTAATTGTGTACCGCCGAATTGCGAAAAAGCAGAAGTTAAAATTAACGCCAATGGTCGGCTAAATAATGGCGAGCTTATTATACATTTGAATAAGGACTCAAAATCTGAAAAGTAAGTAATTACTGAGTTCAATAGTTTTAGAAAGTGTCTGAGTTTTTAGTTCAAGTTTAAAAGAAGGATTAAAATTTTTATTTATTATTAAAGATTGACGTTTTTTTATCAAAATTTTTGTTTTAAGGTGGCAAATTTCAAAGAGTGAATTCAAGATAATCTGGAATACTAATCACGAATGATTTTCTTTTGGAATCAAAAAAAAATTTGAATTTTATTAATATTATGATTGAATAAATTCATTATATAAAGTTGTCATTTTTTAAAAATTTTGTAAAATAAAATAAAGTTTTTATTTGTTTTCAAGTTGCCAAAACATTTTTTATTTAAAAATTCTTTAGACGAAGTTAGAAATTTAAGGTTGCTTAATATCAGTGATGGGTCCAAACTAAACTAATTATCAGTCGACTAAAATTTAGTTAAAATTATTCAAACTATTAGAAAACTCCCATCACTATTTATTATTGGGAACATTTTTTTATTTTTAAAAGTAGTTGTTCTGGTACATGAGACCAAAGACGGATATAAAATGCCGAAGCGGAATAAGGAGCAGAAAGTGTGCGTAATAAAATTAATCTTTTTTTGGGTTAACTTAAGAATTTTAAAAATTTTAATTTTTCTATTATAGTTTTTTTTAATTTTGGAATGAAATATTTCTTATATCATCACGATCGAAAGATATCGTCAAAACTCAAACGTTTCACTTGGTTCACCAATCCTTTTTTAAAACCCTTATTTTAAGACACAACGACTCGCAAGCCTGATTTTTTACGGCTGCGCATTCATCATAATGAGCTTCATTCCTAGTATAAAAAACTTAAATAATGTTCTCAGTATAACAACCTTCCTTGGAAACTAAAATTGAACTTTTCTGAACAAAAGATCCAAAAAAGATTAATTTTATTGTGTACACTTTCCGCTCCGTAATCCTTAATTTAAATTGCCGTTTTTTACGTAAAATATGGTGAATTCATCGTATCATAGCAGCACTGTATAAAAAATATACTATTTTAAAAAATTTTATCCCCTTTACGCCTTTATTTTATCCCATTTAATCAAATTAAAAACTTGATCGATTTGACCTCTTTCACTTTTGAGTGTTAAAGAAAAACATGTTTTAGGAATTGGAATCCTTTGAAGTATGAAAAATATTTCTTAGTCGTTAGGAATATTTTTAACTCGAGCTGTTTAATCATTAAAAAGAATTAAAATAAATAAAAAATATTTAATGACTTTATTAAAATTTAAAAAATAAGCTAAATGAAAAATAAATTTTTTAACAAAAATACAATGATAAATTCTAAGAAAAAAAAAATATTTCATAACAATAATAGTTTAAATCTTGTCTTTTTTTGCTTTAGATTTATTAGTCGTTAAATTTGGCTTTTTAGACGTTTTTTTTGATTTTAGTGCTTGAACTTGCTTATCTAGAAGACGAGCACATGTGGGATTTATAGAATAAGGTACTACAAATAACAATCTACAATAGTTTATAATATTTACTGTTTGATAAAGAGATATTTTTGAATTAAGCCATTCTTCCATACACTGATACGATATCGGATCGTATTGGAGTAGAAATTTATTCAAAAAAAATTCATTACGAGTTACTAATTCAGGCAAATCTTCAATTGAAAAAACACATAAATTATGTCTAAGCTCTCCCATGCATTTGTAAGAGTTTTTCCAACCTATATATCTAGCTTTTGTTGGAATAGCTGTTCTTTTAGGATCTTTGAAAAATAAAACAATTAAAATAAATATTTTTTGATTTTTTTTTGTTAAAACCTTTAAAATTGAAATTGAAAAGAAAATATTTGGCATGAAATTTTTAGAGTTTCGGTATATTTTTTCAAATAAATTTAGAGAATAAAAATTTTACTTATAAACAATTGAGATATTTTGTTTAAATATTTTTTAGAGTAAAAATAATATCGTCACGGTGACCTAAAAATTTTAAAATAATAAATTATTTAGTTTAAGTGAATCACCTTTTAGAAAAAAAAAATAAAGGTTCTACCGAGATTTGAACTCGGATTGCTGGATTCAAAGTCCAGAGTGCTAACCGTTACACCATAGAACCTCTCTTATTTAAAAAAATATTTTTTTATTCTTTTGTATCAATAAAAAAGATATAAATAATTTATGAAAAAAAAATTTTGGAAAAATCAGTAGACCATACAATGTCTCCTTATTGAATTTAAAAAAAATTAAAGGTTCTACCGAGATTTGAACTCGGATTGCTGGATTCAAAGTCCAGAGTGCTAACCGTTACACCATAGAACCTTAATATTTTTTATAATTAAAATTTTACTTAAACTTAAAATTTCTATTCTGAATAAATTTTATTTAACTCTTTAAATTTGAAGTTTTTTATCTCTAATATCTTAAGATAAAAATTATTTTATTTTTTGATACAAGAAAGTTCTAAATCCATTTTCGCAAAAAAATGTTCATTCTTCGAAAAAGCGCATTAAAGGCTAAAAAAAGCGTTAATATTCGTTTCTTTTATGGTAATATAAAACTAAAAATTCAACTTGAATAACCGATATATTTAACGTTGAGAATTTCAATTAGACCTCTCTTCTTAAATTTATCAATTACAGATATCTCTAGCTAAAAATGAGCAATTTAAACTGACATAAAGAATTAACGCTCAATCTAACTTCTGAGAATTAGATTTTCTAGAAATTATATTTTGGTAAAAATTTACAAAGTATTTTACTGATTAAAGATTTATCAATAATATATCATTCTAATATATACTTATAGGAATCAAACTTATTACTTCTGCGTATTTTACAGAAATTTCTCAAGAATGATTTTGGATTGGATTTCTTTATTTATTTATTTATTTGAAAGCTTATTTATACTCAAATACTAGAAGGATGAACCTATCCGAGAGTAATTGAGTTAGTTTGTAAATTTAATATGATTCATCATCATATTAAATTTAATTGTATAAAATTCTGATTGATTCAAATCTTGTTTCAGATGCCACAATTTCAAACTGCTTCTGAAAGTTTTATGTAGTACAGAAAACGTCCAGAAGCAGTTTTAAATTTTAAATTTAAATTGAACATTAATTTTGTACTAAAATTCTCATTCACGCTTTTACGAAGCTTTAAAGAAACTTTTAAAATTTTGTAGGAAAACACAATTGGAAAAGAGGTTCACTATAATGTCAATTGTTATTATCCGAAACGCGAAAAGCAAATATTCAAATATCAACTTTTTTTTCTATTTAACTTTGTTTAATTTAAATAGCGTTTTTCAAAATTGCATTTTTAAATAGCTAAGTGTTGCAAAAAAATAAGTAACTTCGCATTTTGAAAGTTTATAAAAAATCTGTTTGAAAAAAGAGTTGCCAAATGCTTTTTTTTTCTAATTGGCAAATGACTATTTTTTTTATTTTTCCTTCTTTAAACGTTTCAAAGAATTAATTTTAACAAAAAGCTTTTGATGTTTATTCCAAATCAAAACTTGATACTTTGAAAATTCATAAACTTTTGTTTTTTTTCGAAATGAAACCTTAAATTATACAATCAAAATTTACTAAATAATACTCTAACTTTATTAGTTAAAGGCTTTAGTGAAAAACAATTTTTGATGAAACTTGTCATTTAGGATACTCTATCAATCAATTTTTTTACTTTTTCTATTAACTTGAAAAAATAAAAATAACAAAGTTGTCAAAACTCAAACAATAAATAATCTCTTATTTCAAGAATTTAAAAAAAAATAAATTTTGAAATGAACCCCATGAACTCATCTTAAAAAAATCCGAACTCATATTTTGCTGTCATAATTACAACACTTCTTTTCACTTGAACTTTAAAAAATATTTGAAAATGACTATAAATTACCTTTGAAGCCTCCGGGAGGATTAAATTGAGTATTATAATTTAATGTTGCCCAATACCTAATGAAAAAACAAATTTAAGAATATTTTTTTTTATGTGAAAATTTATGTTTCAAATATTAACCATTCATCAGGACTGTAAGTATCTTCGCTCCATTTTAACAAATTTCTTGCATATGTATTACTTAAAACATATTCGATAAATTTCCTACTAAATGAACAATAAGCTAGACCTTTGACAATTGTATAATTGTGCGGTATGGGCGCTTTAAGTCGCTTTGTCCGCACCATATATTCATAAGTAGTATTCGGTTTGCGTTTCGGTTTCCAGCTATATTGTATTCTAACCATCGGCATATTTGTTATAACTTCTATATCATTAGCCCCGTTGAACATTTGTAAAATTCTAGCCAGCTCGTAATTAGTCCTCAATGGAAATTCACTACTTGCCATATTAAGCAAATATTTCCAATCACTCGTAATATTTTTCTCTCTTAAATAAGCATGTTCATAATTAGGGCTAATTAAATCATGCATACAATTTATATCGGCTTTTAGCCGACTAAAACCAGCATATACTACTCTTTCCAATTTGGTACTAACAAAAACATTATTGAAACACTGTACAATAGACTTGACAGCCTCATGAAATAACGGTGGGCTTTTCGAGTCTATATGTATACAATAAACATTTTGAGGGCGATATATTGCCCTTAGTAACCGTTCAAATTGTTCTACATTATCATATGTTAATATAGTAAATGCAATGGGAAAAGTTTTTTCAAAGCTTGTAATTTTGTAAGAGTCATAGCCTCTTAATTCACGAAATAATTTACACATGGATTTATCGAAAACGTAATTTTCATTTGGTAATGTGGGAATGAGTCCTAACTTTTGAACATCATTTATTTTTGTCAAATGTTCATTATTTAAATTTTTTAATTTAAAAAGAATTCTTTTGGCTTTTCGTACTTCGAATTCATCCCATTCTATTAAACTTTGACAATTGACTTCATAAGTTATGCGTTGAATTCTTTCAAAAAATTCTAAAGATTTTCGATCGATGTATTTAGGATCTTTGAAATCGACATCATTTCGATCAATACTAAATGTTTCGGGTATCTTTATTTCCGAATCCGAGAATAGCGATTTTATTTGTTTACGCAGGGATTTTTCGAATTCGACTAAAAAAGCGTAGAATACGAATAAAAACAACCAGACTAAAATAGCTATTAGTATAAGACGTGTTAGAACACGGACGTATCGCCTAAATTGTCGTGTTTTTGACTTTTGTTTAAATTTGAATAAAATTTTTTTAAAATACTTCATAATCTCATCTCATTGATTACAATATATGATACTCAATGGCAAATTATTTTCTCAATAATTTTAATATCATTATTAGTTTATTACTATTATTATTTTTTTGAAAAGTATTACTTAATATTTATATTGTAAATATTTTTTAAAAAATTAAAATTTAATTTTTTTTTTAAGGTTTTAACTTTTTTTTGTCAAAAGCATGTTATACCTGTACTTATTACTTTTTCTTGGATCGTTAGAATATTTCTGAGAAATAAATAAAATAAAAAGCATAAAACATAATTAAAGATTGAGAAAAAAAAAGAATTTAAGAGCTTTATTCATAAACTTTATAAAATATATATTTTTTTAATGAACTAAAATTTTAAAAACTCAGACTAAAATTTCGAAATTAAAAGTTTAACTAGCGATTTAGAAAATTTGCGATTGTTGTTCGAATCCGATAGAAAAAGTAAAAAAAGAAAAAAAAAATGAAATTTTGGTTAGCAGGTCAAAATTTTAATACTCGAAAATAAATATTTATAGAGCTTAGTTGACAATGTTCATTTAAAATTTAAAAAAAAAATTATATATTTAAAGTTATCTTAGTAATTTTGTGCTTTTAAAAGAAGGTATACAACTTTGTATATAGATAGATCTTAATTGTTGCTATTCAAGGATACTTGAGTCGATTTTTCTTTAGTATTTTAAGAATAAATGAAATCAAGAATGTTTAAAAAAAAATTTAATTTTACTCAGTTTAAAATTCTTGATTTAAAAAGAAAATTTTTCAAAATGAATTTTAAAAAAAAAGTTAAGAAAAAAAATAGTGTTATTTTTTTCATATATTTGGGTTAATTAAGATTGAACTAGATTTATTTTTTTTAGTCAAGTATCAGTTCACTTTATTTTATCAAATTTCAAAATATTGAAGTTTTTAAAATTTAGTAATTTTTTCTCCAGGTTATATTTGGTTTTTCTCAAATTCGTTGTTTTCAGTTTTATCCTTTATCTTTATAAAAATCAAGTCTTGAAATAGTCCTAAACATTTTTAATTTATATAGAATCCTTGAGTACATTTAATAGTTTATTAAAAAATTTAAAGAGAAAAAGAGTAAAATTACTTTTTGACCTTTTTTTTTACAGTAGTGTGGTTATAGGAATATTTTTTAGAATAATTCAACTATCATACTAGACATCTTTTTAAAAAAAATTAAATTTATATTTTAGATTGAAAAAGCAAAATGTATTTAATTTAAAGTTTAATTATTTCAATTTTTTGTCTAAGACTTTTTGGTTAACTTGTTAGTTAAATTTTTTCTAGACTTAAAAGTAATTTCCTTAAGCAAAATTTTTTATATTGAGCTAGAATAATTAAAAAAGGATATAATGTAAACAATTACCAAGTGAATTTATTACGAAGAAATCTTACTAAATGATTTTATTCAAAGTCGAATTTAATGCCAAATTAAAATTAAGCAAAGAATAAACTTAAATTTTAAATAAATTTCTTAAATTACCTCTTTTTCAGTTGTTAACTGTACATTTGTATTTTCAATTACAATTTTTGAGAACCATCTTTATTGTTGCGCTTTTAATCAATCAAAGTAATCAAACCAATTAGTCTTTTTTTTTCTTGAATTTTCAAATGGGAAGAAAATCATTATGGTAATAAGTTAATATCGGAATCATTTAGCAACAATTTCATTTTAGAATAAATTCATCAATTTAATTACGATTATGAAATTTAAGAATTTGGAATAAAATCATAAGCAATAATTTCATTGCAATAGAATCATTTGGTAATTGCTAACATCCAATCAAAAAATGCATAGTTGAAAACTAAAATTTTCAATTTTTAGAAAAATATTTTAAAATAAATTAAACATTATGTTATTCGCTCTCATTTGGCTTTTGTAAACAGGAATCTTGAGTAATAGTATTAATGAAGATCCTGTTTGCAAAATCAGTATAGGAGTAAGAAGTATTCAGTAAATACCAGTATTTTTCCGTGACGGGTACTTTTTCCCGGGTCCAAATTTTAATGGAAAAAGTACTCTATTTTTTATTTTAGAAATTTTAGGGGAAAAAGTACCTTTTTGAAATAGGTGATAAAAATATTTTTTTTAAATCAAATTTTTTATTCTCTAATCAAACTTTTTTATTTATTTTCACATAATTTATTATGTGAAAAAAATCATTGCATTTTTTATATTTTCATTAATTCATCTTTTCGTTTTACATTTCGTATTGCTTAGATTATGAAATATTTTTTTGCGCAATGTGTATTTCAATTTTTTTTAAGACAAATGTCGCATTTTATTGGTTTGGTTTTTTATACTCGATTGTCCAGGACTTATGAGATGTCATCTATCTAAGTATTGACTTGTACGAGTGGTGTGATTATCGTCGAAACGCATCATAACACAACAGGGACTACTGCGCAAGTTTATACTGGACTCGAGTAGTGGAAATATGTTAAGATGGAAAATAATAAACAATATTAAAAATATAAAAAAAAATATCCAATTTTATGTATATAAGTCTATATTTGCATTAGAAACCATCCGCTTCTTCAGAATTAGATTCTAATAAAATAAAATGCAAGTTCTATTCAACCTCCAAATTTTAAAATTATTTCTAATAACCAGGAAAAAAATTCGTCCAAGTTCGTAAAAATTTTATTTTATTTTGACTCGGGACAGATTTGACCTTTTACTTAGACGCCAAAAATGGTTTTAATTGAGAAAAAGATGTCAGAAAGAATATGGGAAGCATTAGAAAATTAAATAAGCTTTAATAATATGTTTCAGACGCTACCTTTTAAAAAAGAATCGCTAATTAGTTAAAAATATTCAGTTTAGAATTAGAATAAATTCATTAAATTCGATCATCAAATTTTCAAATTGATCATTGGAATTTTACCTGATCACAAAATTGGTTTATTCTTTTGTGTTCTATAACAGTTTTACCTACAAGTTTGAAATTTCATTAGAAAAGAGCGATGTTTCAAAATATTTTTTTGAAAAAAATATTTGAGTGTTATTTTTGGAATGAAGATGTATCAAAACTAAATATGCTTGATCTAAGTAGCGTATTTAGTTATAGTAAATATTTTCCAAATAATTTAATTTTTAAAAAAAATTTAATTTTTTTTTTAAATATTTGATAAATCACTATAACTAAATACGCTCTTTAGTTAGACAAGGAAAATTTTTAAAGACTTGTCTAATTTCCTGATAAAATCCCCAATCAAAATTAAGAATGAGATAAACACCCTTAAAAAAATAAAAATAAATTAAAAGATCCTTTGAATTTAAAAGTTGCTGAAACATAGACCTTCAGATTATTCTGAATATTTAGAAAATTACTATAACAAAATACGCTACTTGGTTGAGATGAGTAAATTCTTTTGGCTATTTAGATCAATATATTTTGTTTTGATTCACCTTCATTAAAAAAAAAACATTCAAATATTTTTTTAAAAAATATCAAAATATTTGAAATATTTTGAAACATCGCACTTTTCTAATGAAATTTCAAACTTATAGGTAAAGTTGTTATAGAACACAAAAGAATAAACAAATAACATGACCACGTAAATTTTTTTTATTGATATTCAAATTAATTGATCATACAATTATATGATCATTAATTTTTTGGAATACTAACTACATAATCTTAAAGATTATCTCATTAGTTTTCTTTTATATAAAAATTGTCCAAAAAAAAACTTTGTGAACAATCCAGAACTCTTGTAGAATATACTCAGATAAAATTTAATAAAAAAAATATTAATAGAGTCTTATATTTTTAGAAAAGTCAGAATCAATCCTAGTAGCTATATTAGCTATCATTTGACTTCTTAGTTTCCAAATATTAGTGTAAGTAAATAAAAAAGCTATTAAAGAAAAAAGTAAAATGATATACTGCTTTTGAAAAGCCTCTTTTGACTGCATTGAACCGGTTTAAAAGGTTGAAATGGCATTGAAACAAAAATGGACTGTTAAAGACTGGTTAAAAGTTATTTTCAGTGATGAATCAAATTTCAAGTTTTAAACAGATAGTGTACCTAAAAAGTTTCGAAAACGAAAAGAATCAAAGTAAGTTTTGTTTACCAGTTGCAGAATGATGGAGGTTCGATTGGAATTTGGGGATGAATTTATCATACAGGGACTGTATGTTGCACTTTTTATGTAGGCAGAATAAATCAGGATTTGGACGGCACTATATTAGATATGAGAAATAAAGTTATGAGACAAAGACAAATTTTTTGTCGGAAAGTTTATGCGAAAATTTTTATGAGAAAAAAAAGTTTATAGATATATGATTAATTTAAAAGTAAGATCTCAATACTTATTTTTTCGATGAAAAAAATTTAGTTAAAGATATTTCTACTAAATGTTCCAAAACATTTTCCTTGTACCAAAAAATCTAATGAAATCAACAGATGTCAAGTCTTAGTTGAACAAAATTTGAATAACGAAGAATCTAATATTTATTCTGATTTGGTAAATATTGTAAGGAAATTAATAGTTTCCTATGATTTCCTATGTTTTTATCAATCAATAATACAAATAAATGTCTTTTTACGCATTTTTATGTGAGTTTTTACGCAAAAATGGAGGAAACTCTCAGTACGTTTTAGAAATTTATTTTTATTTTTTGTTATTATTCTCGAAAAATGATATTTTATTTCGATAAAAATCTAAGGTTTACATAGAAAATTTGAAAAAAATAAAGAGGATCTATATTAAAAAAATTATAATATTTTTAAATTAAAATTTTCTAAATAAAAAAAAAATTGCGCTTTTGTTTAAATTTAGTTGTTTTTCCAGTAAAAATCTAAAACATGAGATAAATAAAAAAAATTTTTGAACATGTCTTCCTTTTATAATGAATTCTTTAACTTTTAAAAATTAGAAATCATTTTTTTTTATTTCTGAAAAACTATTAAATACCTTACAAGTAAACCCTTACGACTTAGTGCGTGGGCTATATTTTAAATCTAAAGTTTTTCTATATAAGCGAGCATCGACTCCATGTTAAAATGGCCGCCTTCTAAAGCACACACAAAATTGTGTTTTTTCATGTTTAAACACTCTAGCAAAACCCGTCAAACCTGCAATAACGCTGGGTCAAATTCTAACTTATGCTTTAAAAACCAATAATTTAAAAAAATTAAATTAATAAATTTTTTTCAGCTTTTTGTTCTTCTTTTAAAATTGGTTGTTAAATTTATATTCTTTACCGAAAGTAATTCTTTAATTTTAGATGAATTTTTTGCAATGTTGTTAGAGCTCCGGTTAATTTTATAATATTTACTAATGAGGTTGTTTAGGAAGCTGTTTTTTGAGATGTTGTTGATAAAGATGGTGTTGGTAAAGTATAACTGAACAGTTAAAACATTCTTATACTATGCTCTTCCGATTACTGAGCTGTAATTTGGTATTGATGTTGCTATAAATTCAGTCGCGAATTCTAAGAAATCTATTCAGTGTATTATGAATGAAACGTTTTTGATGAGCACGGTATTAATCATGTTTTAGATATTGTTGAAGAATCAATATTTGTTGATTTTGTTAAAAGTAATATACAATTAAATAAAGTTTCATCATTGGGATTAAAACATTCTATTTCATCATTTTCATTGATAAAATCTATGTAGTCTGATATTGCAACATTGTTTTTTGATAAATGATTTAGAGTCGAGTGCAAATCAAATTCTCCGTTGATCAAAGCTTTTTATGATAGTTTGCTGGATGAATGATATCTGTGAACCGTGTTGGAATATAAACTGAGAACAATTTAAAAGTGTGTCATTGGACCGAGTCAAGAAACAAATAGATTTCTTCAAGTATTTTTTTTCAAAAATATTCAACTTGAACAGTTTTTTCATATTCACAAATCATATGTTCGTCTAAAGTGGCGTTAATTTTGTAATTTACTCTTACAGCGTTTATTTGTATGTAATTTAGTAAATTTGTTTGTCGTGTTACAAGGATAAAAGCGTCTATTTTTTCACTCGAAGCAGAGCCTGTAAATATGTCCCAAATTCTTAATTTTTCAGCTTGTGCACGCTTTAACTCTTTTTGTTCCTTTTCGGTCAAAAGTACTCGAATTAGGAAAGTCGAGACACTTGTCTCATCCATATTCAAAATTTTCAGCTGTCAACACCTGGTTTGTATATAATTTTATGGCCATTAGTAATAAACTTTTTCAGTATATCGACTTTGTTTTTTGGTCTTTACCACTTGTAATAATTATACCCAAAACTAAATTTTTACGAATGCAAAAATTTTCAAACCTCCCATTTGATGCTTTAAACTCGATGTTTCTGGAGTATTTTCATAAATAGTATTGAATAATTAAATTTTTTGAAGTTTTATTGATAAACCACTTAAACAAATACCTTGACTTATTTTGTCTTTTATCTAGTTAAACAAAATTTACTCAAGTATTGGAAATTGACAATGATCAACTGATTTTACAAATCGAAATTGGCGCTTTTTTTTCAAGAAAACGAGGTTTAAGGTGCTTAAACCGACTAAAAAATAATGAGAATTAAAAATCTAATCGCATTTATATATACAGAAATCATATCAGCTTTTGGCTTAAAAGCTTTTTATTAAGAAAAGACAAAAAACAAAAACATAGAAAAATATGATGCTTCTATAAAATAAAAATAAATTTATAAATTTTTCTATTTTTTTGAAAAATTAATTTTTAACCCGACGCCATTATTTAGTTTCGAAATTTTTTTTAATAAAAATTAATTTTTTTTATTTTTTTAAACCTTTTTTTTAACCCGACACCAATACCTTAAATCTTAAATTTTTAAGCATACAATTAAATTTTTAATTTTTGGTTTTTAATGCATGATCAAGTTAGAATTATAGGTTTTTAAGCCAGCGTTATTCCGGGTTGCGTTTAAATATGAAAAAACACATTTTAGTGAACGCATTAGCAAATTTTTAAAGTAAAATATTAAGATTTAAATAAAATATTTTTAACTTAAGAAATTTACAAACTGTACGTTCAATGTTGGAGTTTGGTTCAAAAATATTCGTCGTTCGTTACTCGTTTAATAAAAGCCTTGCTTTTCTTGTATAATTTTTAGGGATGAGAGTTTTTCTTAGCTAAACTAGCTAACTAAAAACTAAGAAAAACTCCCATCACTAAAAATTATACTAGATAAGCAAGGCTTTTATTAGACCTACTAAAATTAAGCTTGCTTGACTAAAATTTTTTTTCTTAAAAAAAAGGTTTAAAAAATAAAAAAACACATCTGCGAAGTACAGAAATTCATAAACTCTGATATTTAATCTATTTTAATAAAATTAAATTTAAAAAAAAGGATAAATATAAGGATAAAAAGGATAAAAATATAAATACTAAAAATTAACCGACTAATTTTTAGTTAGCTAAATTTAAGTTGACTAAAAATAAGCTAGCTAATTTTTAGCTAACTAAAATCAGTTAACTTATTATTGTCTAGCAACTAAAATTTAGCTAACTAAAAATTAACCGACTATTATTTATAGCCGGCTAATTTTTAGTTTATCATCACTAATAATTTTAAAAAGCTTGCTTTTTAAATGAAATTTACTGAATACACTTTTTAAATAAAATTTGGCTTTCCAAGGTTTTCATATGTGTAGATTACGATTTGAGGTCGAAAACCAAATCTGCAGATAGTGTGGACGTTTTGCATTTCCTGAACCTTAGAAATGTATAAAGATGCTGCAAACAATTTATTTCTGTGATTTTGAAATCGTTAATTGGTGTTAGAAAGAGTAGAATTAAAATAAAAATTCTTAAAAAAATTCTTTTAAAATTAGACTTCAAGCAGTTTGAATAAATTTAAAAAAAAAATATATATATATAAATGCTTTTTGAAAAACGGTTTTTATAGATGAAAAAAAATGTCAGTTGAATTAAATTAAAAATTCTAATCATGGACATGTGTTTGAAATTAGAGTTTTAAAATAATCTTAGTTTCTCCTAATTACTTCGCTATTTATCTTGCATGCAAATTACAAGTGAATATTTTAGTTGAATCAGAACACTATTTTACACAAAAAAAAAAAGATAAAAATTTTGAGATTTTTTTTTAATATTTTATATCTGTTATTTCAATTTGAGTTTTTCAGGAAAAGTGTTGAAGAATAATTTTTTTAAGGATTTTCAAAAAAAATGTTGCTTTAAATCGTTCATATTGTCTCCATTCGATTTCCTGCATGGTATTTTCGTGATTGAATAGAAAATGAAATCTTTCTCAGAATTCATTCTTAATTTAAAAAATTAAATCTATGCCCAAACACCTAAAATCTCTTTTTACCATCTTAAAATTAACTAATCAATTGAAAGTATTTAAAAAAAAAAAAAGAAAATTATTTAGATCATTCTATGCTTAGAACATATTTTTGAGTAAAAATAACTCAGTTTGCTTTTTATTGATAATCTTGAAATTAAAATTCTGTTTTCTTTGAAGCTTATTTCTTTTCACCTAATGCTTTCTGTCAATAAAAAAATTGAAATCTCCTCTTAAAAAAATTCTCTTAAAATTAGACCTCAAGCAGTTTTTGAATAAGTTTAAAAATACAAATGCTTTTTGAAAAACGGTTCTTCTAAGATGAAAGAAAAAAATGCCAGTTGAATTAAATTAAAAAATTTTAATCATGGACATGTGTTTGAAATTAGAGTTTTAAAATAATCTTTTTTTCTCCTAATTACTTTGCATGCAAATTACAAGTGCATATTTTAGTTGAATCGGAACACTATTTTACTAGGCCTAACACAAAAAAAAAGATAAAATTTTTTTCTAAGATACAAAAAAGAAATATTGTTGAGATTTCGTTATCTTCTTACCGTTTTGTATTTTTAAGCTTATTTGTCCACAGTCGAAAATGTTTATTTTCTTAACTTTTTTTTTCTCTTACTTATTTATGGGTCATGAAAAAATTTAAAAATTTTACCACACAATCATAACATTTAAAGAACAAATTTCTTTTTTTTTTCAAAATATAAACTAACTTTTAATTAAACGAGTTTAGTTGAGAAATTTTAATTATTTTTCCGAATTCTATGTAAAATGATATTTAACTAAAGATAAACTTTTTTTTCTATTTTAAGCCTATAATTATTTTATAATCTGTACAAATTCAGTAAAACATAAAAATTTTCTTTTCTTTTTTACTTTTGTTTCAAGATAGAATCGGTAGAATAAAATCAAATTTTAACGCCTTAAGTTACAACATCACATGACCTGATTCTGTCAAATAGACCGAATCATATTGCATCACGTAAAAACAATATTTACGCTTTAACAGCTCTTTTTTATTGTGTAAATTGCTCAACGTGTTAAATCTAAATATTTGAAAAAAATAATTTTTTTTATTAAGATATTCTAAAGTTTTTATTACATGCTGACTTTAAAAAATAATTTTTTTATTTCGTTGTAGTTTTAGACCTCGATTCTTATCTCGTAGTTTAATTTCTCATGTTATCGGGCTACTCTTTTTTTTTAATAATTAACAGCGTGAATAGCTTTTGGTTAAGCAATAAAAACTGATAAATTCAATTTTATTTGCAAGACTTACAAGTAGTAGAATAAGTAAGCATTTCAAAAATGAATCATAAAATTCATTTTATTACAATTCGGTTATCTAAAAAACTATTATTTATTTGCTCTTCAAAATGATTAAAAAATTCAACGAGGCATTTATAGTAAATAAGCCGGAAGTAGAAATTAATAGAATTATTATTCGATTCTTTTTTAAATAAGAAAAAATTTGTAAGAATTTAATTTTTCGAAATTAATTTAAGAGCACTTTATTAAAGTTGTATCAAATAAATTAAAAAAAAACTTTACCCTTATCACAAATTGAAAAATTTAAGGGTATAGGGATAAAATTAATTTTTTAATTAAAATACCAATTTACAAGTGAAATAGTATCCTTAAGATCAGATTGAGTAAGATCTTTAATTAGCCGTTAAAATTTTAATTTTTGATATGCGAAGAAAGTTCTTTTTTTCAATTAAAGTATAATAAAGTAGGTTATTGTTGATTCTTGATTTTTTTATCTACCAATTTACCAAATTTTGAAGAAATTTTTTGTAGTAAAAATCTACAAAATTTTTATTTTTGTATTAAATTATGTTTTTTCTAGATTGGACCCTATCAGAGCCGATTCTAAACGGAAAATAAGTAAAATTTCAAGTAACTGATTTATTTTTATTTGATTATTTATGATTTTCAAATTATTTAAAAATATGATGACTTAGAACGTTTTGCTTCTTTAAAATTAGAAAAGTCAGGTTGAAGGATTATCAAAGTATACTTTTATCGATGAAAAAGACACCTTGTGTTAAAATATATTTGGTCTTGGATATAAACTTTTTACGTAAGCTTACTTAATTTTAGAATAAGATTTGTGTGTCAGAGTATGGAAACTTACTTAAAATTTGGTTAAAATAAGTTAAATTAAAACTCTTATAGAAATAAATCATTTTTATTCCAATCACTTTGGTTGACCCTCATAATGAAAATTAAGCTTTTGGTTTTGTCTAAAAAAGCGAGTTCAAATTATGACCTTGGCAAGCTTAAAAGAAAAAAATTGTAAAAGTATTTCTATTTGTAGAATTAGAAGAAAAAAATTAATTTGAATTAATATGAGTAAATAAGGTTAGACTTGCTTGTTCCGTATATTGATCAATTTTAATACCGTCTAATCCTCGTTAATCCGACTCAATTGGTGGAATACCGAGTTAAAATTATATTACCATTAATGCAACTGGCAATAAGAAACCATACCGGATAGAGGATGTTTCCGGATTAATGAGGTTCGACTGTAGTTTCTTATTCTGCTGAAGATTAAAAAACGATAAAAAATTAATGAATATTTTTTGGATTTAGACGGGTTTCACAAATTAGACCATAGTTTGTCGATTTTGTGAAAACCTCTATCATGAAATAGATTACTAAAATTTTTTTCAAGATAAATAATAAATTATCCATTAGCCAATTTTAAAGAAAGATCAAAAATGTTATAATCTGAAAGTTTGCTTCATTAAATAGACTTACCGTAAAGGCACGATAGATATATAATTGTTTAGATTCAAAATCCCATAATTGTACCGAGGTATTTTTCCATATAATTTTCAAAAAATAAAATGGTCTAATTTTAGAAAATTTACCGGTATAAACATCGAGTAATTGCAATAGAATTAAACCTTTTAAATTTTTTTAAAAGTTGCTTTAATAAGTTTCACATAATTTGAAAAGCTTATTTAATATTGCGCTACTCTTGATATAAGTCGTAAATTTAAGAAAAAAAACTGTTTACCGTAGTACAAATCTGGAGTTTCGAATTTTTACCTAGTGATTTCATTACTGAAATGTATTCACAGACCTTTCAGCTTCAAAAAATTTGTGGTAGAATTTTGGAATTTTTTTAATTAATACCGGTACTACGATCGAGGGTTTACGGTATCATACCGAAAGTCGAACCATTTAAAACAATATTTGTAAGTATTGGTTTGGTCTGATTACAATACAGATACGATCCGTGTACGGTACCCTGGGAAGTTTATTTGGGAGCAGTACAATATTGCAGAAAATACCCATCAATTTTTAATTAATTTTTTTTTGATGATTTTATAGTCATACGACAACATCAAGATCGATAATTGGTATGGTAGAGAATAATTTTTTGGTATCAGAAATACGTATTGGTAAAAAATAAAGAAATCGATTCAAAAATCCTTTTTATCACTGATAAATCAAATTGCAAGTTATTTAATGACTTTTTAATTTCACAAATGATCAGATATTATAGTCTTCTACGCGTTTTTTAAATTGTTTTTTAATTTTTATTTAAAAAAAAAAATTCAATTTTTTTTATTAATTTTGCGTTTGGTCATTGTTAGAAAATTAACGATACCAAATTAAATCCAAGGTTTAATTATAACTAAATAAGATAAATAAATCAGATATATCTTTTATTTTTTTCCAATTGATAAAATCAAAATTAAGTTAAAGTAAACAAAAAATAATTTCCAATCAAATTTTCTATCTTTCTATTTCAAAGTTCAAAATTTATCGGCTAATGGTTTTCATCAATTAGCTTCAAAAATTCATCAAATTCGGTTAAAGCTATATAACATAGTCGTTTCAGACTTTCAAAAAGATTATCTTTAAATATATTAAGAAATCTTAATTTCTACAAGTGGTTTGTATGCAGATATTTTAAAAAGAAAATGCAAACCACTAGACTAGTAAATCTCGATTTTTTTTCTCTCTTTATCATCTACTGAAAATAAAATAAAGAAAATTTTTTCATGCTTTTTAATACTTAGATTAGCCAAATGATAAAATTTAGTAAAAAAACAAAGAGAGGAAGAATATGGACTAGTTGAGTTTTTCTCGTGAAAAAAAAAATAATATCTAATTAAAAGAATCTGTTCGGATCAATTATTTTTCTAGATATAACCCTAGATATAACTCTTAAGCTAATCAAGACTAGTAAAATTTGAATTTGAAAAGTAAAATATACCAAACTTATTAATTTTTTTTGTTCATTTTATTACCTAATAAATTAAATATTATAGTAGCGCATATAGGTAATATTTATTTTAGTAAAGATTACAAAAATTTGGAGTAATATCATAAATTCTGTGCTGATATTGTTTGGAAAATAAAAATTAAAAAATAAATTTTTTTGTTTTTTAAATTCTTAAGTTTTATAATCTTGATAAATTACAAATTCTACACAAATTATATTTTTTTAAGGGAAAAAAAAATTCATGAGTCAATCGATAAAATATATAATTTAAAAGCTATTAAAATATATTTTTCTTTAGGTGATTTTGGTTAATTCTAGTCATTAAAAACAACAACTCCTATGTCTATTAATTTTTATTACTTGTAAGGTATTCATTTAAGGGCGTTATGACCTTTTTTTTATTGTCATTTTTTAGTGCAATATTTCGAAAAAAAATTTGAAATTATATTAATTTGAATTTAATTAATTAATTTAAGGTAAATGTTAAGTCTCTTGCTCATTATTTTTATAACTAAATATAATCTATCCTTTTTGGTAATTTTTTTTTGTATTTTGATAACTTAATTTTCCTTTAACCATTTACAGCTTCTTGTTCATCAAAAAATGATATAATTTGTTCTACAACTCTTATTCGTTATATTGCGCTTTTATCGAATTACGGTTAAGACGTTAAAACGATACAAATACACTATTTGTAAAAAAAAAAGCATTTCGAGTTTTAATCTTAGGAGTAGTAGAGGTAGAAAAACAGCAGGATGATACCATGCGAGAGCGCCATAGACGCCCTGTAGCAGTTTTAAAATAAGTATCGAGTTTGTTTTTGAACTCATTCACAATTTTTGAATAATTTCGTTGAGAAAATTCATCGGATAAATTTCCTTAAAAAAATACAAATTTTTTTGCTTAAATTTTTAAATACACCGTATTTACTCAAATAATTCAAATAAACGCATAAAATGTTTAGTCTCTAATAATAAATCCAAAATTTTTTGACTGGTTTTCGATTAATGACCCTAAAAGTCGAAAAAATGATTCAGGAAAACGTGTCAAATTATTGAGAATAAATTAAAGTTTCGATATGTTTTTACGCATTTAAACGCGTAAAACTGAGTGCGATTTTTGAAAATAAAAACTCGTTTTTTTGTTTCATTTTTTATTTAACTGGTCATTTAAAACGCATTCATGTTTAGTTAAGGTTTTTTAATACTCAAATCAATTTATTCCAATAGATTCCAATTCCAATAGATCATTCATTAAATATAAAATTTTCAGTTCCTCGGACTGACAGACAGTCGACACAATAGCGACCGAAAAGCTTCAATACAATTGATAATTTAAAAAAAATAATTCTATTTTTTGTTTCGGTTGAAATTTTAGCATGATTTTTCGTAATGGGCTTCTATTTTATTTTAAGTTTTTTTCTCCAAATTAAATGTTTACATTTAATAAAATGAAAGTATAAAAATTTTTAAAAGCTTCAGTAGGTTAAAGCAATTTAAGCAATTTTAAACTAAGAATCTCTAAAAAAAAAATTTGATTTTAAAAAGTTTTATTATTTTGAGGGAAGAGGTAATGGGTTAAAAATATTTATGAATTAGAAACCTAAAATGAAACCAGTAGATTATTTTCTAAAATTGTATTAGCAGTTTAAAAAAAAACATAGTATTTTATAATTTAAATATTTTATTTTTAAAAATAATATGGAAATAAAATTTTAATTGTGATTAAAAATATCCCATAATCTGAATTTAATTACGAAGAATTTAACAAAAAAATTCTATTTCAAAATCAAGCCTGAAAGTATAACTATTTGCTCTGTTTTTTTTTTTATTTTAAAAAGTAAGCTCTCTGAACTTGGTTATTTGACAATCGTATTACTTATTTTCTCAAAGATTAAATAATTTTTAATTCGATAGACCATGTGTCCAGTTTTAGAGAAAAAAAAATTTTTTTCCAAATTTTTTATTTGTTTGTAAAAAAGCTTGTCCATTTAAAATGTTTATAAAAAATAATTTAATGGGACAGTTGTATGCTTAAATTAGACAAACAAAAAGCTAATAAAACGTTTTCTTTTTTTAAAAATTATATAATTTTTCTAATTTAATTAAATCTTTTATGTATAAAATTCAAGCGTCATAAATAATTTTAAAAGATTGTTAAATTTTGTCCAAGTCACGTACTTGGCAAAAAAAAATATTTTTGTTAATATTCCTTATATTTGCTATTTTTAGAATTTTCCTAAATTGCTAAATAAACAATTAAGTGTTACACAAAAAAAACAATATTTTTTTAATCATTTATTCAAATAAAGAGATAGAATCAACAATTGGAATTGAAAAATTGTATATTAGAAAACGACCCTAGTGTCTTAAAACTAGGTGATTATTTTAAACATTTACAATAACTCAACTGTTATTGATTTGCTTGAAAAAAATAAAGTTAGTTAAGATGTTATCTTATATGATAGCTTTTCCTCGTCTATCTCAAGTCAATCTAGATCATAAATATTTCTAAATTGCATAAGAAAAAAAATTGTTTATTATTATTATTGTTCTGACAAGAATTAGATGAGTTATGCAATTTGAATAGCATAAATTCATTTTAGTATCATATCAATTCAGTAGCTTCTAAATTTAATTTTTTAAAAACAACTTGAAAATTTATAATTTAAAGCTAAACTATAATAATAATAAAAAAAAACACTTTAACTAGTTTAAACCCATAGTAATAAAGCTATTAGATTTTTTTACGTATTAATGAGAGAAAAATACTTTTTATTTTAAATAGGTTTTTTCATTACAAACAAAAAAAGCTGTTTTAAAATTTAAGGTAGTTTTCCGGAAAAAAATAATGCCACTAGATAGAGCAAACAACTTCAAGTCTTTATTGTAATTTAAGTCGTCATAAAATAGTTCAAATGAACGAATTTTTGTTGCATTCATTTTAAATAAATTTTTAATTATTTAAAAGTTTTCCTTAGGTTTCTTTTAAAAAAAAAAGTGACCTCTTTCACACTTAAATTTAAATTAGTTTTTAATATTAAATTATAGCTTAACGAAAAAAGCTTTTTTAAGTTTTAACTTAATTGCTTATATTGTTTTTTTCCAAAAAAATTCCATAACAGAAATAATTAAAAATTTTGAGATATCCTTAAAATAAAGGAACATTCATTTTTTTTCAAAATAGTAATACCTATGGATAAATAGTACTAAATCTTAAAACCAAAGCTTTAAAAAATATTAAATTTTAGTCTTCTCGAGAAAAAGGCCCATTTTTAAAGTTGATTGGCTATTATTATACTGCACTTCTAATAAAATTGTGTCGGAGCCGTATCCGAACCGTAGCGTACCGTATTTGAACCGTACTACTTACCGTACTAATTTTAATAAAAACTTTTCATGAAAATTTTGAAAAATTATTTTTTGTTTTAAATTTCATAGGCTGTTGAAAACGAATTATTTTTCGAAAAGAGATAAAAATGGTAATCTGCAAGTTGATGTCAAACGAAATTGATGTCTTTATTTTATTGTCACTGAAATTGATGTCCCGCTAAATTGATGTCAAAAAAAAATTTAATAAATTGATGTCCAGAAAAAAATAAGGAAATTGATGATCAAAAAAATTGATGTTCAAAAATGAATTAACATTTTGAGTAGTCATAGATTCATTTGAGATCAAATTGTAATCATCAGTTTCAGGTACTTGACCCTTAATTACTTCATTTGTAATATTAGTTTCCTCAGTTTATGTAGCATTCTTTTAATCCTCAAAAAGGTCTAATTTCTGGGAAACTTATACAAAAAACACTAAAATTTCGGAAATTCAAACAAAAGAATTGTTTTAACAGATTTTTGCTTAACTGAATGTTTTGAACAAATTTTGTCCAAGCATAGCCAGCTGTAGGACAAGCAAATGACAAATGCTTGAATTTAGTTCGAGAACCGAATTATTTAAGCTTAAATAAAATTTCTAATCTTCATTCTCTTATTTAAGAAAGATCATCATTTTCCTTATTTAAGAAAGATCATCATTTTCCGTATTTAAAAAAGAACATCAGCTTCCTTATTTAAGAAAGAGCTTCAATTTCCTTATTTAAGAAAGAACATCAATTTCCTTATTTATTAATTGGACATCAATCTCTTTGACATCAAATTAAGGGCATCAATCTCGTTTGTCATCAATTTCCAGTAAATCGATAAAAATATCTGCGAATCTCCGTGAAAAAAATAATTTTTCAAAATTTTGCTTGAAAAGTTTTTAAATTATTTTTGTTTGACTATAAAGGACTAGCGAATTTTTCATGAAGCAAAGATTTACTATCATATGTGAGACTAAATACGCTAATCTAGTTAAAATCTTATCTTAAGATTTTACATACATTTAAGAAAAGGTTTTTCAAAAAATAATCTTTTTAAAAGTCTTTAGATGAATTTTATAAAATTGTATTTAATTAAAATACCAAACTAACGCAGTACCAATAGTAATAGTAATTCTTATTTGTTAAATCTGTCGTTTCGATCTGCTTAATAATCTAGGAATCAAGTTTAGCTTTGAAATTTTTGAGGTTTTTTGTTTTTATCACTTCTCTCGTCGATTTTTTAATTCACAATTCTAAAAGTTAAATCCAGGAAGGGAATTTTTTCTCTAGATGAGCTCTGACTATGTCTTATAAATATCAAAGAAGTGTATTAAGAACCTCAAACTATAAAAAGCATCCAAAGTCTTTTGATATTTAATTTTTTTTGGTTTGAAACTAAAAGATTGAGACTTAATCGAGATGTCCTTTAGATAAAGCGGATTTTTAAATTTTTTAACTAAATTTTATTTTTTGAATTTATTTTTTAAATAAATAAAAAATAATTCTTGTCTCAAATCAAGTTTTAACAAAACCTCATTTTTTTTTTAAAAGCAAAATGAAATTTATTCAAGTTATTTATCAAGCTTTATTAGGACAAGTTAAAAAAAAATAAGATTCTTTTGAAAAATCTTGATACGGGTGCTGAAATTCACATTATGTTTTTAAAAATAACAACTATCTTCATTTCAACGAAGTAGTTCTCTTTTATTTTTCTTTTTTATGTTTCGAAAATTTTTAAAGTCATGTTCACATTTATTTTTAGATGTATTTTTTCATCATAATTTCAATTTTGAAAGAATAAGTATCGAATCAACCCTGACATAATTGTTAAAATAACAAAATTACCAACACACTTTTCTTTTTAGTTTTTCTTTAATTTAGTTTTTTTTTAATATTTCGTTTCTATTAATTTAAAAAAAAATGAGCGAATGTGACGCGTTCAAACTAATCGAAGAATTTATCAAAAAGTCTTCTGATTGTCCAAATACGACTGTAACCTCTTGTAATTTCGACATACACCCGACACTATTGTCAATCAGATCAGACACTTATTCGACTTCTTCTTCTTTTATTACGTCTTATTTGGAACTCAAAAAAGATACAACTATTTTAGAGACACCACCAGAGACACCAGAACCATCCAAAGTGGTCAATCTACCAGTTGAAGAGACACCTTATTCTAATAGACCTAATAGACCGTATAGCTATTACGTAGCTACTAACTTTCATCCATTAGACTTGTCTATAATCACGCCATCAACAACAGACAATGATGATAGTAAATTAGAACAAACTATTACGGAAAAACCAGTCAAGAGACGTACCATTAAAAAAAGGGATGAGGTCAAACGTCTAAGCATGAGTCTAACTGATATTAAATTAGGAAAAATGGAAAAAATTGAAAATTCCAAAAAAACTCTGTCATTTTTTAAATTGAATTCGAAAAAATCCAAAAGTAATCAAAATAATTTAGATAAAGATTTTGAAGAAGTTGACGACGATACATTTACCAAGTCGACTAATTCATTTAAAAGATCAATTTTTAATTCAACAATGCCGGCAAGGATTAACTCTAAAAATAAGAATAATAATAATAATAATAGTAATTCACCTAATACTACTCAATCGGGAAAAATTAACCGATTTTTTAGAAATTTATTCGGACTTGAGAAACCCACTCAAAAAGATGTCGATTTGGACAGTAGTCAAAGCAATTTTAAATTTTCAAGATTGTTTAGTTTTAGACAACAAAATTCAAGAAATAGTACAATTAAGCCTCGGGAATCGATTAGTACAGCTGAGAGATCATATTCAACATCAACTAATGACACTCAATGTCCTTTACAATTAGTAGTTACTGACGAACAGCCTTCTAAAATTATTCTACCTCAAATAAGCCTTAAAAATGAAATAGTCCCAGAGCAATATTCGCCCGATTCCAGCGGTATTAGTGATTTAACTGAGTCGTTTAATAAAATGAGTTCGTTAGATAATTTAGAAAGTCTTAAAGAAAAGTTCTATT
Organism: Brachionus calyciflorus; assembly: GCA_002922825.1. Taxonomy (NCBI): domain Eukaryota; kingdom Metazoa; phylum Rotifera; class Eurotatoria; order Ploima; family Brachionidae; genus Brachionus; species Brachionus calyciflorus. The sequence continues at coordinate 49,224 of NTPY01000218.1, read as the reverse complement.
CTGAAGTGGCAGACCGCTTGAAAAAAATTGCTTCATGTACAAACTCATCAACCAATTTTTCATCTCAGGAAAAGTCTAGCCTATCCAGTATAGACTTATTTGATATACCTTACATAGACGATGAAAACGAACAAATAGAAGAGAACCTGTGTTCTTATAGTGATTTTAATTTTAGTCAAACAAGCTCTAAATTTATAAAGACAGACATGAGTGATGTTGTTATTGAACCTATGAGATTAAATGAATTTATTCGAGATGCCTCATATGCCAAATTTGATGAATTGGCTATTGATTATTTAAATAGATATGATACTGTTTGGAATAAAATAGCCATTTTATTCGAACTGATAAATCGATGTGTTCAAATTGTTACAAATTCGAATCAAATTGATGAATTCAATCAAATTTTGGTTATGAAATTAAAAGAGATAGCTGCCAATTATATACATGATAAGTATTGTGATTGGATATATAAAAATGGTGGATGGGTAAAGACATATTTTAAAAATTTAATTTTCTAAGATAAATATTTTATATTAAAAGCGTTCTTAATATTAACTCATTTCAGTGTAAATATTATTAGCAAAAAATGATTACGATTAAAATTTATTTATGCCTATAATTACTTTAGTACTTGGCCATACATACTAATCAGGAAATTCATATGTTCCAAAAATGATTATTCATTACTGTTCAAATCATTTTATAAGTATTCATAAACGTTCCTAATATTCAAGAGAATTTATGTGAATAAAAATGAACAACACTTTTGAATTTTCATGAACATTAAGTTTCGGAACATAGGAATGGCTAGGATAGTACATATGTACTTCGACTAATTTTACCATTCTTAAATTAAAGATTTCTATTGAATTCCCATACTAGATATTTTTGATCTTGAAAAATTAAAATCTAAATTTCCATAAATTTTAAATATCCTAGTAAATATCATAATTTACCTCTGTTTATTTCATTTTCAAGAAAATAACTCGGATAAATCGAAAATTTCGGGTAGTCTGCTAAAAGCCTTTACTAGATTGCTTTTTCCAAAAAATTTTACTTTGTTCTTTATCTAATTTTTGTAGTTACATCATTTAAAAATGTAGTTTTTTAAGAATTTTTAGCTAAATAACTAAACTAATATCATAATAATAAAATCTTTGAAGATTTATAAGAACTTTTTTTTTAAATTTATTTTTAAATCTTTAATTTTAATAATTTTATTTTATAGAAATCAGTGCCTGACATTATATCATTACCAAGAGAAAATAGCGAGAGACTTCATTGAACCAGAAGATAAAAAAAAAGTCTTTTTTTTGTACAGATAACCCATTGAAATATATTTTTGTTTTTGTCTATTATATATTTGGCCTAAATTTAAATTGTTAAAATTTAGGATCTAGTATATTTTTTTAAAAAATTTTTGTCTTTGATTTTTTTGTTGTTGTTGTAAAGCTTTAATAATTTTTTTTTTCGTAAAACATTAAAAAATATTATATAAAAATAAAATCTATTAAATGACTTGGGATTTCGATAGAAAAGTCGATTTTTTTTAATTATTTTGAAAATATTTTTTTTTAAATTTGCCAAACTCAGAAAAAAAAGCTTTGCTTTTCTAATTTTTTTTTTAAATTTTAAATCAAATCACTGTGTTTTGTTTGAGATTTTGTTTTTGCAAAAGAGTATTAAATTTAAAAATTTATTATTTACTAAAATCCGATTTAAAATTATATGATAAAAATAAACAAAGATAGTTAATGCTGTTATTTTAGTTATTTTTTCATAGTCTAATTTCGTTACTGTTACTGATCTTGTGCTAAGCTTTAATCGGGAAAAAATACTTGAAAACTTTCAAATAAAAATCCTACTTGAAATTCCGATTTAGAATAAAAATTCCGCTTTAAACCGAAAGTTCCGATCAGTTGATGAATTTGACTTTTTGATCGAAACATTCCAGTAAGATTCAAGCTTACTAAAGTTTATTATTAAGCCGGTTTCGGTATCCAACAAAGTCGAATTTATGAACTAGAGTCTCCTAATACAAAAATCATTCAACCTTAAATTATTTTAATAACTAATAACTAAGAACTAGAATTTAAAGTATCAGTACAAAATGTTAAGAAGTGATTAAGGTTGACGAAATGATCGTGACTGGATGCAATTTGAAATAACTTGAAAAAAATTATAAATTATATAAAAATAATTGGAAAATTGAAAAAAAATCTTATAAATATAGTTCTATTTCGAATGTAGGTTAATATAGCAAGTTTTTTTTTTCAATTAGATTTTTTTGATTTTTTTTACCAAAATTTTTTTTATGTGACCACTGCCTCACGTAAAAGATGAACACACTTACCAAAAAAAATTAAATCAACACAAAATATATGAATAAAAGAATTTCTAAAAATGATAGCCTAAAATAAAAAGTTTTTACCTAATAGAAATTATGATATTTTTAAAAATATTAAAATACTTGCACCTTGATTTTGAGCTTTATTTGATACACTGTCATTATCACACCGAAACCGAAATAAAAATGAGAATTTTCAATGCAGTATGGATAATTCTGCTTTTATATGAATGTGAATCACGGACTTTAACTGAATCAAGCTCAGATAGCTTAAATTGTCTTGTAAGAACATTATGAATAAATGGAATAAAACAATCGGAGGCGCTTATGACAAATGAAGAACTTTATAAAAAATGTTGTTTATGTTGTTAATATTAATAAGGGTATTATTATCATGGATAATTGACGACTTAAAGCAAAAATGGTTCACTAATTAATCCAGGTATTCCGTTCAACGTCTAAAACAACTTATAAGTTATTTTCGATTTTTTGATCAACAGATTTACGATTTACAATATTAAGACAAAAAAAGCATTTAAAGACGTAAATTAAAACGACTTTTAATTTGTCAATTTAAGATCTATTTTCTCATTATTTTTGTTATTTGGTTGTAAGAATTTTTATGTTTGTGATCTTTTTTCTTAATTTGCTTTTCATTATTTCGAATTATATATAAATGAATTAATTTTTCAAATTTTTTTTCCTTATTGCAAGTTATTTCGTGATTACAAAAATTAAGCGTCTAGTTAGTTATGTGAACCATCACAATTTAAAAATTTTAGTATGATATACTAAGTAAATTTATATATAAAGTAGCCGAAATTTACTTAATAACATTTTTCAGCTGAAATCAAATAATATTAAAAAAAATCTCAACTCAACTCGAAGACATATCAACTTATGTAACCTAATGCTAAATGATTAAATATGTTTAGGATATTTGGCAAGTATGTTGAAACGTCTTGTGAGTGTTATCAAACAATTATTCCATTTTTAAAAAATAAAAGATATTTATTACTCGTCAATGCTTTTAAACAAGTTATTGAAATTTTTTCTAAATACCCTAAGATTGAAGGTTAACTAGACTATTATTGAGTTTTTTGTTCGCAAAATTTTTTTTTAGAATTTATTTTTAAACGGAAATTCTCAAAGGACAGGTTTCACGATTTTTCATTTCACGCAAAAGCTTAGTTTTATATATCATTTTAAAGCTTATCATCTCGCATTTTGTCTAGTATAATTTTTTTCTTACCAGATTTTTTTTAAAAGAGCTCTTGTAATTTATTCGTTACGAATTTTCATAGCGAGAGGAATTTAGACCAAGATAGAAAAATATATTATTTTATTCAGCTCAGATTCCTCTTTCATATAATAATGTGAAATACCAAGTTCGTCTTTTTAACTCATTGATATTTAAATTTTAAGATTTTTCTTATTTTTAAGTTTCAATGTAATTTTTAAGGTTCGTCCAAACGCTTTTTCAAAATTTTTTTTTCAAATTTTTCGTTTTCAGCATAAAAAGTTGTCCCAGAATAAATAATTTCAAGCAGGCAAAATAAAGATGTAGAACATAAAAAAATTCATCAAAAAGAATGAAAAAGCAAAAAAAAGTAAAAAAGAAACCATTTTTTCAGATTTTTTTTTGTTTTAAATACTCAAATTCATCATCAGTGATTGACCCAGAGTCATCGCCAATCATAAATTAGGCTTTTCGACTTCTAAATTCCTCTTCCTATGAAAATTCGTATCGAATAAATTACACTTTTTTTAGTGCTCATATTTATAACACCAAAATTTAAATTGCCTAATTATCTTATAGCATTGTTTTAGGCACTATCAAATTTAAGATTTAAATCTTATAAAAATTATTAAAATTTTGTCTATTTTAAGCAAAATTAAGCGATTCAACAAAAAAATATTAAATACCTTTAAAATATTGATTTTTTTTTTCTCGCTTAAATAAAAATTTTTGATATTTTAAAATTTTTTATAAAAATGGTTTGAAAAAAAAAAGATATATTGAAAAGAAAAATTTCAAAACGGATTATTTAGGATATAAAGATGAATCAATTGTTATTAATTGTCGTCTTCCTAAAAGCATATAATTTGTTTTTTATTTTTGAATTTTTTCAAGTTCGAAGAAAATTGAAAATCTCGCTTAATTTTTATTGTGTCGAAATGGTTCTTATGTTTTACTAATATTGTTTTCGTTTCAAGTGTTTTTTTTCTTTAATTAATTGCATTTACGAGTTCTTCTTATTCTTGGAACTTATTTGTGCTTTTACGGATTTTCGAAGAAACCGTTTTGAATTAAGCAATTATTAGGTTTTTATTTTTTTTTGAAAAAAATACATATTAATATTTTTTAATAAATGTTACTTGATAATTCGTTTTAAATTACTCTTGGAATTATTAGTCTGCTTAGTGATGTAAAAAAATATTTTTTTCAGAGTTTTTTCTTTTCCTCTTTTATATTCTTCTTGAAATTCTATCGTCATTACATTTACGCACAAAGATCAGATTTTATCTATTTTGGTAAATACAAAATTTTCGCTTTTTTAAACGAAAAATTCAAAGATTTTTATCTAATTTCAAATAAGACTAGTCAAATTTAATACTTTTACTTGTACTAAATCACAGTTTCTCAATTAATTTCAGTTTTTTTGTCAGTACTCATCAAAGAAATCAGAGCTACAATTGACAAACAAAGAAAGCTCATTAATTTTTAGATTTCTTTAGAATCTTATTTCTAAATGTTTAAAATTAGTTAATTTTAATGTCAAATTTAAATTAAATGCTTGAAAACATCCTTTTTTTAAGGTGGATTTCAAAATTAAAACTAAAATTTAATTTAACTATGAGCAAAATATATTTGAAATGTTATTTAAGAATTTCAGTTTTATATTTTCAATAAGGGTGATAAGGATAATAGATAGAGATGACTATACGCCAGGTTCTAACGAAATTTAAAGATCAATATACATTCAAAAAATTTATATAATTTAAAAACCGAGATTCCCTCAGAACAATTTCTAACTAATTGTTTCTAAAACCCAAAATTATGAATTCTGCAGAGGATTTCTTTCGGAATAACGCTTTTCAGCTAGATCTAAATTTCTAACTTTTATATTTGTTAAATTAGATCACCTTTAATTTTCTTTATTTGGAAGTAGTCTTAAGGTAGATTTAAAACTTTATTTAAAACGCATTTTCTAAGCGAGGCTTTACAAACGAAGTATAAAGCTTTATAATTTTTAACTTACCATGTCAATTGAATGAACGTTTAAATACGCTAGTTACCTTGTTAGCTACTCAACTACTATATCTGTCTTAACTTAAAACTTTTTACCTCGCGAAGATATTCATTGTATTTATTCATTATATTTTATACTTTAATGCTTCATTAAAATTACTAAAATAGTTATTTTCCTAACATAAAAATACCTTATTTTTTCTAATAGAAAATTGGTAATTATATTTTTGGGTGAATAATCTTTGCTATTAAAGCCATTAAGTAAGCATAATTCATAAATCTGTCACTACTAGTGCAGAATATTCTCAAAATTTAATTTATTATTGTTTCTTGTTATGTTTGCCAAATTAAACTATTAAAATATTTTAAAATCTATAAAAGAAATAAAAAAGGTCTAATCTATTTAGATCTCATTAAATCAGATTTAATTTTATTTAATCTTGAAATTTTAAAATAAAAATTTAGAATTTTATTTCATGAATTATAAAAGTAACGAAAAAAAAAAGCTTTACTTGAAATCGAAATTTTTAAATAGGAACAAATTAAATATTTTTAATTAACCGGTAACAAAATTTCAATGAATAAATAGAATGAATTCCATCGTAAGACAATAATGGTTTACGTAACCTAGTGTCAAAATATGAGTATTTATTCGTTGAAAATTGTCCATTCAGCGATTTCAAAAATCGCTTCTGAAAAAGAAATAAGCTAAATTAACTTCATAATTTTAATTTCTTCTTGAGTTCATTTATTTATTTAAATATTTTTTTTAGCTTATATTTTTAAATAGAATTTTGTATCGAATTTTTATGTGAATAAATTTTGAAAATATTTTATCGATAAATAAAAAAAAATTGAGGGATCTAAATTAATTGTTCGATTAATCTAGATGATAATATTTTCTGTCATTTCCTTCATGCTTAGTTGTTTCCTGGTGAATTTTCGATTAATTTATTACGATTAATTTTACCTATTTCTAAAATTTAATTAAAATATATTATTTCGGTGCCTCTTTTTTAAATGAAGATTAAGATTTGTTTTTTCATCGGCTTGTAGTGATATGTATATCATAAAATAACCTAAAAATAATGGTTTAAAGGTTTGAAAAAAAAAGATCATAAAATGTCTTTCTAAACAATTTTCGATTATTATTTTAAGAATTTTCCACTCGGAAATTAATTTTTTTTTTAAAACTTCTTAGAGACAGGAAAATCTTTCAGTTAAAATCCTCCGTTGAAAAATCGCATTATTCAAATTCGAAAAACATAAAAAATTTTGATTTAAAATGAGTAAGGATTATTCAGCTCTGTTTTCTTAAATTAAATAAGAAATTTAATATTTTCTAATTCGATATCCATGAAATAAGTTAAATCTTTTATTATGAGGACTGAAACAATTTATTAATAAAAATTTTTCATAAATTAGTTATTTATTTTTTCTAGATGGGCACTTCACTTGAGGGCAACGTAACATGATAATTTTCGTAACTTCAGGAATCATTTCGTCTTAATTCGTTATGTAAAGTCCGATTTCACAATGAGGCGTAATATGGCGTCTCATTGCGAAATAATGCACCATCATAATGCGTTTTATTACGTTATATGACCCAAAAATTCATTTAGTTGCGAGGAACGAGCTAATAACCAGATGTGTATATATACAAAAAAATGAATTACTAACTGATTTTGCGAGGTATGTATTAGATGAAACTAAAGGATTTGATTGGGGAAAAAAAGAATACGTTAAAAAAAGAAACTTAATTATTTTATAAATTTAAAATCAAAAAAGTTCTTAATAACGGATCGTTACTCGCATTAAGATTTGCTTCGCTAGTTATATTGTGTCACGCTGCAGCAACGAAGTTACATTTATACGACACTTATAATAAGAAAAAGGTCATTTTTGATTAATATTAACGGTCAGAGCTTTTTGATTATTTTTGAGGGATGAGTGAGAGAGAGACTTCATATTAGTCTAATTTACAGATAAAGTCGCTTCGTTTCTGGTTCTGAGCCGCTCAAAATTTTTCGTTGATACCAGGTACTTGATTGACATTTTTTTTTGTTTGGGTGAAACTTTTTTGTGTCATGAGTGGAGACTTGAACCCGGACCATTGAATCAACTAGGTTCGCTAATTAATTCAAAATCCCAGGTCCCCCATCCAACGACTCGTACCGGCTATTAATCAAGTAGGCCGATGATGGCCGGTATACTTGATTGACACCGAATTTTATAAAAATCACTAAACGCTATTAACAAAGTCTAAATTAACAATCAAGACACCTTCTACATAGAAAATTGAAGGCTTTATTAGTTATTCGTTTACTGATAACATTATTTCATTTTTAATAGCTCAAGTTATTAATCTATAAAAATCAAGTGTGAATTATAAGGATTTACCTTTTTTCAAGTCTCTATCTCCTTGAAAATAATGTTTTTGTTTCATAAAAAAATATTCAAAATCTAAATCTGTTTTATGTATACTTTTACTTAAGATCAGTGGAAACGCTTTTAGTAGAGGAACTAATATAATTAAAATCAAATATTTGCAAATTATGACTACATAAATAAAAACAGGAAAAAAAATTTGACATAGGAATTTAGTGGAATCGTGAGTAAATCTGATGTTAAAAATAACCAAGGAAATGATCATTATTCTATAACTTATTTTTATTTAATACTGTTTTTTTTAAAGACATGATACTTAGATAATATTAAATCTATAAATTTATAAAGATTTATAGATTTAATTTTTGTGGTAGTTCAAAAATAAACCCATTATTGTTAAAAAGCAAACATATTTGCATATATGAGTTAGAAAAGAAACGGCAGTTATTTAAGTTCATGAAATACTTTTGACAGCTCAAAAATGATATCTTAGTTTGATTAATAAAAAGAAGAATTTTCGGTTTAAATTCCACGAGGACCTTAGATTATTATAGAAAGGTCATATTTAAATAATGGTAAATAATGCAAAAAATAAAAATAATAAAAACTCATTATTTTCATAAAAAAAATTTATAATTAAAAGTTAAAAATGCAAATTAAGTTGATAGTTTTCCAGAAGGATTAAAGTATTCTTTTTGTTTTTTATTCTTTTTTAATTATACAATCAATTTGTTTCAAAAAAATTTTCGTGTAAAAGAGAACCAGAAGTTAGTCGTGTTCGACAAAAAAAAATTTTTTTTTTAATTAATATTTTATAATTTTTTTTATAGAAAAACATCATATCCTTCATTAAGAATTTTAGAAAAGAAAATTATTTACGAGTTTCACGAAAATTCATTCCGGCTCTTTATTTTTTATGTTGGATCTGCGAGACCAAGAAATATTTTTAATCTTTAATTTAAAAAACTTAAGATTCAAATATTTTTTTTGCTTTAAAAATAACACGGAAGTTTATCTTTATTTTTTTTTTAATTGAAAAAAAAGGGGTTTAGCTTTCCGTTTTAGCGAAAAACATATTTTTTTTTGTCGAGATAGAATTTAATTAATTTAATTCTAATTAACTCGAATTCTCGATACGACACTAGGCATACTCTCAGAGCGATAATATTTTATTCTTCTAATCGAATTTCGGGTATTTTATATCAGAAAAAGAAATTAAATATAAATTACGTGCTTTGAGCATTCTATATATTATAGAAAACAAAAAAAAATATCTTGTTAAATACCTTTCCTCTTTTAGTTGACAATCATTTTGTTTTTTAGCTTCTTTTTTTTCTTCTTCTTCTTCTCTATTTTCATGTTTCTATAAATCACGTCGTTGACACTAACTTATCTTTTTGAATTTAATTAATTTCAAATAATCTTAATTCAAGCTTTTAAATTACTAATAAATCAGGCAACAAAAAAAATTTCATTTTCTTTTTCGTGAAAGATTTAATACTTAAACAAAATGCAAAGAAATGGTTGTAAAATAAACGAAGCACATTTGAATACAATAGCACTTAAAGCGCGACTCGAACATCGCGAATGTGGTTACTTGTGGAAACGATCGAATGATTCGAATGGAAAATGGCAAATTAAATGGTTCGCGTTGTATCAAAATTTTTTGTTTTATTATGAGACTGTGAATAGCACTAAGCCTTTGGGTTTAATTATATTAGAAAGTTGTTATTGTAATAGAATAGTAACAAATACTAAAAACACTAAAGAAGGAGAAATTAAGCTAGTAATATATTTTCTTTTCTTTTTTTTCTGGAAAAAGAAAAAAAAATCTACGGAGAAAATTTGTTATTTTTTTTAGTTTTGTTTTTCGTTAAGCTATTCGAAAGATGGTAAAAATCCGATGGAATTCGGTGCTGAAACAGAAGAAGAATGTATACAATGGATGGAGGCTATTAAAAATTGTAGTTATAGTAAACAAACATCTCAAAATGCTGAACTTCAGCATAAATATTTACATGTAAATCAATTGTATGAAACCGAATCTAAATCGAAATGGCAATATTTAGCTCAAGTTGAAGAACTTTCAAATGAGGTTAAACAGTTAAGAGAAGAAGTAAATTTATTTTTTCCAATTTTTAAACCTTGAACAGAATTTATTAAGAAATTTCTAAATGATTTTTCAATAAATCATTACTTGACGCGATTTGAACAAGGGTTAAACAAAGATTATACCGACATATTCAAAAAGTCGTCAGTAAGATCACAACTCCGCATTGATACCCTTGGTAAAATTTTTTCTGTGAACAGCTGATCAAATATTCGCCAAGATCCATGATAAAAAATTTTATTTAATTTTTGATATTATTATAAAGAATGGCAATCATGGTGGGACGATATCGATAATTATCGATATATCGCATCTAAACTCAGATATCGAATATTATCGTATCGTTTTTTAGAATATCGATATTTTAGAAGAATAAAAATAAAGATCTTTCTTAAAAAAAACATTTTCCCGCTAAAAATTTTTGAAGCAAAATAACATAACTGACTTTTTCGAATCAATAAATTTTAGTATTTAAACTTTATAAAAAAAAAAAATTCTTAGAAAGAACTAACTGAAAATTAATTTTAAAACAATCGATCAATTATTTGATAAATGTTTAGATGGTGTCCTTATTGTATTTTTATTTTATTTAAAAAGAAATTATTTCGAAAATTTCTTATATAATAGACGTATTTTTTTACAGAATTTTTAAAATTAGAATTTTTCTTTTTCGAACTCTTTTTATCTATATTAAAGATAGGCTTTACATTAATTAATTTTTTAAAACGATATTTATCGATAATATCGATATTAATTTTTCGATAAATCGATTATATCGATATTGTAAAAACTTGATATCGTCCCATCACTAAACGGCAATGAAATGATTTTTTTTATTAAAGTGGCTGTGAAGTTCAATTCTATTTGTTCTTTCAATTCGTCCAATTAGACACAGCATTTTAAATTCCTTGCTTTTTCTTTTTATTTATTTATTTATTGAATAGAATTAATCTCCAAATTTGGATAAGTAAATATAAAATTAAAGTAAATTAAATTAAAGTAGTGTTTCGACGGCCACAAGCTGGGTTAGTTAGGTGTTTTACTCAATATAACACCAGAAGATAATTTGGGAACTCATTTGAATTTTTTTTGACTCGCACAGGATTTGTACTCTCGACCTTCTGCTTGGTCGCCCATGACGGTACCAACTGAGCTATCTCCCCTTTTTAATTTCTATAGAATGTTATATTTTTAATAGACCATAATATGATTTTTTTACTTTCGTTGTTTTTAATCACCAGAAAATTGATAAAAATTTTTTAAATTAAATGTTTATTTTAAAGATTTTCTCATAACCTTAATTCTAAAGTGTAAAATCAAAATAACACAATTTAACCCTTTAATCCTCTTTTTAAAAATCAAAATTTAATAAATCTTTGAAAAGATAATCATTAAGTCTGGAAGGCCCGATTTTTTTTTATACCTTTAAGGACCAAAAGGGATTTTTCAACCGTTCAATCTTTTATACAGTTTCATGACTAAATTTTTTTATAAAATAAATCAATACCTACGTGATTGAACGGATTTAAAAAATAAATTTGTTTGGAAACAAACAAATAATTGGTTCACTTTTTATTAAAATACTGGTCGCATATTTTAGGGATTCGCTGCTTGGAAAATTTTTTTTTTCGATTTTTTTACTTAGTTTTACTTAATTATTTTCATTTTTGATCATAATTTGAGTCCTCCCATAACCGTTATTACCTTGTGTGAAAACACTAATCAGTAATTCTTTTTTATCTTCTTTTTAGTCAACATCTTTTTTGAAAATATTGATCAATCTTCGGTTTTTACAGATTGTCTTTATAAAAAAACCCTTTAATTCATAAATTATCAACTTTAAAATTTTTTTTTTATTTTCCCCTTTCCAAATGCTACTTCATCTCCGATACCTAGAATTTTTTATTGAATTCAATGATCATGAGGATATTGAGGGAAAATTACGCTTGTAAAGAATTTTAGATTTTTTTATTTAAGAAGTAAAAATTTTAATTGTTAAGTTTTAAATGTTATTTGATCTAAAGCTTTTAATTTTTACAATCGAAACGGTTAAAACACCGGGTTCAAAAACCCGTTTGGCCCTTTATGTATAAATTTTTTTTTTCCGGAAAAAAGTTTTTTTAAATGATCAAATTCATATTTTTTAAGAAGGTTTCCTAATTTTAGATAAGCTAGGAAAAGATTGGGTTCGAACAATTTTTTTTCGACAAATAGATTACTTTAAAAGACAAAAACGGGTCGAAAAACCTACCGGGCCTTTCAGATCATTTAATCAAAAAAATTAATATCAAAATCGAATATTAATTCTTTTTTTTTCTGTTAAGTTAAAGCATTTCAAAGGACAAAATCAGATATTAAAAACAAAAGTTGAAGAAGAATCATCAGATATGAAACGAATAAAAAAGGTCCAGAGCCTATGTCGCGGTTGGCTTTATCGACGTAGATGGAAACGTATCGTTAAAGATTACATCGAATCGCCAGATGCCCTAAATCTGAGAAAAAGAAATCGTATTGTTTTTGAGCTATTCGAAAAAGAAGGCGAATACATGTCACAATTGGAAATTTTAGTCTCGAATTTTCTAAGACCTTTCAAAATGGCTGCATGTAGTAGCAAACCGCCAGTGACACACGAAGAAATAAATTGTATTTTTCTCAATAGGTAAATCCAAGAAAAATATTTATAAAAAAAAACTTTCAAATTCTAATTTAATTTTTTTTTAAGCGAAATTTTGTTATTTTTGCATCAAATATTTTATAAAGGCTTAAATAAAAAATTAGAAAATTGGCCATCGGTTTTTGTCGGCGATTTATTTGACTTTTTACTGCCAGTCTTAGTTATTTATCAAGAGTATGTACGTAATCATCATTATAGCTTACAAATATTGACTGATTTAAAAATAAAATCAATCGAATTTCGCAATTTACTCAAGCGCTGTGAGGAAAAGCCAAAATGTGAAGGGCGTTCATTAGATATTTTTTTGACATATCCAATGCATCAAGTGAGAAAAAAAAAATGCACTTGATAATCATAAAATTTTAATTATAAATTTTTGTTTTTTTTTAGATTCCCAGATACATATTAATTTTACATCAGTTGATATCGTTTACGTCACATACATCAACAAACGAGCTTTATTGCCTCGAGAATGCTAAGAAGAAACTCGAAGAGCTCTCACGGGTAATTAAAAAAAAAATTGTGCCAATCGGGACTTATCAGTCAGTTCACTATTTTCTTTTTTCAAAATCAATAATTTCTGTTAGAAAAAAATCTTCGGATACCAATTTGACCAGTTTCAAAACAAACATTATGTAAAATTCATGATCATGGTTTTCACCAGATTTATTCATTGAAAATATCAAGTAAAAATAAAGATCGATTAAACGAATAAAATTTATTTATTTACAAAAAATAACCGCTAG
>NTPY01000218.1:0-35357 GCA_002922825.1 Brachionus calyciflorus | reverse complement strand
TGAAAATATCAAGTAAAAATATGATCACAAAAAATAAAGATCGATTAAACGAATAAAATTTTTTTATGATCATCTATTTTACTTTAACAAATATAAAGGAAATTTAAATTTTTAATTATAATTTCTAATTATCTTAAGTTCGCTTGACTATGTAGTTCCAGATAATAATTGGTCCCGTGCAAAATTAACATTTTAAAACCTAAAACTAGTAAAGCTCCGATTTTTTTGAACATTTTTTGAAAAATTCAACAAAAGTTTTTTTAAGCAGTAAAATACTTGACCATAAAATTTTTAATTTTTATCATCTATTTTTTTACTAGGAAATTTTTATAAATAAAACAGGTGATCACCGTGATCCTGAGTTTTACATCATCAAGTGATCTTATAATTTACCAGCCCCCAAGCATTTTTTAAAATCATTTTAATATTTAGCCATAAATTTTTTTATGTTCATTTCGAATTGATCTGAATAGATTCGATTGGCCGGACGACAAAAAAAAAAATTTTCGAGTAATTTTTAATTTTATTTGATTTCTTAGTCGATGCATGACGAAGTTAGCGAAACTGAAAATATTAGATGTAATTTAGCTATTGAAAAAATGATTGTTGAAGGATGTGAAGTAATATTAGATGCAAATCAAGTGTTTATAAGAGAAGGTAAAACTTTTTTTTATCAAAAAGTGTATAAATCAAATTTACAAGAGAATTTTTTTTTCAAAGGACTTCTTATTATTTTGACCTCATTAAAATCAAAAACTCTAGGTGTAAAGCTAAAGGATGTCAAAAAAAGAAATGTTGTCAAATGCTTTCTATTTACTAATCATTTAATAGTAACTACTCGAGCTTCGAATGGTCGACTTAATCTTTTCAAAGTAATTTAAATTCACTAAATTTTTAATAGTTAAAAAAATTTTTTTTTTGTTTGTTTTAAAAGCCTTACGAAGCAATTCCTTTAAGTGAATGTAAAATAATAGAAGATGTAACTAATGAAATTAGTATGATCGAAGAAGAAAGTATTAAAAATATAAACAAATTGTATCGCCGAAATTCGGTTATAATACATTTTGTATTTTTTTTTTTTGAAGACATGTCACTTATGTCAGATGATCATTCAATATCATCTGTTTCAATAATGAGTACAGAATCGAATGGTTCTTTATTTTTCAATAAAGATCAACCAGCTGATTACAGCAGTGAATTCAAATTGATACAATCAAATAATCTTATACATAGAAGTATTAATTTTATAGCTTCTTCTCTGGGAGAAAAACAAGCATGGTGCGGAGATATTAGCCAAGTTAGTCTTAATAAAATAGGCTATTAAATTTTTTTTTATACATATTCTCATTGAAAGTGCATTGATAATTTAAACTATTCAAGTCTACTTCAAAATACAAACACTAGTAACTCAGTGAATATGCCAAATAAAGCTATGCCTTAGTAAGCACTCTTAAAAAAAGGAAATCAAATTTTATTAAAAAAAATTCAAATTTAAAATCTTAAAGTACTGATCAAAAGCTATTTAGAGATGAAAAAGATGTAAAATATTGTAAATCATTAAACTCGTGTAAAGTTCCTCAAGTACTTTATTTTTTTTACATAAAAATTTTTCATTTTTATTATTATTATTTTATTTCTTTTTGTTTACCAAAAGATTCGACAAGCAACTTTGGATAAATTAATTGAACGTCTTACTGATTTGAGATTTTTGAGCATTGATTTTTTGAATACATTCTTATTGACATATCGTGTTTTTGCTGATCCTTTTTTGATTTTAAATGCTCTAAAAAATCTGTACGAATCATCGCCTAAACATTCGATTGAAAATGGCGAAATTGACATAAGGTTTGTTTAATGATTTCTTTAAAAAGAAATAAGCCTTTTTTAATTTGTATGAAACTTAATTTAAATAAGTTAACATTATTGTAACTATTCCTCGCACGACACGATCTAATAGAATTTTTGATGTCAAAATGAAGTTTCTCATTTAGTCACCCGACTAAAAAAAGGCTACTTTTGTTGTATTTTAACTCCTCTCAAAATAGAAAATAAGTTAAGAGTCGAGTCAAAGTTTAATTTTTTTGGTTTTTAAATTTAAAATAAAGACTTGAACTTTAAAAATTTCATTTCAGGAAAATAAGTTCTAGTTTTTGGGAATTTCTCGAGTGAAAATAAGTCAAAAGATTCCAACTGAACAAAAATTACCTTTTTTCCTCGAATACAAGAAAAGCGCGAGGCTTTTATTTGAAGCAAAAAACCTTTTATTTGAGTTTTTTTTAGTTTAAAAAATGTCTCGATTAAAAGTTTGTTTTATACTAAAATTTTACCTTTTGACAATCAGCTTCTTAATTATGTGCATGTCCTTTATGAGTCTTCCTTTTATAAAGATTATAACGATTTAAATTTTAAGCCAATGTACCTAATTTTCATAAGGTACATGGAGTATGTGGAACAAGTCTAATCTTTATATTATTTTAAGAAACTTATTGTTATAAAGATCATAAAGGAGATCCTTTTAGCAATCTGATTGTCGATCCATGTAAATTTTAATTTTGCATCAATTTATACAGCGGTGATTGCGAGATAGTAACGGACGCTTGGCCTCGAGAGATATATGCAACATAAAGTAGTACGATAAGAATTAATGTCTTCTAATCCTTTTCTTAATGACAAAGAATGACTAAATGTGACTTTAAATTTACGCGTGATTAAATGTGACACTAAATGACTACCTAAGAACAACTCATGACTCTAAAAAATAAACGTGACTTTCCGTGACTGTCATTTTTGCCAGTTTTTTTGCGTTTAACGTCTTGGGGTAGAACGTGAGTGTTTTGTTGCAAAAGAAAACTCAACAGAAAAGTTTTCAAATTTCAAGGTTAATCAGGCTAGTGCCCTTATCTATTGCTAGACTGATAAACACTTCATTTATTCCAGAGTTGGGAAACTGAAACTGACTGATAACTGATTTCCAAAAACTGTCACTTACTGGTTTTAACTGACA
The DNA here is from genome assembly GCA_002922825.1 of Brachionus calyciflorus. Classification (NCBI taxonomy): domain Eukaryota; kingdom Metazoa; phylum Rotifera; class Eurotatoria; order Ploima; family Brachionidae; genus Brachionus; species Brachionus calyciflorus. The sequence goes on along the minus strand of NTPY01000218.1, from coordinate 32,353 downwards.
ACATTTTGGTCTTTTTTTAAATAAAAGAAATATTTCAAAATAAAAATAAAATAGTTAAGAAAGAAATCTATAAATTTTTCTAAATTAGAACTTTAACTTAGAATCCTTTTTTACACTGTTCTCAGTTACAAAACTTAGAACTCAGAATAAAAAATAACGTAGGTAGTGGATTTAGCTATAAAAATTTGTTAAATTAAATGTTTTTAAAAATTAACAAAAACTTCATATAAAAAAACATGAAACGTTTACAGTCGAACCTCGTTATTACGATTCTCTTTATAACGAAACCTCTTTAGGAGATAAATAAGAAATTACACTACGTAACTGAAATTAATTGAAATTAACCTCGTTTTAAAGAATTTACGAAAAAAAGTAATTTCTAACAAGAACAAAAAGTTATTGTCTAAAATTTAGCCCATTGATAAAAAAAATAATATATAATATAATAGAAAAGTCAAACCCGTGTTTAAGAAACAAAAAAAAAGAAAAATTATTGTTTAATCAAATTTAATTAATTGCTTTATTAATAATTGTATACGTTTTATTATTTGTTCCGTTTTAATAATCAAAATTAAACTACTAAAATTACGATTACTCATGGTACGATTACTCAATTTATGAAAACTTAATCAACAATTAGGTTTTCATAAATTTGTAATGTTATTCAGTATTAGTTTTTACCTTTTACTGTATAAAGAAATTGAATTTTTTTTAGATAAAAAGAACTTTTGGAACCAAAAAAATATTATAAAAAATTTCATTCAAATATAATGGAACCTTTGTACAACGAACCTCGTTATGACGAACACGTTTTTTTGGAACGAAGCGATTCGTTATAACGAGGTTCTACTGTATTTCTAATAAATAATAATAATAAATAATAATAGTTTCGTTTTTTTTAAATAACTGAATTTAACTGATTTTTGAAAGTTACTAAATAACTGAAACTGACTGATAACTGATTTCTAAATAACCGATACTGACTGATAACTGAAAATTAAAAAATCTTATTAACTGAGACTGACTGATAACTGAATTTCATGTAACTGATCCCAACTCTGATTTATTCATAAAATAAAATAAAAAAATTGATTTTTTAAAAATATTTTTTGTTCATAAAAAAAAATGTATAAAATTTTTTGTATTTCAAAAAACAAAACTTTTTAAATTCAAATTTAATTTATCACAAATCTCATTTGATTTTTCATAAATTAAGTTGATGTTGTTAAAGATTGACAGTTTAAATGTACTAAACCTAAGTACTAATTTATCAACGATGAATTTATTCGATAATCTTGAAACCTAAAAAACCCAGCAAAAACACGAAATAACATTTTTTGCAAAATCAATAAAACTCTCACATTTTATCGCTGTTTAAACAGCGTTTTTGTCTGATTTTTTTTCTCGGGTAAGAACCTTGTTAAAAAGCTTTTCAAAGGAGCCAGCAACGTTATTTTAATAGGTAAAACTTGATTTATAACGCATCAATTTTTTATCAGCAATTATTAGCAAATTTTCGTCTTTTAAACCTTAAAAATTGTGTAATTTAATTTTTAGAAAAATTTTTATTTCGCAAAAAGCTTCAGAAAAAAAGCATATTTTTTTCTAAAAGACTTAATTCGAAAAGGCTTTGTAAATGTTAAAATCTCAAAAAATAAACGAAAATATTTTTTAGAAATGACATAAATAACGAACTTAATCGACGAGTTTCAGTAGCTGGACTTTTTAGGCTTCCATCAATAAACGAAGAAAGAGATGTTTATATTAAACGTGGTAGCAGATTAAGCTCATTTAGAAGAGATTTAGGTATTTGACTATAATTTAAATTCTTACTTTCAAGAAAATTTTAAAATTTTTATCTATAGCCATAGACATTGAAAATTTAAATATCATCGAAAAAGATGAAACCGAGACACCAGAAGCTGATACAGACCCTAAACAAGTCCCATCCTCGTCAATTAACAATAATTTACAAAATCAAAAATCAAAAAATGAACTTCCCGCTCCACGTCTAGCTCCCATAGCCTCATGTGAAACACTTCAGACATGTTCGTCATCCACCAATTGTTCTATAAATTTAAAAGAAAAAGAAGACGAAAAGAAGAAACTAAACGATTCTGTTTATAATACTCAAAATATTACTTCAAATATTCACGAAAAAACAAATAACTTAATTGAAAATGTTTTGAATAACTTGAAAAAAGTGAATGTAAGTGATGGAATTTTTAGCATTAAAACTGAGAAAAAATTTAGGGGTTCTACTAAGCCTCTAGCTGCTTCTTTAGACTTAAAAGAAGCTGAGAAAAGCAATCTCAACAATACATCTATTAACCAAAATACTCTAAAAAATGATGATGATTATATAGATGAAAAAAATGAGGAAGAAGATTTTATATCTGATGAGGAATATGATTATAGAATTGATTCTTCAAATAGAATTAAATATAAAGATTTTATTAGTGGTAATAAAAGTTTTAATGGTTCAATTTCATCAGCCACTAGTTGTGCATCGAGACTAACAGTACATCAATTTTATTTAACTTTTAGCTAAGATTTAATTTTTTTTTATAATTAGTATTGGAAAGATACGCCTGAAAAACCTACTGGTCTTTTAACTTCTAAAAAATACAGTTCAAATACGACAGAAGCGTTATCACTTTCGCCTGCTATGGCATCTAAAAGAACGTCTCTACATAAAAATTCACAAAGTTTAACAACTAATCAACTTTTGATAGCAGTTCAACAAAATGCCCAGAAAATCAGTAAGACTTATTTATTTTCTCATAAAACATCATCACATATACTTGATACAGAATTACTACCGAATTAACAGCGTACCCGTACCCGTGCCCGAACCGTACTCAAAAAAAAAAATATTCCCATAAAAAAAATTCAAAAATAGGAAAAAAATTTTTCTTTTCTGAATATGGTTCGGTACGCGTAAATTTATAATCAAATATTTTCTGTAGAAATTTTTTTTAATATCATTCTATTTATATTTAACACAGTATTTCCACCGAATTAAACCGGTGTCCGTAATCAAAAAAAAAATTTTTTTTTTGAGTTCGGGTACAAGTAAGATTTAAGTATCACTGCGGAAAAATTAAAAAAAATATTGAAACAAAAATATTTTTTTTGAGTATGGGTACGAGGACGGTCCGGGGCTAATTCGGTGGAAATGGTTTATTTCAATTTTTTTTCAAGCAAAAAGATTGAGTGACACCTTCTCGGTTCAGAAAATTCTAAGTGATAATCACAATCGTAAATTACCAATTAGTGTTTATGCTGGTGTCGTAGTTACTTCATCAAGATCGTCGAGACGTCGAACTAGTAACTCTGAAGCGACAAAGGCATTTGCAATTGCCACCTCAGGTTCACAGACATCTTTAGACAAAGCTCAAACATTTAGACATTCATTAGACAGTGCAAAAACACCTGTATTATCTCACCGGGTAGATCGAGTGAATAGTACTGGACCAAGTCTAGATTGTTCAAAGACGAAAAAAAATTGGGCTATTGTAAATACAGCAGCTTCTATGAGAGTCTTAAACGTTCTCAGACATTGGATTACTAAACATCCGCTCGATTTTGACGAAAATTTAAAATTAAAAGAAGAAACCCTTAACTTGATAAATCAAATGCTCAATGAATCACATTTGACTGATACTGAACGCAAAGTAGCCAAGCAAATTATTCAACAATTAACCATTCCATTGGAAAAGAAAAAAGAAAATCTAATAGACATTGAAACTTTATTAAGACCACCTACGGTAAGCATTTTTTCTAGATATAAAATAATAAAATTTTCTCTAACTTTGCTTTTTTTAGACACCAGGCAAAGTGAAATTTTCAGAATTATCAGTTTCTGAAATAGCTGAACAAATGACTTATATAGACTATCAAATATTTGCATCAATATCAAGCCAGTAATTTTATTTTATTAATTTCTCGCGAAGTAACGACCTAGTCGTAATGGTAGTTTACAAGTGTTTTTAACGAATTTTTAGTTAAAAATCTCGCTCGCTAAATTTCAATTTTATTCTCAAACCAGGAAAACTTGAGTAAATCATTTTGAACAATACAAAATAAAAATAACTTGTAGTATTTTCCTCCTTTTATATTCATCGACTCTTCTTTATTTATCTTTTTCAGAAAAAAAAATGCATCAGTTTATATTAATTGTTTTCTCCAGAGGAAAGGAAAATTTGAGTGATAAAAAAAATGGTTCTTGGCGACTATGTGATCAGATGTTCACAAGAAAATGTGACCAGGGGTATCAAGGCGACTTAATGATCTTTCTAATCACTAAAACTCTGGTCACCAAATATGTGATTACAATATTTTTTAAATAATTTTTTTTCAAAAATGAGATCAAAATTTTTATTTTGTGATCAGAAAAATGAAAGAAAATCACGTAAACATTTTTTTTCAAAAATGTTTAATATTCTGAACATATTTATGTTTTTACTTTTTTGAATTTTAGCTTTGTTTAGCTAAATTTAGACTAACGATTTCAATTTTATCATTTAATAGCTGGGTGTGGAAGAACTACAGCTTTTAAAACGATTAGTTATTTAATACCCATGAGTTTAAAATTTTCAAATCGAAAATAGAGAGTCAGATGGAACTCATGTTTTAAGTTCCGTAACTATTACGAAAATTGTTCAGAAACCTTTAAAAATAAATCTTAAGATATCAATTTTAAAAAAATATATAATGTTTTTACTTTTGCTTATTTAACTCTCATACCGTTCTCAAGCTTTTTCTACTAAGACTTCCGTTTCTTAAGATATCACAATACTTGTGATCAATAAAATTTTTTGGTGATCATTATTATATGTTTCGAAAAAATTTTATTAGAAAAAGATCACATATTTGGTGACCAGAGTTTTAGTGATCAGAAAGATCACAAAGTCGCCTTGATACTCCTGGTCACATTTTTTTGTGAACAGCTGATCAAATAGTCGCCAAGACCCAAAAAAATTTGTATTGTAATAGAATTTTATAAGATAAATTTTATTTTTCAGAATCAATTTGTATTTAATTTCAATTTTAACTTTCAAAAGGGAACTATTAGGACAGGCTTGGATGAAAGTTGGTAAAGAAAGAAATGCAAAAAATGTTTTATTGTTCAGCAAACGATTTAATGAAGTAAATTTTTTTTTCTAATAATTAAATAATAGGATTTATAATAATGAAGTTATAATATTTTTGCAGATGTCTCAATTGGTAGTTTCTGAAATAATAATGAGTGCCAATCATTCTCAACGATTGGAGAAATTAGAAAAATGGACAACAATTGCAAATATATGTAAATTTTTGAAAAACTTCAATGGTGTTCTCCAGATAATGTCGGCTTTTGCGAGCACTTCAGTTTTTAGACTCAAATCAATATGGGATAAGCTTTCGAAAAATGTAAAAAAAAAAATTAGCCTGGCAATTCTTGTTATTAAAATTAACTTTTTTAAATTTTTCAAGAGTCAACAAACGATAGAGACACTTCAAAATTTAGTATCATCCGACGGTCGATTTAAAAACTTAAGAGACGCTATGGTATTTTTTTTTATAAAAACAAGAAAAATTTTAATTTTTTAGAATTTTTTTTTAATTAAGAATAAGTGTGACCCTCCATGTATCCCATACTTGGGTATGTATTTAATGGACTTAGTATTCATAGAAGAAAGTACTCCGGATTTTTTAGAACGAAATTTAATTAATTTTTCCAAATTGAGAATGGTATCGCATATTATTCGAGATATAAGAACATTTCAGCAAAGTAAATACTCAATACATCATAATAGAAGAGTAAAATTTTTTTTGGATTTTTTGGAGAATACTTAACTTGATAGTTTTTAAATGTATTTTTTTAAGGTTTGTGAATATTTGTTAGATACTAGTAGTTTATTAACGCCAGATGAAGCTTACAACAAATCACTTACACTTGAACCTAGAAATTCAATTAATCCTACTACCAGACGAATAGACGAGAACAATAATAATGAAAATAAGTTGTGTCCTAATTTTATTAGTTAAATATCATTCCATTAATTTGCGGTTGTCGAAAAAATAAATTTAGAAAAAAATTGTAAAATAGATATTTTATTTTATTAATATTCAATTATTTTTATTTATTGTTTTCGTTAAAAATTCAAATAAAATTTTCTAATAAAATTCTCTCTTTCTCACAATTTTCTTCAAAAAATTTAGTTTTAATTTTTTTTTAGAATTAAAAATTTTCTTTCTTAGCTTTTTAAACGAGATTAATGTTTACCCATACTAAAATATACAATTACTTTCTGAAACAGAAAATTTTAGAGAAATCGTTTAAAAGTATTTTTATGTCCGTTTCTAAATGGAGATTTTCGGATGAGTCTTCATCGAGAATAAATTCTGTTAAAAATGCTTAATTATATTTAACAAATGCAAAATTTAAAGAAGAATTTTGTTTTTAGTTTGGCGGAAGATCTTGTAAAATCTTTTCAAAATGAAATATTTAAATTTAAAATTATTAAAAAATTTTAAATTAAAATCTTTAGAAAAACAATATCTGAATATTTAGTTCGGCTCAGAAAAATGGAGCGTAGCGACTTTATCTTGTTTTTTTGTGATTTGTGGTTAAGAAATTTTTAAAAAGAAATGTTGATTTTGTGGCGAAGAGTTACTAGATGTGGAGAAAAGATAGGGAGACCCTTTTTAAACTGTAATTATTTTTTAGAATAAAATGTTTACACTTCAGTGTAACATCGCTTTTGTGATTTCTAATTTTTTAAGCAGTAAGTGGATTCTAAAAACACAAAATCGCCTTTGAGCGTAGAGTTAAGGCTATAAGCTAAATTTTTGTTGCAGTCATGATTAAACTTTTTAATGGTTAAAAAACAAAAATTAGCTTAGGATTGTTTTTTATATCGTTTTTTAAATTTTTAAACGTTTAAATTTTAAAATGATTTAGTAACTAAAAAAATTGACAAATTATGATTGATTTGCTAAAAATCCTGTTTTAAACTATTTAGCTATGTTATTTTCAGGATAATCCATCATAAAACTCATTATAGTTCTTTTTTTATGCGACAATTTTCAATTATTTCCAAATCCTGGACTATCAAATGTTCAGAATTTTTATTATTCAGGCCTCTTTTTCTTCTTCCTTTATCACAATTGATTACCGCGTTGCATATACATCCGAACATACAGTTAAAAATTTTTTCTCTTTCGCTTTAAAAAGTATTACATTTTCAAGCAATATCAATTTTTTTAAACAAAAATAGCTAAAAATTTGTCAAAATAATCGAATTCGTGTGTCTCGGAGAGAGCTTTACCCAAATATAAAATAATTTTAGACGAAAAGCCTGTATTAAATGAAGATACTACAGTACATTTTTAAATGAGTTCACAAGTTTTTGAACATATCTTATGACGGTCTTAAATATCCTTGTGAATGTTTAAAAATCTCTTAAACAACTTAAGGAAAAGTTTTAAACAACAAAAAAATGTTTTTGAAAATTAAGGATATACAGTACATTTCTAAAATAAGTTGACAGTCTGCTTAAGAGGCTGCTTAAGACCGTCTTAAGAGATTTTAAGCAGTCAAAAATCTATGCTTAAGAGGTTCTTAAGACGATGCTTTTGCTTAAGCAAAAACTGCTTAAGAGTTGCCTAAGACGATTTTCTGCTTAAGACGTTTTTCAAAAATTTTTCTAAAAAACATAAAATAAATTATGTTAATTTCCTTTAAATAATTACCTGAGTAATATTAATATGATTTTTTAATTAAAGTATTTAATTGTTTTTTTTAAATCAAATTTATTTTTAAATTATTTTATCGTCTATTAAAAAACAAAAAATTTTTGAAAAAAAATTAAAGCTTCTTCTAAAATTAAAATTTTTTGACTTCCTTTGAAGATTAATAATTTAATTAATTTTGCTTGAGAAAAAAATAAAATTCAATTTTTCGGCCTTGTTGAACTTTTTTCTTGAAATTATGTGAATTTTCAGCTGAATTTTTATTTTTTATTCAAAATTAAGGATTAAAGTTTTTTATTAAAACAATTAACGTTCCTTATTTTTGTTAAAAAGCGGCTGTTCAATTAATTGTTTATTTAAAGAATTTTAAAGTTATTGCAATCCTTCCTTTTAAAAAAAATTTTTCTCAATAAATTTTAAGAAACATAAAAATAATTTTTTAATTGTTAAAAAATCAAAGTCACTTAATGATTTTATTAAATTAAGATTAATTAAATGATTTAATTAATTTAAATTTTAGTAATTTTTTTAATTTTTTTGCCGTCGGCCGCGCATTACTTTTAAAATTTTAATAAATTATGTTAATAATTGCTTAAGACTATCTCATGCTTAAGAGGCGTCTTAAGACGATATTTTTTTTGCTTAAAACTTGCTTAAGAGTTGCTTAAGACGTCTTAAGAGGCCTCTTAAGCATGTCTTAAGAACCTCTTAAGATTTGCTTAAAAAGTTGTCAACTTATTTCAGAATTGTACTGTAACATCAGAACTCGAAAAACTAGACTCTAAGATTGATTAAATTTGGAAAAAACCAATTTAATTATTATGAGGATTTTGGAAGGTTAATTCACAGGAATTCAAAATCAGAATCAGACATCAATCAACTAGAAAAAGATTTTCAAAATGTAAATTTCAGCTATTAATAAAATATTTAATTATTTTTTATTTACATCCTTTATCTTAATAAAATATTACAAAAATTAAAATTTTTGGGAGGTATAAATTTATATTTTAAAGTGAAAAAATCGAGACTTTACTTTACAGTAGAAATGATTTAGAACTTAGAAGAAACGATCGGGCATTTGAAAGACAAAATATTTCAAAATCATTTAACGGTTATAAACATGGAGTTTTAACAGCTAAGGAAACTATGTGTTCTTCAAAAGGTTTACTACAGAAAACATTTTCGAAAATAATTTTGGAGAGGCTCCGCTCCACAAAATATTTTTTTTTTGGGATTTGAACGCAACTGTTCAGTTAAATAATGCCGGTGATAATCTACTTCCGTGATTGACTCAGGTGTCCGAAAGATTATTTTTATAAGAATCTTGAAATTTTCTAAGAACTCGTTTCCCATTTGATAAAAAAGAAAAAGTCTTTTCCTAACAATAGGATTTTTTATTAAAAATTATTTTTAATTTATAAGCTAAACTTTACAATTCTATAAATAAATTATCTCTATAAATGAGAAAAAAATTAAAATTTGACCGACACTAAACTCATCCATAATCGTTAAAAAATTTCCATAAAAAATAAAAATAAAATATAAGTTGCTTTTTTTAGCCAAATATTCTTTCCTTAACCGAAATTAATTCTATAAAATTGATTCATTTTCGTCTTTATTATTATTACTTTTATTTCTATTAACAATTCTTAAATCTTTAACGTCAAGGTTAGGTCTTACAATCTAGTAAATAAAAATGAAAGATTATTTTTAATAATTTTAATTAAATTTAAATTTACATACCTTTTTTAGTGATCCATTTGATTTAATTACTTTATAGAATGCATAAATTGGAATGACCAACATTGATGAAAGAGCCATCAGCCATCCTATAGCTTCTCCCCACCATGGGTACACATAATTTTTATAAGTAAATCTCTCGTAATTAATTAAACTATAAAAGGCCACTGATACACATAAAAATGGTGTTAAATAAAACCAGCATATTTTCCAAAATTTTCCTGGATAATAACCAATCATATCTTTAATATCTTCGTAAAACTTATCATTTCCATAAAACCAGGACACGGCTATACATTCAAAAAACATTAAAGTCAACAGCGCCCAGCCACTAGAAGCGTATGTGTTAAATATATTAAATATATAGATACCTCCCTGGGTTAAATTTAATAAACCAAGTAAATAACTAATTAGACATACTACAGCTACAAACATTTCTTTTCTTTTTTTTAAATATTGTGGCCATTCGTCAACACAAGCTGTAACAAAACCCTCTACTGTGCAAAACTAGATAATAATAAAATAAAGCTCAAAAAATTATTTTTCTAGGCATACGAATCCAAAAAAAAAATTTATTTCAATTTCGCATTCGTCAAGTAATTGTGCACATCGAATACGTAAAGTGATTTTTATGTTGCGACAATTTGAAATTAAGAATCTTTCACAACACTCTAATTTATTGTTTTCTTTAGCCTTTTTTTATATACAAATCTAGCAACATGAAAAATCAAAAATTTATCTTTTAAACTGATAAATGTGTTCAGAAAACCAAATTTGAAATCGATAATTTTCCTATTAAAATGTATTTAGTATAACATTACATTTTAAAGCGAAAAAATCACTTTTCAGATTCGATTTTTTTCGAAATTTTTTTTTTGGCATTCAAATGCATGGTGGTACTTAAATAAAAGCTAAAAAGTTTCATACTTGACTATCTAATCCTATAAACAAAAGCATCAAAAAGAATAAAACAGACCAAAATGAGGATATTGGAAGTTGATTAATTGCATTAGGATAAGCGACAAATGCGAGGCCAGGGCCTGAATCTGCTACTTCTGCGATTGACTTATTTGTTTGTTTAGCCATAAAGCCCAATACAGAAAATATTACAAAACCAGATAGCAAACATGTTCCCTCATTAAAAGCTGCTAATATTAATGAATCTCTTTTTTATGGAAAATTAAATTTTTTTTATTCAAGTTTTAATTAATTATTAAGTTACCTATAGCAATTGTTGTTATATTTGTTGTAGCTTCCTAAAGCAATTACAGCTCCAACGCCCAAACCGTAAGAAAAAAATATTTGAGTCACAGCATCAATCCACACCTTTTTGTAAATTTTTCATTAAATTTTTTAAATAGTAAACAATTATAATGAATCAAATTATTTTACTTCCGAATTTTTTAATTTATCTAGCCTTGGTATGAATAAGTATTTAATACCATCCCAAGCTCCATCGAGAGTTAAGCCTTTCACCAAAAGAATCAGCAGTAAAATGTATGGAAAAAGCGAGGTAAAATAAACAACTTTTCCAGTCCATTTTACTCCTTTCCAAATGCAAAAGTAGCATAAAATCCACGCAAAAAGCAAAGATACAGCTAATTCCCAACGGATGTTTCCTTGATCTTCAATTCGGTCAGTTTTTTGTAATGCATTTCGTCTAGACAAACAATAATCAAAGATAAAAATTAAAAAAAAAAATCATTCAAATTTACTCCCAAAATTCTGCAGCCGACGAAATCGCTTCATTACTAATATTAACCAAGTGAGTTAAATTATAAGATGAAATGCACTTATCTGTATTCCACCAATTTCCACAACTAGCCCATGGTAATGTTTTAGCAAATGAGTGCCACAAGTAATATAGTGCCCATGCCAAAACGACTATATAATAAGTATTCAACCAAAACGCCATTATTGCGGCTGCATACCCAACACCTTTAAAAACTGGACAAATTTTCCATACCCCTAATCCACCTATACTTAATGATTGACCTAGTGCAACTTTTTATTTAAAACTTAATTTAAAAAAACTATGAAAAATATGAGTAAAAGAAACCATTTACCTTCCATGAAAAACATTGGAATACCTCCGAAAATAAGTGCAAGAGTGTATGGTACCAGAAAAGCGCCGCCACCATTTTTATAGCAAAGATAAGGGAATCTTAAGATATTTTTTATTTTAAATAATTTTTTAGAAATTAAATGCTTAAGTTTACCTCCATACATTTCCAAGTCCTTAAAGAATTTTTTTTTAATATAAAAGTTTAAATTTAAATCTTTATAGGGAATTTTAAAAATTTTTTCTTATGATTTTGTTATTTTTTAGGATGGATTTTCAAACATATTATTTAGTTCTAAAATAAAAATATTAATTTTTTATACCTATAGCGTATCCAACACATGACAGTAAAAAGTCTAATTTAGAGCTCCACTGTTCTCTTGGTAAAATATTTTCCTCGCTTTGTTGAATAATTTGGTCACTCCTTGCTGTTTTTTCAGTCATTTTTAAGAAAAGCAAAAAATTTTCTTTTTCTATTATAAAAAATTAATAAAATTTTTTTTAAATTTTAGTTTTTAGACCGGTTATGAGGATTCTCTCAAAGAAAGCAAAAAAGACGCTTTTGATCTGAAAAAATATTTTTTATAAGATGAAAAATGTTTTCATTAAACAGTAAATGACCCTAAATGTGAATTTTTCAATCATTTTTTCACTTTCTCATTAAAGCGTCTTACAAATAGGCGAATTTCCTCCTAAAAATGTAATAGTTTAGATAAACAGTACTAAAAATACTAATGCTAGCGGGGACTTGAGCCCCCTCATTTTTGGGGGTGCTCAAAATTTTATTGATTGAATCAATGTATTAAAATGTATAATAAATGTAGATCAATGTATAAAAGAGTCTTAATAATTTTGATTTATTCCATGAAGTGAACATGAGAAATAATTGAAAGAAGGGACTTTTCTACCAGTTCAGCATAATATTTATTATGAGATTAAGTAATTGATTTATTTTTTAAAAAAATTATTGGTACGGCATCTTAACGAAATCATTCGTTTTTAAGACTTTGAAATATTTTTGTGTTGAAAAGATATTTATTTTTTTTAATTTGTGCTTAAAAGTTTTTGATTTGTGGTGAAGAGATTTTTTAATAAAAATGGTTGATTTTGTGACGAAAAGTTTCAAGATGCGGGGAAGAGTTTTTTATTGTGAGCAAAAGATTTTTTTTGTGCGGATGAGGGATACCCTTTAATTTTTCAATAATAAAACTGAACTGTGATTAAAGTGTGTGGTAATAAAAGTGTAACCTGACTGTGTGAAAAAGTGGGAAAATTACGATTTTCTTTCGAAATAACATCAGTTTGTAAGAATTGATTTGTGCACACTTCGGTCATTATTCATTTAATTCTATTTTAATATTTTATTAGCTCTTAATCAGTTTCTTTTAAATATATAATACTATTCATTAAACGAGAAAAATTTTTTAGTTTTAATCTTCAAGACGAAAGCTATCTTTGGAATGAAATAACGATTAATCCTTATATACCTTGACTTATTTAAAGGAGACTTATTTATATGAAGAAATTATTTTTGGTTCTATCTAAAATAGTTGCTTCATATCGAAATTGTAAAACATATAAAACTCTAAAAGGTTTAGTGTAAATTAAGCACTTTTTTAGCTAATTAAAATAATTCAACTAAAAAATTCTTTGTTAGGCACTATCTATAATATGAATAGTATATATAGTACCTAGTCTTCATATCTCAACTAAGTAATTTTTATTAATAAAAAGAAAATAAATTAACCTTATTAATTTTAAACTCAATTTTAGAAAAGCTAATGCTTCAAAGCATCTTAAGGGCTTAAAAATAAACACTTAGGAAGCAGCTTGCATTTGGAGTTAACATCAAAGAAATAAAATAAATACATTTAAATATTTAGATGAATTTATCCTATTAATTTTAAATGAAAAATCTCACAATATTATAATATCATTAAAATCAGATTATATATGAATAATTTTATTAGATACAATTTGAGAAAAACTGCAATTCTATTTTTATATTTAACTTTAATATTAATAAAATCAAAATGAAAACAACCTTTGACTCTTGACTAGACATAGCATTAGCTACAATTCGAATTTCTAACAATCAGGTTTTTTTATTGCAAAATGATTATTAGTGCATTTTTTATACATTTTGCGTTTTTGATGTTTTTGCATCTTTCTTGTTACAAATAATATGCAAATACATATTAGAACCAAAGTTGGGATCAGTTACATTAAATTCAGTTATCAGTCAGTTTCAGTTAATCAGATTTTTTAATTTTCAGTTATCAGTCAGTATCGGTTATTTAGAAACCAGTTATCAGTCAGTTTCAGTTTTTTAGTAACTTTCAAAAATCAGTTAAATTCAGTTATTTAAAAAAAAACGAAACTATTATTTTATAAGAAATATTTTTAAAAAATAAACGTTTCATGGTTTTCTATATGAAGTTTTTGTTAATTTTTGAAAACTTTAAATTTGACAAATTTTTATAGGTATCACTACCACTACCTACTTTTTTATTCTTAGTTAAGTTTTGTAACTCAGAACAGTGTAAAAAACGATTGTAAGTTAAAGTTCTAAGTTAGAAAAATTTATAGATTTTTTTCTATGGCTATTTTATTTTTATTTTAAATGTTTCCTTTATTTAAAAAAGACCAAAATTTTGTCAGTTAAAATCAGTAACTGGCAGTTTTTGGCAATCAGTAATCAGTCAGTTTCAGTTTAACTGATAACTGAAATTAACTGAAACTGATCAGTTAATCAGTTTCAGTTTCCCAACTCTGATTAGAACATTTTAAAACATTAAGTGCAGTGTATGCTTTTAAATTTTACATTTTAGTTGTTAATTTTTTTTGCTCTAATAATTTACATTTATTTTTGCAACTCCCAATCGAATTTTGATTTGATTTCGGCGTAATAACGGTGCCAATCTCTGATGTACATCGATGTTGAAAATTCTATATCTTTGATGCGACATCAAATTAAAGCTTTGAAGTGAAATCAATTTTGGGTCAAATAAAAAATTTGATGTGACACTAGCAACTATGTTCAAATTGAAACCAAATTGACATCAAATATTATGCCAGCTACGCATTAGAATTTTTTTGCTAATCGGTTTTCTTATGCCATTTAATTTTTTTTCAAAAACTTTGAGTCGACTAGCAAATCATCTAACTATTTTTTTTTTCGGAGTCGACTGTAATCTACTTTCGAAAAATTCGAGTCGACTATAGTCGGAAATAAAGTCGACTTTTTAAGAGTCGACTCACAACACTAATTTTAAACTTTAAGTCTATCCACATCTTTATAAAATATTTTCATGATAAAAATACATTTACACATTTGACCTTTTTATGACCTGTCTTTTAATTTTCTAAATTAGAAGAGGAATTTTTTAAAAAAAGATAAAATTTTTTTTCCTGTTTTGTCGGATGTAGCATAAATTTTACAAATAGTAGAAATTTAGACTCTTAAAAAGTTTTATTCCGTAAAAAAATCCACTTAAAATGCTGAATTGAAATTAGTAAAAAGAAATAAACTCGACAGCCCCTAAAGGCTTAAACCGAATCGTTCAAAAAGAACAATCTCTAATTCACTTTAAGTCTTTTTTAAATTCATAAATCTTTAAAATTAAAATTTTTGCTTTTAAACTCTTTGACTTAAAATTTACAGTGTAGAACAGAGGAAAATTTTATAAGATAGTAATAAATTTTTTTTTATTTTTTTGCTCAAAAAAGATAACACATGCTTGAATTGATCAATCAGAAAAATGTTGCTTCTTTCACTCAAAATTTTAATGTGTGCGTTGAAATTTTTTTTTGTTTGTTGAACTGGTCGCCCCAAGGTTGGAGCCGATGACACTAAATTTAATGTAATCTAAAGATTTATATTTAACATCATAGTAATAAAATTGTGAAAGTTATTTATAAAAAAATTAAGTCTTTAATCTTTTTTTAGCTTATTTAGCTTCCACGCCCGCTCAATTTAGAACATTACACTACTGACGTCGAATTTTTGATTTTTTTTTCAAAAACTTTTCAGTTTTAAAAATTTGAAAAAAAAATTTACTTTAAAACGAAAATTCGGTTTTATATCAGGAATTGAACAGTTTATACAAAAGCTTAAAGAAAATTAATAATTTTTATTCAAAAAATTTTATCCAAAAAAAAAAAATTTTATGATGTTACCATAAGTATCCGCACATATGGTAACAGTATGTCTCAAAAAGTTAGAATCAAGCTTGTTTTTTATTTTAATTGTTTTAATTTTAAATTTATTCCTGCCGTTCATTTTTTCAAAGATGAAATTAAATTGTTTCAGATTTCTTTCGACCTCTGTCTCATCTTTCAAATTATCAAAAATTTTTAGTCTATTTAGCTCTTTTCTTTTTTCAGACCATTTTTTGGCTTTTTTGGGAATCTTTTGGTAATCTCAGCTAAATAAGGTGTAATGTTAGATAAATGACTTTTTTGGCAAGCTTGGTCTCAAATAAAAGATATTTAAGTTTTTCATCACTGAATATAATAAAATTAATATGTAATTTTCATATATAAATGTTTTAATACAGGGAAATTTTTTAAAGCAACTTTATATCAATTTTGTATTTTAGTTTAAATTTTTTTTCTTGAAATGAAAAAACACATTTTAGTATCTTAATTTTTTCAATGTAAAATTTTCCTCATAAATTTTCTCAGACGATTTTATTTGGGTCTAGGCCATTAGATGAACAAGTGCTCACCAAAAAGGTGACCAAACCATGTTTACGGCTTTAGCGAACAATTTGTTTACCTAATTATTCTTAGCCTTATAGGTGAACATATTTTAGTGAATAAATTTTGGTGAACAATTTTTAAATTAGGAAAACCAAAATTAGTCAATATCAAAAAAACTCAATTCAAAGTTTAGCGTATACTTTCTTAAACAATTTTCGGAAAGTAAAAGTCTGACTTTAACTTTATAAAATTAAGCATTTAAAGTTCAAGTCTGACTTAGACAACTGATCAACTCTGAGGAAAACATTTAAATTATTATGCGACTTATTTTTAAAAAAATGAATTCTATCTCATCGTTATAAGTATTAATTAACTTCTGATTAGACGTAGAAGCATTATTATTTAAATTTTCTGTTTTTTTAAATTTGTTCTTCACTTTCTTCATCGACTTCCTCTCAAAAATTGTTATTTTAAAATTTAGGTTTTTAGGTGAACAATTTTTTAAAATAAGCGAACATTTTATATTTTATGTGAACAATATTAAATGAAGTTAAAAACAATCATCATCGGTCGGGATTCTAAGGAATATTAATAAAGCTGTTCTAACTCTTCTTATCTCTGGGATACTTCGCCATTTCGGTTGGTTCTTACTTTAAACTGAAATCACTTGTTTTAATTTTTGTTAATCACCCAGTTTTTCTTCTTTCACGAACTTAAGACTGGAAGAATAAGTCCAATTATGATTTTTTAGACTAGACAATGAATTTTTTATAACGGGGACCAATTTTCTTTGGTTGAATTTCTCAAAAAAAAACTTGTTTCATTTTATTTTAAACTTTTTCTTATGATAAAAAAGAAAAAATTTAAGCAAAAGTTTCCTTGAACTAAATTGACTTTTTGAATCAATTTTTGATGCTTCAATGATTTCAAATCACATATAATTCTACATTCAAAATAATTTCTTAATTCCAAAATTTTTACATAAAATTTCGAATTTTATTTTAAAATAAAATCCGATAAAGATGTGCTAACAAAATGTATTTCAAAATTGCGCAAATTTAAAGTGAATATAAATAGGCTTACTTTTATCAATGAAAAAGAAAAAATAACCATTACATGCCAAATATTTGAATAATAAAAATGTTTTTATTAAAATTACATTAGACTAAAGGTGTGCTTACATTAATTGCCTTATTTTAAATTAATTTCGTTTCTAAAGTTTCAAAAATTTTATTTTTCCTAAATGCTAATTTTGGTACTCAAATTCTGTATTGTTTTTTTTTATACGTAGATAAAAATGAACATTTTTCGCGTAATTAAATACATTTAATGCTTACTTTTATTTAAAAAAAAAACTCTAATTAAGCTCAATAAAAACGAAAATATCAAATTAATTATTATTACCTAATACCTTAAACTGGTATAATTTTTTTTCTTGCTCAACTGAAATACTAAATAACTTTGAATGACTGATACTAAAATTTAAGAAGGAGCTGCATGTCAATTTAATTCAATTAGCTTTAAAGACACTTTACGGGGTTTCTTGTTGAAACCAAGAAAAAATTATCATTAAAAATTTTTGAAATATTTTATGTTTTTTTTTTTTTTTGAAAATAAAGAAAAAATTTGCAACTATTCATAAACTCGAAAAAAAAATTAGAGAGAGAGAAAGAGTATCTATAGCTTAACTCACTACGTTTTTTAAAATAATTTTTGAATGAACTAAACTTTTAAGAGGGGGCTTTAATTCGTTTTTCTCATTACTCGTTGAAAACTTCATATTTTAAATAAAAAAAATTGTTTTTTTTTCTAGACTAAAAACCCTGCGAAATAAGAAAGTTATAAAAGAAGAATAAAAATGTTTCTATTCGGCAGAACTAAAACACCTCAAGAATTAGTTCGTACATTGAAGGATTTGCTTTTGCAATTGGAAAAGGGTGAGAGAAAATATGAAAAAGTAAAATAATAAATTTTTTTTATTTCCTAACTTTGGTTTCTTTTATTAGTTTTTAATTAAAGATAGCCGAAGATGTAACTAAGTGCTTGAGTGGTATCAAAAATATACTTTACGGTACACAAGACCAAGACCCACAGACTGAAGTAATTGCACAACTAGCCCAAGAAATATACAATTCTAATTTAATCAAAATAATGATCGATAATATTGTTAGAGTTGATTTCGAAGGAAAAAAAGACATAGCATCTATTTTTAATAACCTTTTAAGACGTCAAATTGGAAATCGTTCACCAACAGTTGATCATATTGCTGGAAGATCTGAAATACTGTCGAAACTTATTTCTGGGTAAGATACAGAAAACCAAAAAAAATATAAACCCTTAATTTTATTACATAATTTGATATTATTTGATTTACTTTATGATTAATTTTTTTCTCTTTACTTTAACTTCTAACTTTAGGGTATTATTCAAAATATAATATTGCATTTTGAATAATTTATTTTAATAATCATCTTCTATCAAATTGGGTCACGTCGACAATATTTTTAAAAATGTTTCGTTAAAAAGCTTTTTTTTTGCGCCAGAAATTACAGTGCTGATCTGCTACAAGGATTTTACGTAAATTTACGTACAAGAAAAATTTTGTTTTGAAATTCAAAAAATGAGAAATTTAGTTCACTTTAATTTATTATCACTACACTTTACTTTCAAAATTGATTTTTTTTTTACATTTTTTTACCAAATTTTACGTAAAAATAAGTAAATTTACGTAAATTTATTTTTGAATTATCTACAAGATTTCAAAAAAAGGTAAAAAATTACGTAAATTTTGGAAAATTTTGCCCTTTTTTGATTTTACGTAAATTTACTTTTTTTACGTAAAAAAGTGTAATTTTACTAAATTTTACAAAGTAAATTTACGTAAATTTATGTAAAATCCTTGTAACAGATCAGCACTGTAAGTATTCTTCTCGGGTCTGTCAAAAGTAAGTAGAGAATTTTGAAAGCTTTCAGAAAATATTATTTTCATATTTACCCGACAAATATTTAAAAAGTTATTCAAAATAAATTTCAAAATTTGAATACTTGAAAAAAAAGTTGATCGGTAGTTTTACTGAAAATCACCGAACCAAATAACTCCAGCCATTTAAAATTGCTTAGATAATTGACAAAATTTAGTTTCACAGTACATTTCTGAAATAAGTTGACAATCTGTTAAAGACGTTGTTTAAGAGCATTTTAAGCGATTCTAAACAGTCAAAGATCAATGCTTAAGAGGTGTTTAAGGCGATGTTTTTCTTAAGGAAAAATTACTTAAGAAATTGCATAAGCATATGATATTTTTTGCTTAAAAATTGCTCTTGAGCTGCCTTAAGACATTGTCAAAGTGACTTTTAAAACTTTCTTTTAAGATTTTTTGTAAAAATTTGTCAACTTATTTCAGAAATGTACTGTATAAAAATAAAAAGTACGATAAATCGAAAAATTTTACAAATATTATGGTCAAGTTACCCAAATGCCATTTTTATAATGCATTTTTCTTATCAGTGTTAGAAAATACTTTCAATCGATTATATACTTTAACAATTTTAGAATATGACACTTTTTTTTGTTAAATTGTTTCCCAAAAATAAATTTTAAAAATTATTTTAGGGTGTAATCGATAGAATACATTCAAATATCTAACAGTTAAGAACTTGATTCTAACCATTTATCCTAGAGTACTAGGAAAACGAAAAAAGTAAAAAAGCCTTTTGCACTTTCACTTAAGTTTTTGAAAAACTTCTTTTTTTCAATATATTTTTAAATTTCAAAATTATCCAAAATAATTTTAGAATTTCTGTCTTATATTTTTTTGTTTTAAAGCTATGATTGTCAAGATATAGCATTAAATTGTGGTATGATGTTGAGAGAATGTTGTCGTCATGAAGAGCTTACAAAATTAATTATAAATTCAGATCAATTTTATAAATTTTTCGAATATGTCGAGTTGTCAACTTTCGATATAGCATCAGACGCTTTTTTGACATTTCGAGTAAGAATTTTAAGTTTAATTTATGAAAAAAAAATTGTCGTCTTTTCAATTCAATTATTTATTAAGGATTTACTCACAAAACATAAAACTTTAAATGCAGCGTTTTTGGAACAGAATTACGATAAATTCTTTGAAAACTATCAAAAACTACTTCATTCGGACAATTATGTCACCCGACGTCAATCGCTTAAACTTCTCGGCGAACTTCTTTTAGACCGTTATAACTTTACCGTAATGACTCGCTATATAAGCAATCCGGACAATTTAAAATTAATGATGAATATGTTAAGAGAGAAAAGTCGTAATATTCAATTCGAAGCTTTTCATGTTTTTAAAGTATTTGTAGCTAATCCGAACAAGCCTAAACCAGTGACGGATATTTTACTAAGAAATAAGGAAAAATTAATTGAATTTTTGTCTAATTTTCATTCGGATCGAAGCGAGGATGAACAGTTTAACGACGAAAAAGCTTATTTAATCAAGCAAATAAAAGAGTTGAGAGAAGTTTAGAGTCTTTAAAAAAAAATAAATCAATTTAGTCTAATCAATCAATACAAACAGGAAAAATATAATTTAAATAAAAACTATTAAAAAATTGTTGTGAATGTCCAATAATGGCCAAAATTCAACCATTAAAAAATAGAAATAAAAACAACATGGATTATTTATTTAAAAAAAAAAACCGAATTTAATTTTTAAAAATTTTTAAATTTTGGCATATTGTAATTGGCTCTTTTTTTTTTTGTTTCTATTTAGGGTAAACTATTTAAAAAAAATTCTTAAAAAAATAAGAAAAAAAATAATCTATTTTTTTCTTTTTTTCTTCCTCTTTTTTTTTTGATTTTTTTTCGAAATAAAAAATTCTATTTTTATAAATTTTATTTAAAAAAAATCGAGTTACTTAACAAAAATCTTTATATTCCTATAGGAATATAATCTTAATATCGTCCCTTTTAAAACCAATTGCTCTATTGAAAATTCATATTTTCAAATTTTAAATTTATTAAACTTTTTTGAAATTACAAGTGACTGTTCACAATAAAATGTGAACTAGTCCGATTTCGGTTAAAAGTTGTGGTAAGATAAAAAGATAAATATCATTTTTTTTAATTAAAGTTAATACTAGCTTACTTCCTTGTTATTTAGGCATGTTAAAGGTTTTTGTCAGTTTTCTTTTTTCAATTTTTTTGACCAACAAAAATCGCTCTGCAAAACACTTAAAAGGACTTTTGGCCTCAAAAAAAATGTTGCATGGTGAAACAAAATTTGCTGCACCTGTAGGCAAGTTCTGCAAAAATTGTGAAATTTTGATTGCGTATTTAAATTAGACTTTTTTAATTGTGTGCATTTTGCAGAAAAACTTTTTTATTGCAAAATTTTAGATTTCTCTGAATTCTTTGCAAATTTGCACACAATTAAAAAAGTCTAATTTAAATACGCACAGAATTCAATGTGCAAATTTGCACAGAATTTTGTTCATACTGGTGTTTCTTATGTTCCCAAAATGAACTTTCCTGATCATTAAATGAACGTTAACTACCTTTTAAATCTTATAATTTTTTTAATAATGTAAGATTTTTTTTAGGAATTAAGAAAAGTTTCAAGTTGTTTCAGTCTTGATAGAATTTTTTTAAGATTATGACTAATATGATAACTTCGCTTATGCAATTTCAGAACTTTGGTAAACTTTTAGATTTCGTGGCAAAATTCTAAAAAAAATAAGTAAAAAAAGTTTCTTGAAACATTAAGTGTACTAATAATTTTTTTGAGTGTACCAATAAGTTTATTAAGTGTATGATTCAGTAAATTGAGTGTGTGGAAACAATTTTTCCTAAAAAAATGAGTATTTAAACACACAAAATATTTGATTTTTTAAAATTTTGATCGATTCTATCTTAAACTTAATATTTTCTTTTTGTTTTTCTTCTTTTCCGGAATTTAATAAAATAGAGTATGTTTAAATTATACTGAATTAGACCACTCCAAATTATCCCCCTACAAAAATTTACAAAAGTTTAATTCTACCATGAGCATAAATTCAATACTGGATTATCTATCGAGTGTTTAAGGTAATACAGTCGACCCTCGATTGTTCGGACAATTCGGTTTTCGGATAGATTTTCTTGGTCCCTACCCCTAACTAAATACTTCTCTATGTAAATTCACTTTATTAAATCGGATTTTTATTCCGGTTTATTTCATGTTTCGGACAAAAAAAAATGTCCAGATTTTAATGTTAGCACATTAAAATAAACTTTTTTAGTACGTAATAATTTATAATGCACTAAACTATAAAGAGTTTCATTTTATCTAATTGAATTTTTATTGTTAAAAAAAAAAGATTTAATTTAAAAGAAATAAAAATTAATTTATCAATTAGATCTGAAGATTAAATATATCAAAATATTACTTATTAATAATTTTTAACTATAATTAAGTTAAAATCCGAAATAAATTTGAAAAAAGTCAATAAAAAATCTTTTTATTCGGATTTTTATCAAAATTAATTGAATTCCGATTTATAGCTTATGCGGAAAACTTAATCCGGAATGGTATTTTTTTCGGTCCAAATCGTTCCGGTTTAACGAGGGTTGACTGTATAAATAAATAAAATAAATAATTTTAAATTTTAAATCTTGTATTTTATTTTCAAAAAGAATATATATAAACAAAACAAAGAATGTTAAATTTATTTAATAAAAAACAATTTAAAAAAAAAAGAAAAATTAAGAAAAAAAACAAAAAATAAGCAACAAATTGGTCTTAAACCGTGAATTAAATTCATTCGTTTTTTGATAAAATAAAAAAAAATGCGCAAGGTTTTTTTTTTTAATGTAAAAGAAAACTTTAAACCTAATCTTGAAGAAATCATGTGATCATTTTAATAACATGTATGACTAACTTTAAAAATTTTTTTAAATGTAGCCATATTTAATGGCTATTGGCATAAGCAGAATTAAAAAACATATAAAATTTCTTAGACATATTCTCCAATTAGAACTTGGAAACATGTACTCACCGATTCGACGTGTTAACTTGTTGAGTTCGTGAGCTATACACATAAAAATGAATATAGTTAGAATGGAATTAAGTACTGTATAATCTGGTAACAGAACTAAAATTCCATTTGCATCTGCTGCTAGCCATATATGATACGAGCAAACATATAATTCCAGTGATATTTTTCCAAACCAACTAAATATAAAACTACACTTTTCCCTTAAAAATTGAAGTGTATTTCTAAGTGTAAAATATGATATTACTGGTATGATCATTAAATAAGCTATATAGGCATCACATTCTTCTTTAGAACGACAAAATAAAATAAAAACTCCAAATGATATCAAACCGGCTAAGGATATTATGACTAAAATAATTTTATTTCTAAATGATAGAGCAAATTTATCTCGGCGTTTTTCGCGAAATTGTAAATTGTCATCTTCATATTGATCTAAATTATTTTCATAGTCATCTATTAAATTAAGCTGACGGAGTATACAAAAAATAAGAGCAAACATCATGCCAAATACAAATGAGTAACAATGAGCCGACCAATTTTTTCGCCAATCGCTTAGCATATCGTCTGAATTGACAAACATAAATTTCCATGGTCGAGCAATGAATATTTTTTCGAATAAACCATCCGATAAATTCAATAGTGTAATTATGCATATAAATATAAAAAGTTTTATAATCATGTAAATAAAATGATATGGATTATCTCTAGCCGTATTGGCTGATACACGTGGATACATTACCATTAATATGTACGCACATATGAACCAGAATGTAATCAACGGAATAAATGCATAGAATTGATACATACGGTTCATTGTAAAACATAACATTATTGGTAAGAAGTTCACTCGAAACAAAAACTAAAAATATATAAAAAATTTAATAAAATCCGATTTAAAATTTTTCGATTGACTGCTTATAAACTTTTTTAATTGAAATAAAAAGAAAAAGACCAAGTTCTAAAAAACCAAATAAAAAAAGAAACTTTATTATGGTATATTGACGCGACTCAAGGGGTGCATATGACCTGTAACATCAAAAACTAGCAATAAAAGATTTTTTATCAAATCAAATTGAATTAAATTCATGTGTTAAAAATGTTTTGGATTATAGAGCTAACCATGCTTTAAATAATGATCTGATAAAGTTTTTTGTTTTTTATTTTCACCACCAAAATTGCTGCAAATTTAATCTAGGGTTATTTTAAATGTTGAGCAAATTTGCAGATAATTTAGAGATTTCTGCAATTAAAAAATGTTTTCTGAAAATTGCACAACATTTTAAAAAGCCTAAATTGAATACGCAATTAAAATTACACAATTTTTTGCACTTCACCAACAGTTGTCAATCAATTATTTTTATTGTCATAAGTAATTTTATGAGCTTTGCAGATTGATTTTGGTGGTCAAAAAAAAACAAAAACCTTTAATATGCCTTAAAAAATTTGGTTTATATTTTTCAGCTTGAACTAAGCTTCTTTATTTTAAACTAAAACAATCTACAATTTCAAAAATATAGAAATGACTGTAGTATGACCTTTAAAACAAACATCTTAAAATTTTTTCAAAAATTATATCGGGTGTAAATCTGAAAATATGTCTCCAAATAATTTTTTTCTTTTAAAATTTTACTCATAGTCTCTTGAAACACCCTATCAAATTATATAATACACCCTTGCTTGACATGTCTTAGAAAAAAAATTCGAAAAATAGTTCTAAAAAAAATTAAAACTTTACAAAAATAAATATAAAAATTATAATTTGTCGGCTATTGTAAAAATAAATATTTTTTACAGAGATAAGTTTTATTTCATCTTAAATATACTTTAAACGACGCCTCTTGATATAAATTCTAAGATTATTATTTTCAACTCTTTCGCAAAAACCCCCAAAAATTATTTGACTTACTAGGCTTAAAAATTGAAAACTAAAAAATAACTATGACATGTCTCCAAGGTCTTCTAAAACCATTTTTCGAATTTTAATCAAGTTTTTTTCTAAATCAAATTTAGTACTTTTTAAACTTTCAAGTTTACGAAAAAAAAATCCAAAAATAAAACAAAATAAATGAGCAGTTTTTCGGATACAATAATGTTATTTTTTAAATATGAATGAGAAATTACCTCAAAAAATCTAGTAATGCTAAAATTAGACGTGTTCCAATAGTACATAAAATGACCATATCCACTAAGAAACAAATAGGTACCAGAAAAAAGTTTAACTAACAAATAAAGCACTGTACTATCTTTTGCACCACTTAGCCGATAGAATAATATAAACATCTGCATGAATCCTTTTAACTCGTCTGTTTGATATCGATTCATAACTTTGGCTAATGGCAATTTATCTTGAAAAAATAGGCCTATGATTGTCACATAAATAAATGGTATTAAGAATGTAATAACAGTAAAATGTTGATTTTCTTTCATAAAATAATTAGCTCTTGAAAAAAAAAAATTTTTAAATTAAAAAATAAATTCCAAAAAATATTAAAAATGTTACCTATCACATGCAAAAAAATAGAACATAAATAGAGCAAATTTCGATAGACTTTTAAACAAATCATAAAATCCGTTCGAAGACGCTGCATTTTTACAACTCGATGTCAACGTTATTTCAGGTCCGAACATATTTATACGATAATTTGTATAATTAAAACAAAAATACCGGGACAAGAATAAGACTAAAGTTACTCCAAAGCATAGAATATAAATTGAGAAAATAATTTGTTGTATAAGGGAGACATTTTCAGGCTGTGCACAACATGATCCATCTTTATAATTCATTCGATTATTACAGTAAAGATTAAATAAAATTTGTGAGTCCATATTTAAGGCTTTTTGACCTAATAAAAAACCATCAGGACTATCTTGTTGGAAATTTTTTGATACTAAACGATTAGAACTCCATATATTGACTGGAGAATTGTATAATAAGTTAACTGCTGCTTTATTAAACGAATCTAATTCGTCATTTGTAAATTGATCATTGTATGTTTTGTTAAAATAGTATTTATACTCGTCTAGGCGATCTTGCAACATCCAATAAAATGAAGATGATTCAGACCATGTCCAAGAAATAGACCCGTTACTAAGACCTGGTAGTTTATTTTTTAATGGATATTTTGAATCATAATCAAAGCTCTTTATCAAATCAATTAAATTTGTTAAATTGGCTTTGAAGAGTTCCAATGATTCTTTTAATGTTTGATTATAGTTTAGATAATGCTTTAATTAAAAAATAAATAAATTAAGGCTTTTACAAATTTTATTACTTAGTTACTTACACTAGCCATTCCAAGAACTATAAAACTAGGTCTACTGTATTGATTTGATAAAAAATATTCAATTAAATTAAATAAGGAATCGTCAATTACTGGTTTCCAAATGAAGCTCTGAAAAAAAAATTTCAAAAATTAAATCAAGTCTAGCTTATATTTAATACCGAAAATGACCAATAAAAAAGATTTTTTCTCAAAATTTTAATTTCTCAACAAGTGGCATTGAATTTTTGGTTTATACTGCATTTTTCGCGAATTAACGGCGTATCCGTACCCGTACCAAAAAAAAAAAATTTTTTTAAAATTAAAAACAATTTTTTAGAATTTTTTAAATTTTTTTAAAATTAATTTTTTTTTTGGTACGGGTACGGATACGCCGTTAATTCGCGAAAAATGCAGTAATAAAATGAATTAGACAAAAATAAAATAAATGGCTTTATTTTCGTATCATCAGAAATTTAAAAAGTTTTCTTATGTAATGACATGTGATTGGCCGTTAACGACATGTCACCAAAAAAAAATCATATCACCTATTAATAAACGAAATTGTCCAAACAAAAACGTTTTTTGGTCAATTTTCGATATTATTGAAAATTGAGAAATAATACATATTATAGATAAATTTTTTCTTAGACCAAGTTTGAATTTTTTTGAACTTTTTATGAAAATTAGTGTCAAATCAAATTCTATACTTACTATTTCTAGATTTAAACTTGAGCTTTTATAAATATAATCCTTTTCATCTGTATCAAATTTAACATCAGCTGAATAATTAAACACTGGTTTTCTAAATGTACTCGATCGTTTTCCTGGTATAGAAGTACTAATCGTAGTAGTAGGAGTAGTAGTAGTTGTACTTGTTGTATAATTATTTTTAAACTTGTAATCGTTAAGTCGTAAATTAGCGTCAAATTGGCGTATGAACGATTTAAACACTTGTCTTATTCGACTATCACCAATGAAAACAAAATTATTTTTGCCATTAAAATATTTTATGTATTTAAAACAAATTTGAGCATCCCTTGGGAAAAAAAAAAGTTTTTTTGATTTTAGAAAATTAATAATTAATATTTTTGATATTTACTCATCAGTATAATTATGAATCATGCAACCAGATGGTTGCCATTGATTATCGCCTTTTAAATAACCCTGCTCTAACAAACGATTACAAGAATTTCTTCCATAAAATGAATTCAAGTAACCATGATAAAATATAAACGAAAATATGAGGATAACCGAGATTAATTTTGATGTATTTAAATTTAAATATTTTTTAATATTT
Organism: Brachionus calyciflorus; assembly: GCA_002922825.1. Taxonomy (NCBI): domain Eukaryota; kingdom Metazoa; phylum Rotifera; class Eurotatoria; order Ploima; family Brachionidae; genus Brachionus; species Brachionus calyciflorus. The sequence goes on along the minus strand of NTPY01000218.1, from coordinate 4,534 downwards.
TGCGTAAAATGCTCTTTGTCTTTATTATTTGTATGAAAGTTATTTGTTTTAGGATGATTGAGTTTGGGAACTAGCAAGTGTAAACTGTCGTTTAATTCGATTAATTCATTCTCGTGTATTTCTTGATTAAGATCATTTTTTTCAATATTATCATCTGGAATATTATCATCAATTAGCTTAACTTGTAGTTCGATTAGACTTTCTCTGCTAGATGATGTTTTCATTCTCTTGTCAATTTTAGTCTTTAATTCATACTCATTCTCCTCTTTACGAAAAAAATTGTCAATTTTTTTTCTTTAATAAACTAACTAAAACAAAAATTAAAAATTATTATTAAAATTGTTCAGAAAAAAAAATTTTTTTTTTTCTTTTAATGTAGTTGCAAATTATGCATTTATTATTTATATTAATTTATAAATATACGGTAGTTGCAAGATTTATACGAATTATAAATCTTTCAAAAAAGAAATTATGATTAATTCGTAAAAAGAAATTTAATTCTATGGACTAGTTGTCTTACTTGGTGGTTTTTGCACGAAACAACTAGTTACACATAGAACAAATTGAAGTAACCATGTCAATAATATATGTAATTGAAATTTATTTTTCAAGTATTTTTTGTTGTTGTTGTTGAAAAGTTGTAATTTTTTGGATATAACAAAGGTTCTTTTTTGTTAGTTCCCATAAAGGTAGAAATAAAAAAGCATAATTATTATTTGATTAAGTTTTTTTAAATTTTCATTTTTTAAAATTTATTTCTTTTTGTTGAATTTCATGCTTTTTGAATATTATTTCATAAGTTTTAAAAGGCCTTGGTTAATTTTTTGCAATTTCTACCTAATGATTCACCATATACAAAAAGATGTAATTAATTGAAAATACTTTATTCCCACTTTTAGGATGAAATTAAAAAAAAAATTCTTAAACTAAAAATCAAGAATTTAAGAGTGTTTAGGAAAATTAAGCACAAAAAATAGATCAAAGTCCAGAAAATATTGTTTAAGAATTTAAGAAAATTAATTTGATTATCGTATTAAATTTGAACCTTCCGTAACTCAAATAATTACTTAACTTAAATAAAAAAACAAATTTTATAATGATTTTAAAATTGAATATCGAATTTACGTCTTTTTTTAAAATTCTAATAGAAATTTAAAAACGGTAAAAATGTTTAAGACAATTTGATTTCATTCTTTGAAGATTTAAATCAGAACGTCTTTATTTTTTCTGTTAGAAAAGCTCCCATTTAAAAAATTATTTTGCAAAAAAATCTTGAAATTGTTTTGAAATTCTTCAAGTTGTTTTTCTTTTCTTGGATTAAGCTAATATTAGAAAACGAATTTTTTTATTAAAAATTGGAACTAATTAAAAATTTTTTTTTATAATTAAAAAATTTAGCATTATTTTATAATTTAATTAGAGAATTGGTGTTTATTCATAACTTATATCTTTGCTGATAATTCAAAGTAATTTTGAAGGAAAAATTACTAAATTTTTTTAATGATTTTAATTATAATTTTATATTTCAGTAAGTAGTTACTTTCTATTCACTGATTTCAATTCATTCGATTTGATAAAGCTTTTTTGTTTTTTGTACCTCTTCTTTAGCTTTAAATTACTAGAAATGTAATAAATTTGCTGCACAAAGATGTGAATATTTTTACATTTATTGATTATGTTAATCTTATTGCGACTTGGACTTGAAAAAAAAAGTCTTGGGTGATGGATTAGAATACCTCAAAAAAATATTACGCCTTAAAACTCAACTCTTATTAAAAAAAAATGAAATCATAATATCATCTTTTTTTTCAGACTTGATGTATATTTTATTTATAAATAAACTTTACATCAAGTCAGTTCTAAAAAAAAAGTTCAATAAGAAAAATTTTTTAGAATGTAGCAAAAAATTTACAAATTGTAGAAATTAAAATTTAATTCCGAATTTTTATTTAGAAAATTTAAAATTTAAAAGAACTTAAAACAGAGTACTTTCAAAGCAACTGGTCGTAAGTTAAGTCAAGACTCGAGAGAATTAAGTCAAAAATTTAGCCTAAAGCCTCACTTACGATCATCCCCAGGAAACCAAAACCCCTGAAATTTGTTTTTTTATACAATTTTTCTTAAATTCAAGTTCTTTTAAGTTTTAAGAATCTTTGATATATGAAATCTCAAATCGTAATTCAAACTTAAACAAAAAACTCGAATAAAATAAGATTAAAATTTTTAGATATATCTGTAAACGCCAAAAACAATGAGGCTATTGGTTCCATTAAAATATTTCATGTAGGTAATTGAAAATTTTTGCTAAAACGAAACTTGGTATAAAATTCTAATAAAACCAAAAGATATTTTTCTTGACCGAATTTTAATTTTAATTGAATTTTAAATATAAATAAAAAAGAAACATTTGAATTTTTTTAAATTATTTATTAATTCTTTTTTAAATGATTTTTTTTTTAAAATTTGCATTTTCATTAAAAAATCATTAAAAATTTAAACTCAAAATGGTTACTTAAAAATAAATAATTTTAAAAAAATAGTTTATTAAATTCGACAATTTGTAACAAAAAATTTCGAGGATATTAATAACCACGGATGTCAGATAAATAGAGACCATATGGGAAAACAGTCGTAACTTAATTATTTTTCTTTAAGGAGCTATTAAAATTTACTCTTAAGAAGAAGTTTCTAGAGTCTCATATAAAATAGGGTTTCAAATTAATTTACCGTAAACCCTTGCGAGATAGTGCGTGGGCTATTTTTTAAATCCTGGGGTTTGGTGCATGCATAAGCGACCATCTGTGTTTTTTCATGTTTAAATGCAGCATCAAAACACGAAAAAACCTGCAATAAAGCCGGGTCAAAAACCGAAAATTCTATCTTGACCCTGCACTAAAAAACGAAAATTTTAAAAATAATTTTTGATATTTTTTTAAATATTTTTAAAAAATTAGAAAATTTCAAAATTTTAATAAAAAATAATTTTCGTTTTTTAGTGCAGGGTCAAGATAGAATTTTCGGTTTTTGACCCGGCTTTATTGCAGGTTTTTTCGTGTTTTGACGCTGCATTTAAACATGAAAAAACACATTTTAGTGCACGCATCATAAGGGGGACGATTTTAACATATGGTAGATGGTCGCTTATGCATGCACCAAAACCCAGGATTTAAAAAATAGCCCACGCACTATCTCGCAAGGGTTTACGGTATTTAACAAATAGACTTATCCTCTTAATGGAATTGTATTTTAAAAAATATTTTGAAAATAAAAGAGAATAAACGATATTTTTTTTAAAGGAGATTATTCTTTTTTTAGATATTTCAATTTTAAAAGAAACAACTAAAAATGAAAAGTAAATATTTGAGTCTTAAACGTGAATAAGTATCAAATATTTGGTTTAAATTTTAAATTGCAAATTTAAACATCTTTTAGGTAAATTGATAACACTTTAAAAATTTGAAATTTTTTTATTAGAAAAAAAATTAAATATTCGATTTCAATATTCATATCAATATATATGAATTCATGATTCTTATAATTGAAATTTCTTTAAAAAGAAATAATAAAATTTTAGCATTTTTAATTTTTATTGAATGAAGCAAATATACACATCGAATTGAATCATGAAGCTAAAAAAATTAATGGAGATACTTAGAAAAGGCTTTTGATTCAATCAACCGGAAAATGATTTTTGCATTTTTAAGACATTATGGTATTCCATCAAAAATAGCTGATCCAAAATTTTATATGGCTCTTCTTAAAGTAGAGTGTTTTTTAAGGTTAAACATCAAAAGAGTCCAATAACAACTGGAGTTCTTCAAGGAGACGACTAAGCTCTATTTCTGTTAATTATTGTCGCATTAGAGATTTATTGGAGTATATTTGAGATTATTTGAAATCTAATTGGTTCTTAAAGGAAAGTGAAAAACAACTGACTGGATAGAAAAATTTTTTTTTTCGACAAAATAACTTAATTTTCTGGTAGAGATTTTTGTATTTACCAAATAGGTAATTTTAATATATTATATGTATAAATTGTATATATTTTTGCTTTTGAATTGTACATACTTTTCAAAAATTCAGAAACTTCCTAGGGTCAAAAAAAAAATTTAAAGCGGAAAAATTTCGGTAAAAAAGCAAAAAAAATGGGAAAAGTCATTTGACGCATAAAAAATGATAAAATATAGCAAAAAAATAAATAAAATAGAGTATGATATTTTTTTTATTATTTTTAGCATGAAAAAAAAATAACTTTAGTATATAAAGTCAATTTATAGCATAACATTATGAAATTAACGCATGAAAAAAGTGAAAAAAAGTATAACATGAATAAAAATACATTATACAACCAATCTAACTCAAGGGTTGATTTTGCTTTTGCTATTCGACTTATTTTCTTGATATTTTGAATGTTTTTATCTCTTGTTTCTATTGTTGTCATTTTTTGGGGGTTACTCGGACCTGTTTTAACTAATGATAATTTGGAGTAATTTTTGCATCAAAAACATTATTTAAAGGTTCATTTTCAATAATT
>NTPY01000100.1:414247-439565 GCA_002922825.1 Brachionus calyciflorus | reverse complement strand
GACCATCAGGCGTACTAAATGCAGTCTTTTCAATTGAATCCGGATCCATTTTAATTTGCCAATAGCCTGACCTCAGGTCAATAACACTGTACCAAGATGAACCTTTAAATCGGTCCAAGATGTCTAAAATATTAGGTATAGGCCATTTTTCTGTTTTAGTAACTTTATTCAGTTTTCTATAGTCAATGCAAACACTTTTGCTACCATCTTTTTTAGGCACCACGATTACAGGGGAGGACCATGGCGACCTAGAAGCCCTAATAATACCTGCCTTTAACATCTTATCTATTTCTGATTTTAGGAAGTCTCTTTCTGTTTTTGATTTTCTATACGGAGGTGTATATAATGGCAATTGATTGTCACTCTCAATCCTAATTTTATGTTCCATAATGGAACATGCGCCAAGTTCGTCAATTTCGTTCGCGAACATTTTAGAAGCTGAATATTTTAATTTATCAAAATGAATCAGCTCTTTCGAATTTAACTTGCTTGCAGGTTCAAGCTTTATATCAGACATCTCCCAAAAATTTTCCTCTTCTAATTCTACTTCGTCGACATTTAATTCTGAAAGGAACATGTCTGCCGTATCATCTCTATCTAATTTCTTTAATATCCTCATTTAAATATATTTTATCTTCAGGGAAACTAAGCATAGCTTTATATGGGTAAATACCACATTTGGTTTTACAAAACCAATCAAGACCTAAGAGGACATCATTATCCTCGTGGTCAAATACTACAAATTCAATCATGCAACTATGATTGTTTATAACTACTTCTAATGGTGAAGTTTTACCACTTACCTTGGTAATTAATCCGGTAGCTGTTTTTACTTTACAGTCGGATGGTAGTATTTCTATATTATTTTTTACGGCTATGTCGTGTGACAGGACTGAAACTGTCGCTCCACTATCGAAGCCTACGGTTAATTCTATACCATTTATTAAGGCTTTAGATTGAAGTATATGATTCGGGCTATTTGTAAGCGTATTAATTTGTTCTATTTCATATTCCTCGCTATCACTATTAGATATATCAATCTGATTTATTTTCTTTATAGGTATTTTGCATTGATTTGCATAGTGCGCTTTTCCTTTGCATCTATGGCAATTAATTACGGTTTTATTTACGTTACGATCGGGTAGTTTTTGATGCGAGTAGTTCTTAGGTTTATTGTTATTTTTGTACCATGTATTTTTACTCTTATTATCATCCGGTTTGGATATAAAACGTTTTTCGAAAGGTTTATTATTAAAGTAACTTGTTTTATTTATGTTTCGATTAACGATAAATTTTTTATCATTATTTCTTGTTTTGATGTAATTAACATTCTGAATTGAATCGAAATCTTGTTCAAGATTAGTTGCAATAGCCATAGCATTATCAAGATCTTTGACCCCTCTAATCTTTAATTCTCTACGAGTTCTGTCTTTTAGTCCATTCATATAATAAAATAATTTATCTTCTACAGACATGCTTTCTAAATGGAAGGTTAATTTTAAGAACTTCATATTATAAGCCTCTATTGTCGAATTATCTTTATGTTTAAGATTTATTAATTCAGTTCTGAATTTGTCGGATTTATGAGCCTTGCTAAAAGTTTTTCTTAGAGTTGTTTCATAATCTTTCCAACTTCGGTGTTCCATAATGTGTTTCCTTAGAAGGTCGAACGAGTAATCTCCAACAAATGGAATAGTTTCTACTAATCTATCTGTATAACCGATTAATGCTTTATTGAAACTTTGTTCGATTGTAAAAGCCAGTTTTCAACATCTTCTTTCGATGAACCAGTAAACTTTGGTGTTAATGGGTCTATTTTCTTATTCGTTTTTGGTACCACTAAGTTATTAGTGCCTAAATTATAATTTATTGATTGACCTTGAGATGGTTGCAAAATTGAAGGACTATCAATCTTTGAACAGTAAGGTGTATATGGATTTGAGTATTGATCGGCTTTTATATTGAATGTATTACTTGCAGTTCGCCCTAAGTCGTATTTAGGTGTCACAAGCTGTTTTGTTTGTAGTTCTGAGAAGAGAGAAGCTTTTGGGTTTGGCTGTTGAGGACTAAATTGAGTTTCTTCAAGTTTAAATTGAACTTGTTGACTCTTTTTTGGTTGTACCGATTCATTTTCTTTGAAATCTCGAAAATTTCCAAGCGTATTTTCGAAATTTGAAGTATCATAGTACAATTGGTAAGCATTTTTGTTCATTTCATAGGAACGTCGTTCATTTTCAAGAACCGTTTTTAACCCTTCCTTTTCCTCAGTTAATGATTTATTTGTAATTTCTAATCTTGCGATGTAATTGGTTGCATCGTCCGTAAATTCTTCTTGAAGATTTTTATCTTCGGCTTCTTTATGAATAATACCTTTCTCTTCGTCGAGACTTTCCAGAGTTGTTTTAATAAGATTTTTTAACTCTTCTACAGTTTTAAATTCAGTCTCGATGCTATTACGTATCTTGGATATGGCGTCCTTAGATACTTTATAAGACTTTTCAAGGAGATAGGCAAGGTGCCTAAGTTCTCCCCATTTCAGTTTCTTAATTTTATCTCTAGCCGTACCATCGAGTATATCAACAATGGTATCCTGTTTCCCTTCATCTTGATTAATATTAATATTGTCTGCTGACATTCTATTCTTGACTTAACTTAATCGTATTTTTTGCGCTGCTACCAAATATGTTACGTTATTTTAAGTGTCCTTAATTGTTCGTAACTTTTCCAGAGGTTCGATATTAAAGATGATTAGAATTTTTTTAAAAACTTTATTTAAAAATAAAATAAAAACAATATCAAATAACTATTGAGAAATCTTCCTAAATCCTAAATTGTTATGATCTGTCTTTACTAGAAAACTTTCTCGTATTTATAGGCAAGTTTTCTAATAAAGATTGTAAAATAAAGTTCAATGACCTTGTTTCCTTTTCTAGCTTATTCCATTCATGATTGGTTGCTGAACATTTGATTATTCTATTTCATTCATGAACATTTTACTATTTCCTTTTTTGTTCTTTCATTGATAGACGTTGTAATAATAAATTAAACTTTTGTAAGAAATAGTAAACACAATTTAAATAAATTAAACTTCCGTAAAGAATATTTAATACAAAGATTAAAATAAATTAAACTTTAGTAATAATATTGCTTACATTTTAAATAGTAAAATAAATTAAACTTTAGTAAACATCAATGAATACAATTTAAAATAGTAAATAAATTAAACTCTCAAATAATATTAAAACACATTTTAAATATTACAAACTCACTGCAAACATATAAGGAAAAATATAAAATATAAAATGAATAAAAGTATTATGTAACATGTTTAAAAAATGCTTTCTTTAAATCTAAAAAAATAACAATCAAAAAAGCTTTTAAGAATTTTTATCGAAAAAATAAAAAATTTAATGAAAAGTTTTTTGCAAAGAGATTTTAAAAAGGACTTAACTCTAACAGGAAAAGGAGCGTAGCCAGGGGTGAAGCATGTGGGGCGGACTCCCCAAAGTAAATTTTTTAACGGTTTTCCACATAAATTTTTTAAAGTTCACCCTCTTTTTGAACGTATTTTTGAGAATTTTATAATATTATAATCTAATAAATTTAAGTAATAAACTATTTTGAATATTTCAGGCGTTTTTTAGATCCAACTGAAATTTAAATACAATTTAGGGCCAAAGGGAAATTTAATAAAACTTATAAGAAATAATTGAGACACTTAGCTCTGTTATTGAGGAAATTTAAGATGCAACATTAGATGATTTAAACGAAGACTTCTATAGAAAAATTTAGGTTTTTTTAGAAATCATGTTAACGAAAAAAAACTTTATTTAGAATCGAAAATTTGACCAGATTTAAAAATGAAAATGGATTTTTGTAGTAATTGATAATGATTATTAAAGCTCAAAGAGCTTATTTGATTTTTAGTAAAAAATTTATCTGTCTTTTCCGAGTTCAAATCGTAATGCTGAAAGAATAAAGAATTATTTGAGAAACACAATAACTCAAGAAGGTCTAAATGACATATTGGACGAGGAAGATAATATAAATATTGACAGAGGAGTAGACATTTTTGTAAAAATGGAAAATAAACGACTATTTATTATGAGTTTTATGGATCCGTTATTTTAAGTTAAATTTAAAAAAAAACAATTTTAACTTAAAATTAAACTCAATTTTGTTTTCTATAAAAAATTTCAATTTTACCCACTTTTGATGACCACTCTTCCACCTCACCCTAAACACATAACCTTGGACAACTCGCACCACATGTTCAAATATCATGGATACGCCACTGAACACGATAAATATAGTCTTACTCTAACTCTAAGTTTTTTAAGAAACTTAGTGCTAAAAATAAACGACATGGCATTAAATTTTTTTGAAAGGTTTAAGAAAAGTCTCCTGTCATGCGGCATTTATTTTCGAAATTTTGAATTTGGTCGGTCTATTTAGACTCCAAAAAATTTAAATGTTGTATTTAATTGAAAAACTTAAGATGAATAATCAAATATTTTATCATTATAACAATTTTGAATAACTTTCGAGAATAAATCCATTAAATGTCACTTTCAAAAAAATTCAAAATTAAAATGTAAATGTAGCATTTTAATCAAAATTATTGATTAAAATACAATATAACAAGCTGCATGGAATATCGTAGAATGATTTAATTTTAAAATTTTTTATTTAAAATTATTAATAACGGGTGAGTCAAAATGTTTTGAAAAAAGTTTGAACCGAGAAAAAAATATGTTAGGATACTTAGAATNTTATTCAGAAAATTTTCGGAATAGCTTCTCAATTTTAGGAATAAAGATACAAATATTTATGTTTTGGGGCACCTTAAAAATTATGTATAATTAAATCTAGACTTTAAAAAGATTTTTTCTTAAATTAAAAAAATAATTGCTAATAATTAATTAAGATCAGGCCAGGCTTGACAGGTTGATCAATGATGCTTTAAATGATGTATTTCATAAGAAAATTATTAGAATTAATGGAAAAAATAATAAATATTCAGCAATTTTAAATTTTTTTGATTTTGTTACCGAATTCGAAACCAAACCAAAGAGATCAATACCATTAAAGTGTTTTCAGTGTGGTAAAGTATTTAAAGCAAAGTTAGGAGAATCTGGTAATTTGAAAAAACATTTAGAAAAGCGTCACAAAAATTTAAAAAATTGGCTAAAGAGTTACTTAAAACATATTAATAGAAATTCAAGAAAATGGAATTTAGACAATAATTTGACTGATTTAGCTAAGTATTTTTTGACTTCCTCAACTGCAATGAAAGAATTAGATAATCCTTTTTTGAGGAAAATGTTGAATTTTGAAATACCATCTCAACAAACTTTTAAATCGAATATTCTTCCAGAACTTCTTCAAAATTTAAACACATCATTTGAAGAAATGTTAAATGAGGCTAAATCAATTTGCCTTATCACAGATTTATGGTCAAATAAATCAAATGAACAATACTTGGCTCCTGCTGTCTCAATGGTTAATAACGATCATTCCAAAAAACTAAGAATAATAGGTTTGACTCAAATGGTTCATCGAATGCGGAGTCAATCAAAGAATGTATTGAACGTATCATAAATGCGTTCAATTTTGATAAGCGCAAAATAATTGGTATTTGTTGTGACCAAGGTTCTTCTTTATTAAGACTTTTCAGTCAAAATCAAAATAATTTATTTGATGATCATATTTTTACCCAAAACGACAATTTGAATGGAAATAACTCAGTTCGAAATGAAAATCGAGAATTTGAATTAAATTATGCATTTTCTCAAATTGATAGAGAAATTCAGGAGGTAGCTGATGATAAAGTAATATTTATTGAAGAAGATCATATTGATGAAAGCGATGAGGAATTAGAGGAAAACGATTTAGAATCAAATCCAACTTCACTCACTGATCAATCAATAAATACCGAAGAAAATCCAAACTCAAATAACCTTAATGAAGCAGAATCAGATCAGATTAATTTTTTGTACATACAAATTGGAACTAACTCAATTCCTCGTTATTCTTGCGCCGCTCACAAAATAAACTTAGCAGTTAGATCATCTATAAAATCATGTAGATTCTTTAGTAAAATGCTTTCTCAGCTTTCAAATTATGCAGCAACAATTAGAAGATCAAATATTAATTCGCTTGATTTTATAGAAAAGAAATGCAAACTTCGTTGTGAAAATGGAACAAGATGGTCATCATCTTATTTAATGTTGGAATCATTTTACAACGCATATGAAAAAAGGGCTTTTAATAATAATAACCGATGTCCTTTTACGAAAGATAAAATTATTTCGTATTTAAAAATTCTCCATCCTCTCTAAACATTTTCTATTTTATCACAAAAAACTGATTGGACTATTGGTGATATTATTCCTTCAGTATGCATAATGTTAAATGAATCACTAATTGTGACAAACGAACGAGGGGAAAGGAAGAAATTAATTGAAGAATTAAATAAGGCAATTCATACAAGATTCGATTTCGAAATAAATTCTAAAATATATTTGAAATTTAAAATTTCAAAAATTAAAATTATTTTTTTTTGTTTTTTTTAAATATTGCATCAAAGATTAATTTTTCCAAACAATCGGAAAAAAAATTTCTTAATTTTAACATTATTTTTAGATTTTTTTCCTTGATAATGACAACCTCGTCTGTCGAAACGTCGGACTGAATAAATAAATTTATCAAAAAAAAGAACCTTGTTTTTATTTATTTGTTTTCAAATTTAATAAAATATGCTCAGTTTTATAAAAAATAGTAATTAGCTATAAATGTTAAAGATAAAATTTTAAAAAACTACAAAAAAAATTAATTTGTTTTAACATAGAAACTCATAATCGAAAATTAATTTTTCAAAAAAAATATTTAAAGTGTTTGTTGGTCTGTTTCTTTTTTAGAACTGTTGAAATGCTCAATAAATTCACCAAACATATTATGAGCATTTAATAAAGATACATTTTGAAAATTTCCTGTGATCGTTACAAAATGGTTTTTTTCTAATTCAAGAAAAATATTGTATATATAATGGAAAGTGAATATCCTATTTAATCACAACTAAGAACTCACACGCATCGAGCACACCGTTTGTTTACAACAAGCTTTTGACGTTCGATTAAGACTCCCTGAGTCATTTCATTTTGGCAAGGTACGTTTCGATAATGAGGACAACGTTGTACAATTCATTTTATCCGCCGGTGGAAAACATAAAAGGTTTGGCACGTTTACAATTTGTAATCGAAGAATAAGACGATTTAGCGGTCTTTTCGGTCGTGATCTTCTTCCTTATTCTTAAAATTCTAAAAGGACTTTCAATCTTTAAATATCAATCTTTAAACCTCAATCTTTAAATCTTTAAACTTTAAATCTTTAAATCTGAACTCGATCAATCTTTAAATAAATCAAATAATGAATTAAAGACTCGTCCTCCCATGGGTCTAAACTTTTTGCTGAGATGTCTTCCACAACCGTATTTATAGTAAAGTTTATACTTTCTCCCGGGTGGCTAAATGCATCTACATTAGAATGGTTCACACCTTTACGATCGATAATTTCACAATCATAACTCTGAAGATAAATTGCCCACCGTGTAAGTCTAGTGTTAGGTTCCTTAATACTTTTTAACCAAGCTAAAGCTGAATATTCAGTAATTACTTTAAACTTAACACTATGCAAATAATTTCGAAAAGTTTTTATTCCAAACATAACTGCTAAGCATTCTTTTTCAGTAATGCCATAGTTTATTTCATGTTTAGTCATAAGTCTTGAAGTATAAGCAACAACATATTCCTTGCCATCGTCGTCAACCTGAGCTAAAATAGCTCCAACTGCGTAACCAGATGCATACGTGTACAACAAGATCTGTTCACGTCGGCCAGTCGTAAAACAGGGTAACTTGTCAATGTATCCTTTAGCATAATACATGATTGTTCGCATTGCCTATTATTTATTACTTCAACTTTCCGAGGGTCCAACATAAAAGTATCCTAGGTTACATTATGTCCTAGAAAATTAATTGATCTACAGTTCCAGATGCACTTATTGACATTAATTTTAAGTCTCGCATCTCTGAGTTTTTTAAACACTATCTATAAGTCTCTTATATGTTGGTCGAGCGTTTCTGAGTGAATGGTAATATCATCTAGATATACCTCGACGAACTCTTATCCTCCTATGACGATATTCATGATACGGCTGAAATCGCAAGGCTTATTTTTTTACCTAAAGGGTTAACGTAAAAACTCATAATGGTCATCAGTCGTACTAAATGCAGTTCTTTCAATTGAATCCGGATCCATTTTAATTTGCTAATAGCCATTTTTCTGTTTTATTAACTTTATTTTATTTCTATAATCAATGCAAATTCATCTTTTTTAGGCACCATTTATGGCGACCCAGAAGGCCTAATAATACCTGTCTTTAACATCTTATCTTTTTCTGATTTTAGGAAGTCTCTTTCTGTTTTTGATTTTCTATACGGAGGTGTATATAATGGCAGTTGATTGTCACTCTCATTCCTAATTTTATGTTCCATAATGGAACATGCGCCAAGTTCGTCAATTTCGTTCGCGAACATTTTAGAAGCTGAATATTTTAATTTATCAAAATGAATCATCTCTTTCGAATTTAACTTGCTTGCAGGTTCAAGCTTTATATCAGACATGTCCCAAAAATTTTCCTCTTCTAATTCTACTTCGTCGACATTTAATTCTGAAAGGAACATGTCTGCCGTATCATCTCTGTCTAATTCTTTAATATCTTCATTTAAATATATTTTATCTTCAGGGAAACTAAGCATAGCTTTATATGGGTAAATACCACATTTGGCTCCACTATCGAAGTCAAACGTTTTTCGAAAGGTTTATTATTAAAATTAGTGGTTTTATTTATGTTTCGATAAACGAAAAATTTTTATCATTATTTCTTGTTTTGATGTAATTAACATTCTGAATTGAATCGAAATCTCGTTCAAGATTAGTTGCAATAGCCATAGCATTATCAAGATCTTTGACTGCTCTAATCTTTAATTCTCTACGCGTTCTGTCTTTTAGTCAATTCATATAATAAAATAATTTATCTTCTACAGACATGCTTTCTAAATGGAAGGTTAATTTTAAGTACTTCATATTATAAGCCTCTATCGTCGAATTATCTTTATGTTTAAGATTTATTAATTCAGTTGTGAATTTGTCGGATTTATGAGCTTTGCTTAAAATTTTTCTTAGGTTTATTTCATAATCTTTCCAACTTCGGTGCTCCATAATCTATTTCCTTAGAAGGTCGAACGGGTAATCTCCCACAAATGGAATAGTTTCTACCAATCTATCTATATAACCGATTAATGCTATATTGAAACTTTGTTCGATTGTAAAAAGCCAGTTTTCGATATCTTCTTTCGATAAACCAGTAAACTTTGGTGTTAATAGGTCCATTTTTTTATTCGATTTGGTACCACTAAGTTATTAGTGCCTAAATTATTATTTATTGATTCACCTTGAGACGATTTCAAAATTGAAGCACTTTCAATCTTTAAACAGTAAGGTCTATATGGAGTTGAGTATTGATCGGCTTTTATATTGAATGTATTACTTGCTGTTCGCACCAAGTCGTATTTAGATGTCACAAGCTGTTTTGTTTGTAGTTCTGAGACAAGAGAAGATTTTGGGTTTGGCTGTTGAGAACTCAATTGGGTTTAAATTGAACTTGTTTACTCTTTTTTGGTTGTACCGATTCATTTTCTTTGAAATCTCGAAAATTTCCAAGCGTATTTTCGAAATTTGAAGTATCATGGTACAATTGGTATTTTTGTTCATTTCATAGGAACGGCGTTCATTTTCAAGAACCTTTTTTAACCCTTCCTTTTCCTCAGTTAATGATTTATTGGTGATTTCTAATCTTGCGATGTAATTGGTTGCATTGTCAGTAAATTCTTCTTGAAGATTTTTATCTTCGGCTTCTTTATGAATAATACCTTTCTCTTCGTCGAGACTTTCCAAAGTTGTTTTAATGAAATTTTTTAACTCTTCTACAGTTTTAAATTAAGTCTCGATACTTTTTCGTATCTTGGATATGGCGTCCTTAGATACTTTATAAGACTTTTCAAGGTGATAGGCAAGGTGCCTTAGTTCTCCCCATTTCAGTTTTTTAATTTTATCCCTGACCCTATTTTTGCTCTTATTATATATTAAGTATCGGCAAAAGAATTACTCAGAAAAGGTTCCGAATTCTTTTTGTCTTTAAAAAAATAAAGAGAAATACTAAAAAAAGATTTTTTATTTACATTTTATCATTAATTTCAGCAAGAATAAAAATTTATTTTATTTAGCAAAAAAATTATTACTTTATACTTTAGACTTAAATAAAAACTAGTGATAGAGTGAGGTTTTTAAAATTCCTATAGAAAACAATTCTAATATAAGATAATGTTTTATCTGAATTTTGAATAAGAATTAAAAAAATTTAAGCATCTCCTACTTTGGAATCATATTTTTTTTATCGGTACATGAATTTAAAAAAAAAATTAATTTTTTTGGATTTCAATGATAAAGTGTTTTCAATGATTAAAAATAATATTAAATGATACTAAAAATTAGAAAATAAGTTCACTCATTATCTTTTTTTTTGAATATAAAACCCTTTATTTTCAAAAATATTTTATTATTGAAAAAGTATTTTTAAACTTTCATAAAAGTTTGGAAAATCGATAAAAAAATCGATAAAATGGAAAAAAATTGTTCTAATGAATATAAATACTTTGAAAACCTTTCGAGATACTACGACAAAGGTTTGCAAAGATTCTACATGAGCAAAGATCAAATAAAAGCTAAACTTGATAGTTGGAAACATCAAAAATTGAGTATCGGTGTTATAGGAGAATCAGGTAGTGGAAAAACAACTTTGATAAATTCAATAAGAGGAATTTTTCCGAATGATCCAGGCGCAGCAAAAACCGATGTTACAGAATGCACAACATATCCACAAAAGTATCCTTTTCCGAAAAACGAAAACATAGTGGTTTGGGACTTACCAGGCATTAGTCCTAGTTTTCCATTAGAAAGCTATTTGGAAAAAATAACTTTTAAAAAAGAACAAGTTGCTGAGAAGTAGATTTTTTTAAATATTTTTCATAAAAATAATAATAATAAAAAATCTGTTTTAAGGCAACTCCCCAATGAGTATGATTATTTCTTGTTATGCAGCGCAAACAGATTCTCAGAATCTGATTTCCGATTAGAGTTGAAACTAATCGAAAAAAAAAAAAACTTTCTATTTGTTCATCTTAAGTTTGATCTAGATATTGATGGAGAAGAATCACGTACTGGACAATCTATCAGAGATTTAGATGAATTAAAATTAATGGAAAAAATAAGAACAGATATTCGATTAAAATCTAATAAAAATCTAGTTGGGTATAAAAGACCTGAAATTTTCATTATTTCTGCTAAAATGAAAAAAAAGAATAATATTATAGAGGTAGATAATCGAGATAAATATGAATTTAATAAGTTAATTGAACATTTAACAAATAGTTTTAATGAGGAAAAGCAAAATGCTTTTATAATGTCGGTAATGCCTAGTGGGAAAGAAAGTATAAAATCAAAATGTAAAGTACTAAGAAAACAAATTAAATATGCTACTATACTCAGTGGTTTAGGTGGAGCTATACCAATACCATTTCTTAGCTTTGGTATTGATCTATCGGTTCTGACTGAACAGGTTGTAACTTACATTTATCAACTAAATATCTCTCCAAAAGAAATAGAAAAAACTTGCAAATCGTTTGGCGTATGTTATAATGATTTGGTACCAATTTTGGAAAAGAATCGATTATTTAGTTCATTTCTAAAATTTTTGGTCCCTTTTACTGCAATCATCTGGTCAGATTTTGCTGCTGCAGTAAAAATATTAATGGTCCCTTTAGGAGAGTTTGTAACTAAATATTTTAGCAGTTATCTAGCATCAAATACAGCTGAAGAGATATCTAAAATTGTGTTTCCCGGAATCGGAGGTCTTCTAGGTTGCGTAATATCAGCAAGTTCAACCTATTATATTTTAAAAACAATAATGGATTCATTCGAAAAAGGATTAATAGATACATTTGACTATTGCATTAAGAATTCAAAAATAGAAGAACATTAAAATAAATTTTTGACCAAACTTTAATCATTTTTTGTATTTAAAAATTATAAAGAATAAAATGACTTAACGACTAAATTATAATTAAATTTTTTCATTTTAGCTTAGCTAGCTAAGAACTTTAATCAAAAATATTATTGAATAACCTAGTCAGATAAAAAACCATGCAGAATTCCATTTCTACAGCACCATTCGTTAACAATTACATCTGATTCTGTGTATGTTTTGTATTTTTTACTGGTTTGAATTCAGCTTGTTTTTATCAAAATTTACATTTTTTCTGAAATATTGTGTGAAGCTTTGAACCATTAATGTTATAAGCTTCCTTACCAGGGTATGCTACCAATACCAATACTTTCTATTAGTTTGTAAAATCACCACTCTTGTCCGTTTCACGTAGAAAAGTTAGATAAATGGCTTTTATCAAATGACTTAAAAATTAAAAGTCCACGCTTTATATATAAGTTCTGTCACTTTTCTTCAACAATTCAATTTTAAATGAGATGTAAGGAATAGTACTTACTATGTACTATGCCCTCGAGCTCGTATTTAGTAAAAAGATTAGACGTGTAGTAAATAAAATGGAAAGTGAATATCCCATTTAATCACACCTAAGAACTGGCATCGAGTATTTTTTGATTTAAGCTATCGTGTATCGTATCAAAGGGCTAGTTGCAAAGATCAAAAGAACTTTTTTTGGCTTATAATTATAGAAATAATATATGATTGTAAGATAAGTTAAATTCAATAAAATTTTTTGTTTGAAAAAGAATATTTAATGTTAACTGGCATATTGTCAGTTGTTTAAAGCCGTCATTAGGTATTAAGATATCTTTCAAGCCTGTTTCCTACCTGTTCAGTCAAAATATAATTATCTTTGATCGACATAAATCAATTAGAAATTAGGGAGCTAAAAATTCATTAACTCAAAAGATATTATTTTGAAATCTAAAAAATTAGTTAAAATGTTTTATAATTATACTAATATTTATAATTTTGAAAGATTGACCAAAGTTCAATGTCTATGAACTTTTAAACTTGAAATTTATTGGCTAATTTTTTAAACACATATTTTATTTGTAAATAAAGGCAAGGCTTTATATTAGAAAAATATTGTTTATATAATGAAAACTTTTGAAAACTAATTAAAAATTTACTCATTTATAGACCATTCGAAAAACTCGTTTTTCATTTATGAACAATTAAACCATTGAGGTATCAATAAAAATTTGTAGACTGGGAAACGACGAAATGAAAGTTGTTAAAATTGGAGTTAGATTTCTCATACCTGATTTATGTCGTCTCCATCAGAATAAATTACTAAGTGAAAATGAGATAATTTCTTTATGTGAAGGTCTCAAACCGGCTAAAATAGTCAATAATTCACATAAAATAGTTGGATCGGAAGCGGAAGACGATGAGAATGAATCAAAATATGGTCGATTTTTCCGTACTCTTTTAATGATATCAAGTGAGAAATATCGACGAATAGTAAATGCTGGTAGTAAGTCTGAAATGAATTCATTTATGCAAAATTCTAAAATAAATTCCGAAATGACAATCAAACTACTAGTGCCTAATGTACCCATGCAATTGCCACCAATTGAATCCGGTTTGTATGTGTTAAATTCAGAGGATAAAAATTTTACTAGTCCTAGTTTAATTTGTTTAATAGAGGCTAATTTAGACACACAATATTTCCTAGCTGATTCGCATATTAATCTCCCAGTCAGTACTTTTTTAGAGAAATTTTGTAGTATCTTTACAGAAAATTTCGTAGAAATTTTAGAGAATTTGGAACAAATTTCTTTCAATTTTCTCAGAAAAGACTTTGTGATATCTAGAAAATTTCTTTTAAATTATCCTTAATCAATCGACCAAAGATAGATTTTGATCATTAAGTATCTGATGAGGTGACCATTTATATCAAGAATCTTAAAAAAAAGATTATTTTTCTGTAGAAAAGAACTTCATTTAAAACAAATTTGAAATTCTTTTTCAAGTTGATTATGTGATCAGCTGATTGGCAATCCCTTGATCGCCTGTTAAATAGTAATCGATTATCACCTGTTAAGTAAGCATAGAAAATTTGGTATGTTTACTTAAAGTTCAATATTAAGACGTAAAAATCAAAAACTCATTATTTTTTTAAAGAATTGAAATTGAAAACCAAAAGAATTGAGTTATTTGAACTCAGTTCAGATTTTTATCAAATTTATTTTTACTTTTCCAAGAGTTGTAATTCTAGAAGTTTTAATCTTACTTTAAAATATTAGTAAAATTTATTTGATTTATCCAATTTCTTGATATTGCCATGTAAAAAACTGAGATATTTGAAAGAAAATTTATCATAATACGCTTTGAATAAAGTAAGAATTAAAGGATATATATATTTTTGACATATGTAAATTTTGTTTAAGAAAAAAAAATTTATCAAAATATTTATTATTTTTGATATATATTGATAATAAGCCGATTAATTTTTAAAAAAATTGTTTGCCAGAAAGCATTATTATCTCTTGATGTTTTATTGAGTAAAACATCTACCTAGCTCTCTTGGTGGTTAAAACGGTACTTTAACTTTAATTTTGCATTATATGTATTACAGGAATTCTATTCAATAAATAAAAACAATAAGTCGTTAAAAAAAAGAAGAAGTAAAAATTAGATTATTATTTTTATATTAAGATTTTCAACTCTGTTATCTCTTGTTATATTCTAAAAAAAATTATTTCTTTAAATTTTCTTATTAAATTAAAGAATATTTGAAGTGTTGTTAAATACTCTTTAAAATTGCTTTAACAAAGTCGTGACTGGGCTACACGCTCTATTCGATACCGATTTGGAAGATGTTAAAAATCTACATATGTCTAAATCGGCTATTTTAAAATGTAAATAATCTGGTTTTCAAGAAGAATGTTGTGAGAGTGAAAACGATGTATCCAGTGACAAATATCGAAAAATAAACGCGAAAAAAATTTCCCAAAACAAGTTCAAAAAATTAAAAAGCATAAAAATTTACTTTGTTTTATTCAATTAACCTTAAAAAATTTTATAAATAGGCTAATTTTAAAATTTAAAAAATAATTTTTACTTTTCATTTCCAACATTACGTTAAGGTATTTTGTCTGATAATAGCCTAGCGATTGATTTCGATCGTCCATAAATCTAGTTTTAAGTTGTTCTCTCAAACTATTGGTGAATTCTCTATTATTTACTTGAAGTTAAAAAAGTGTAAATAAGGTCGATTTAAAAGAACCATAATTAATCCTAGTTTTTTTTTATTAAACAACTAATTTAAATAATTTTTTTCAAAGATTTTTGAACTTAAAAATAGCTTCATTGTCATGTTGATTGTTGATTTCATCACTTTGTTCGTTTGAATTTGATGAATTAAAAACATTTGTATCAGGGACATTTTGTGGGGCTGGTGAGACCTGACTTGTTTGTGGACCATTCACCAAGTCGTAACTCTATGTTGTTCCTTCAATTTCCCAGTTTAATCTCTTTTTTCCTTTGAATTTTTTTTGGAGCCATTTTTTATTTTAAAAAAAAAATGCTAATTTAATTTGAAAAAAATTAGAAAATTCATTAAACTTAAAGACAGTCTCTATTTTAGCTTGTCTATAAATTCGTTTAAAAACTTTGATAATTTTCTAATTTTTTTATTTAAAAATTGAGGCTTCAAAATAAACAAAAATTGAAAAAAAAGTTTTTTAAAAAATAAAAAAATTAGAAAGAGGGCGCAAAAGTTGGCGAAATTCAGTAAACAAATATTGTTTCTAAGTAAAAAAAGAAATTGCGCTTCAAAACAAATAAAGCAGATTTAAAAATTTTCAAATTCAAAAAACACTATGCTATCTTTAAGTGTATGTTTCTTTATTTTATAAATTAAAACTGAAAAACAGAGTAAAATTAAAAGTTAGGTTTATCAAACTCATATTTAATTTATCAACCATTTTATTTATTCCCTAATAAATTGGAATGCGATGCATTCCGTTATAATTCAAAATTTTGACTGATAAAAATAAGTAAAAGAGGAAGATAAAAACGGTAAATTTAGCCAAGAAAAACCTTAACTTAATACCGTAAACCTTTGCCTAGTACTCAAAGAATAATAGTGTAATCTGACTTTTATTCTATATGGAATAAATCCCATCGTTACCATGTTATTGCAACGATTCTAATGAATCTACAAAAAGAAAAAGAGGACGCAAGAAACTTCCTCGTGATGAGGTAAAAAAAAAATTTTTTGTTTTGAGGGTCCTGAACTTCTTCAAAATTCTTAATAGTTATAGGCGTTTTATTAATTTCTTGAGACGAATTTTAAGTCGAATTATAAATATTTATATATTTTCTGAAAGCTCATGAATTTTTCTATATAAAAAAGTATTTTTGTTGATTTCTAAGAAAATCCGGACCACACCAAATCGGGTAAAAATGAGTTTTTTGAGGTATTTTAAGGTTTTTTTGATTCTCCTCGGTATAAATGTTCTTTTGAAAATTATTTCGACAATAAATTTAAATGGTTACAATAATTTTTTATATAATGAACTTCTTAGAGCTGAGACGCTCAACAATAAAAAATTTAGTGTTTGTACATTTTGCTATCTTTAAGTGTATATTTTGAATAAAGGCATCGACGATAGTTCTTTTATTGAAAAATTAAATGAACTTTAAAAAAAAGAGAATTTATTTATACGATTCATATAAAGGGTGGAACTTTCCTTTTTAACTCGAAGTTTGGTAAGCATAGCACTTGGATTTTCACAGACCAATTATCAGACGGTGAAAAAATTCACTTAATTTTTTTTTTTGGTTTTTTATGGAAACCGAATTTGAAATTAAAAAAGAAATGAGAAAAATCAATAACTCAAAGCCAGTGGTTTTTATTTTTGATGAAATTGATAACCATTGTGACCCTTCTCTTATTGGAAAATTAATAGAAGGATTTAATTTTTTAAAAGAAAAATTTGGAATTCAAATTTTTCTAACAACCCATAATCCAGTCACAATGTCTCTAGTTTCCGTAAACAATTTGTTTCGAGTTGAAAGTAAATTCGAAAACAATAAACGGATATTTAAAATTAGAAATGCAATTTCAAAATGTGAGTGTATTGATGGTGTTCCAGATAAAATTTTATATAAATGAGCCTTTTAGAATTGTATTTACAGAAGGTCAAATTGGTCATGACTCGGATTTTTATAAGATGTGTGTTGAAAAATTAGGTCTTAAAAATAAAGAAATGCCGGTAATTTTTCAGGAAATGGGAGGTAAAGAATTCAGACAATTGTTTAAAAAAAGGAATGATTGTAATACCCAATCGATAGAATTTTGATTTGATTTTGGCGTCAATTAGGTGCCAATTTTTGATGTCCATCGATGTTGAAAATTCTATCTCTTTGATGCGACATCAAATCCAACTTTAAAGTGGCATCAATTTCATTTCAAATGAACATTTTGATGGGACATTAACAAATTTTTGATTTTAAAAAAATTGATCTGACATCATTTACAGCACAGCTAATGAAAAATAGCGAACCGCACCCGTACCATAAACCGTACCGTATACTATTTTTCATTTGATGTGCTCTATTGTATCGATGAATTTCTTATAAATGCTCTCTAATTAAAGACGAAATCGGATCTTTCCTCACCTGAAAAAGATTGAAGTTACGTTTACGCCGTTAGTGCGAGAGTATTTCAGTAAAAAGTTCATTAATATAAAAAGAGTTCGATTTTAAAAAAATCAATTAATTTTTTTTTCTAATTTATTTTTTTTTTAAATATTTAAAATGAATTTTTGTAAAAACTATAGAATCCTATTAAATAAATATCAGTGAACATGGGAAAAACCAGAAAAATTCAATACTAAACAAAAGAACAGTAATGTCGACCTTATTTTTAAAAAATATCTTTTCTATTTTAAA
This sequence comes from Brachionus calyciflorus, assembly GCA_002922825.1. Classification (NCBI taxonomy): domain Eukaryota; kingdom Metazoa; phylum Rotifera; class Eurotatoria; order Ploima; family Brachionidae; genus Brachionus; species Brachionus calyciflorus. The sequence continues at coordinate 421,478 of NTPY01000100.1, read as the reverse complement.
GAATTCAAATATAAAAAGTTATTTTTCGATTTAATCTAATTCAAAGTGTCCTTGAGTAGTCACATTCGTTGATATTTATATTTCACACACTATAAAAGCTCGATTGAATTGGTAACCAAGGATTTGACTAATTGAGTGAAAAAATTTCAGGAAATTTAAGAGCATACGGTTTCAAAGATCAACCCTTAAATATTTAAATAAAGATAAACATTTACACAACCAAGTACCAAGTATTCTAATTTATCGTTATTCCCACCGTACTAATCTACGACGGTTGAAAAATTTTAAAATTATTTGAAATAAAATTTAAAAGATGTAACTTTTTTAAAGTACATCCAGAGATCAGATCTCAAAAAATAAAATTATATTTTAGGGTCTAGCTTATTCTTCTAATGCAAGGGTCAATTATTTCTAGGTCACTTTATTGGCGACCATGGATGGTGACCAATACGAGAAAAGCTGGTGATATGAAATCACTTTTACCCTTTTTTAAACTTAACTTTTAAATATTTAATAAAAATTAAAGTATAGGTAATGAAAATATAGGTTTTTGGTTATATGAATAAAAAGGTATTTTAAACTATTATCGATTATTGACTGCAGCTTTCATACTATCGACTCGCTTGACTTGTCAAAAATTTTAAAACGAAAACGAAAAAGAGCAACACTTAAACGTTGACATAGCGTACTGTTGCGAATTTAAACTATTAATGAATAACGAAATAAATAATTCCAATTTACTTATTTCAATTCATTTCCAAAAATAACTTTTGAACCCCAAGAAAAAAAATAATTTTCAACTTAATATTAAATTTAGATACCAAGTGTTTTCCAAATCAAATTTGCAAATTGCAGCATCTTTATGATCGTTTTTTTTGGTCCTTATTATTTTCCAGCTATTTAAAAAATTTATTATTTTATTTATCTCTATTAAAAAGTTGCATAAAAAATTCGAAATTCGTGAATTAGAATTATTAAAATGTCTATAATTTTTAAATAATAATTAATATGGTAGCATTCCGTGAGCAAGGCCCGCTACGGATATGTCTGAGGACGATATTGATACGTTTCGCTAAAGTAGAAAGTTTGCTACAAGTCTACTATCTCATAAAATCAGTAATTTTTAATACAGCGGTTCTTATATAAATGTAACGTCAACCGTAACTTTTGGGCGTAATCGTAACCGAAGCTCAAACAACTTAAAATTGAAAATTAAGCGTAATTAACACGGGTTACGGTTACGGTCAAAAGTTACGATTGACGTTACATTTATATTAGAACCGCTGTATATAAAAATTTGTCTAACTAAAAAAAAAAATCACCGTAACCAATCGATAGTTAAACCATGGTACAAAACTGCGGTTTGAGATTTGAACCAATTGATTTTATTACTTAAATGAATTCATAGACCTTTCGGTTTTAAAAAAATGAGTCTGGTAAAATTTTGAAAATTTTCGATTTTATACCGGTAATTTGTTTTAAAAAGCAAAATACTTAAGAATTTAATTCTTAATAATTATTAATACATAATCGAACATTTACTTGACCATTAATGAAAGACTCAACTTGTTTAGACTACTAAAAGGGCCTTGAAAACTTTCCGATGTGACGTTTTGTTCCGATTTCAAAAGATGTTTTAATTTTTAAAATTGAATGAAAAGACCTTTTTTAGAAATTATTTGATTGAAAATGTGGAGATTGGCATTAAACACAAATAAAGAATTTCACTTTTTTCTTTACCATCTTATCACCGATATAAAGGTTGAGCAAAATAAAAAAAATGATTAAAACGAGCGTTTTTTATTTTTCATTTAAAAAATTTATCTTACCAATAATAAAGTCAAGAGAGACTTTATCCTTTGAAGTCTTAAAACTTAATAATTTGAAAATTTGTGTTGGACATAATTTTAGAATAAATGTTTACTTAAAGGCAAAATTTAAATGTATTTAAAAAAAATAAAATATTTATATTTAATGTATGTCTTAGTCTTTGATTTCTTAATTTGTTGGGAATAAAGGAAAATAATAAATTGAATTAAATCATTTGTTTTTAAATCTGCTAATTAATTGAAGGATAAAGTTATTTATAAAATAAAAAAAGAAATAGTATTTTTTTGTTACTGTATGTTTATACACTAAAAAATCATACAATAACCGATTAAGTCACGCCTTAAATAATTTTTGCTAACATCTTTTTTTAAATATATACTATTTAATATTAAAATTTGCTTCGTTATAATTGATCATGTTTTCTAATTTGAACATGTTTTCTAAAAAGGGATCATTTAAGGATGATAGAATTTAATTTTTTAATTCACTAAAAACCTTCATCATCTTTTTTCTAGTTTGACATCATATTTTTGATGCGACATCGGAATATTTCAAAAAATCATGGATGGCACATCAAAAACATATCGACTGGGTAATTACCCTGAAAAGCCTAACAATTTATTCGGCATCACTGATGGTGATGATTTAATATTAGAAGCTTATGAATTTTGTAAAAATAATGATCTTGAAAATGAATGCCGTGAGATAAGAGAAAAATATATTGGAGGGAATTTATTCTTTTTGAATCGTTATAACATTGAAAACTATATCTATGATCCGATATATGTTTATTTTGTTATAAAAAAAAATTGAAAGATATAATTAAAGATAAAAAATGTAAAAAACAATATAAAGAATGGCCTGGAAACAAAAGAATTTTCTTCATTAACAGAAATAGAACAAAAAAATATATTACAAAATATTTTAGACTCAATGTTTAAATTTTTAACGAAAAAAATGAATGATACAAAAGAGAATAATGTTTCAATAAGCGAAAAAAAAAACAATAAATTTGAAAACGAGGCAAATTGTTTGTTCAAAGACAATGTAATTGATAATAAACAATTTGACTCGATTAAAAAGTCTTTAAATCAATCTTCAAACTCAACTGCCCAGTCAAAAATAAAAAAATGTGTCATTAATGTGATATTGTGTCACAATATGTTACCAAAATAACATTATTTAGATATCAGCTCTTTAGCTGATGCGAATAGATATGTTTATCTTGCATATTCTTGTCATGTATCTGAGAATCTAGAAGCTTCGAGATGCTGACAATTATATTCTAGAATGCTTATCAGGAATCTTATCTTTGATAGAAGCACTTACGTTTACATTTCATAGCATTACTTTACTCATATAAATAGATGTTTCATTCGTTAGATCTTTCGATCGATCCAACACTTATATTTAATAAACTTTATATACAATATATTGTATCTTATTTAACCGGTAACAAATATCGTAACATTAGTTTTTTTTATGAGAGATAAATGTAAATTATGTAAAGATAAAAAAATAAAAAATTAGTCGTCAAAAGTAATTTTACACTGTCTATCTGATTTTTTAATTTAACAAAATTTCTTTAAAATAAACATTCTCTTTTTTAATTTGTATACATTTGATAATAAGTTTGAACTTTTAAACTATTTAAATTATGATCAATTTATATGATTGATTTTTTTCCACATACGCGTGTTTAAAAATTTAAAATAAATAATTTGTTTGATTATTAAAAAAAATCGAATTAAATGATTAATAAACAGTTAAACCCAAAAAACAATTAATTTACAGTAACCGAAAATTAAATATTTTTTTTAATCTGGTGAAACTTTATTGGAAAGTATCAAATTCCAAAATATATATTTATTTTTTTAAAATAATTAAACAAATTAAATGTTGTCAAATTTAAGACTAAAAAAAAGTTTATACGACCTTTTTTAAATATTATTCTATCAGAACCGATTACATGTCTTTTTTGAAAAAAATGAATTTACTGAATCAATTCTATGATAGCTTAAAAGTAAGTGAGTCTAAATAGTAGCGATTCATCAAGTTGGTAAAATTTTTCTAATAAAAAAAAAATTTAAGTAAACTCTTCACAATTTTTATATTTATTTAGCATCTTGAAGAGTGGAGCGTTGTTTTTACCTGTGACATAAAAAGAATGAGACAAGATCAGAGAAAGGCAACCAATTAGTTTCATAAAATCTTGATTGCTTGTGTTTATTACAATTTATTTTTTAATGCAATTAAAATAATAAAATTATATCTTCTTGACGTTGGTAGAAAGTATAGTATCTCGAAAAACAAACTATGCGTGACATAGAAAGTCAAGTATTGTAGCTTAAAATTTTCAAATCTCGACTCACACATTGGTGTTTAGTTATTTAACTAGTAAGGGTAGCTCACATATCGGTAAGCTTTGGTTACTAGCTTTAATTTTATATGCTTGACCTATAGATTTTCTATTTCACCTTTTAAAATTCGAAATTTTATTCTCAAGATTTATTAAAGTCTAATTTAATTTTAAAATTATAAAAATTTAATCTTTTTTTGTCTTAAATGTGCCAAGGTTTATTGTAACATTTGGCTACGGTAGTAGTTATACTTGGGTAACGTATCACAACAACTGTAATATTACCGTATTACCTTGGTATGAAGTGCATGCACTTAAACCCGAAAACGATATTTTAGTCCATACACAAGCGTCATAAGGGCCCATGTTAAATTAACCCTTATTGCAGAGATTTTCGGACTCATATATAAATTGTGACTTCTAAAGCTTCACGAAGATGCATTTTTTTTTTGTACACACAATTTTCGCTTTTAATTGATGATTTTGAATAATTTGTGATAAAATGAAAATAAAAGTTTGAAATTTACAAAAACAAATTTGTTTTTAGGGTTGAAAATTTTAAAAATCAGTTTAAAAAATTTATTTTCAAAATATCGGACCAAAAAGTCCTCAAATTGGAAAGGTTTTATTTCTAAAAACCAACTTTAGACCCGCACTTAAATTTAAAATTAATTATTTTTTATAAGAAAATGATTTTTTTTTAGTTTTTTAAGTTTTTTGATTTTATTGATTTTTAGAGCCGGCATCAAAATCTGAAATTCATATTTATGGAATAAAAAAAAAAAATTTTCTTTTTGTTTGCATTTTAGTGCGGCGCATTAAAACGAAATTTCATTTCAAAAGCGAGATTTAAATACAAACTTTTATGCGTTGACAAAAACCAGAAGATTTAGAATGCCTGTGCCCAAAATGCCGTAAAACTGTAAAGTGCCTCAAACCATAAATCGTAGTAACGGAACTATCATTTCTTATCTAGAGTCTGTGAATTTTTACCTCAGATAATACATTTTTTTTAAATAAATAATTTTATGAATTGAATAGAAGTTCATTAGCTATTTAAAATAAAAATCATTCAGATATGTGCAATAAGATAGGAGCCGTTAAAATCGGAATTTAAAAGTATCAGAACGTCTTATGATTTGGGGCACTAAAGGAGTTTAGACGTCTAAATTTTAAAATTTTTTTTGTTCAGAGAAATTTTGAGAACATTACAGTGTTTTCTAGAACCTTTTACGCACTTTTAGTCTAAGCCTCGATAACGCTACACTTATATCAAGCTAATCGCCGAGCGCAATAATAAATTTTTGAAAAGGTCCCTCAGAAAACTTAGTTCAGTTAAATTATTGTTAAGATTTCTAGATTAATTTTTATAAATTTGTGCTTCTTAGTTCCATAGAAATATCTAACAAAGCAATTGACTTAGTACGCTACTTCCTTTTTCGTTAATTAAGCATTAATTTAAATTCAGTCCACATAAATCGTGCTTCCATTTACATTTGCTTAATATTTTTTTTAGTCTAGTCGGTTAGGTGAGCCATTACTCACCTATTTTTTTTTAATAATTTAATTTAAATTTTATTTTTTTTTAAATCTATATCTAAATCTTTTTAAAAATTTGTATTCGTTGTTGAAAAAAATTTTTTTTATTTTTATTAAATTCTAACTAAAAATAAAGAGGTGAAAAAGAGAAGTCGAAGTGAAACATTATTGATTATTTAATTAAAGACTTTTTATCGATTAAACCCAATCCATTTTCCTATAAATTGATACCTTATTTACCAGAGTTAGTGACTTTAACAGACTTTCGACCTCCAATATGCGACTTGCTCTCTGTAATTAAAAAATAATTTTTAGTATAAAATTATTAGAAAAAATCTAAAAACATAACCCATTTAAAATTCTAGCAATTCGACTCAAGTAAAAGTCAAACAAAAAAAACCGGCGACTTTGACTCAAAAAATTTTAACTTGCCTCCTTTTTTACTGTACCATGATGGAAAATCGATTCAAAAAATTTTGAAAGAAAGTTTTCCCAAATTAGATATTTTCAAGCATAATACAAAGATGATAAATGTATTGAAAGATTTAAATGAGTTTTTTATTTTTGATGATTTAAAAGTTATTCTGGAAGGTGTATTTAGTAATTCTTCAAATAATTACAATATTCGATCATATAATTCATTTAACTTAATGATAAATGAAAAAATTATAACAGAAAATAATTCTTTGATTGAAAATACCATCTCTCTTGCTAATAGTCAACAACTTATTCTATTGTATAAAAATATTTCTGACCAAAAGAATTTTGAAAATTTAAATCAAGCTTTTATTGAAAAAAAATCTATTTTAAATGAATTAGTCGAAGAGCTCCAGAACAAAAATCCTAATTATTCAAGAAATGATGATTCTTTAAAAGACTTGAGTTTTAGTGATTTATTGAACGCTCACGGACTAGATGGATGTTCTGCCATAAATGTGAAAGGTGATGGTAATTGTTTTTACTATTCGATATCTTATTATATTTTTAGAGATACGAATTATTTTAAATACATAAAATTAGGATCAATTTTTATGCTTTTAGAGTATAAAGAATTTTTTGAAAATATCTTAATAAATCGAGGACATACTGAAACATTTAATGATATTTTGATCGAAATTGCTGGTCGAAATAAATGGGCAAATGAATGGGCAATTCTTGCTACAGTAATATTACTAAAGAAAAATTTGTATTGTTTTTGTTTTCAAAGTGGAAATTTGCCTTACATTGATTATTTTGATTTAGGATTTATTGAAAATGAACCTATCTATATTGCATTTAAACAAAATCATTTTGTACCGATCACAGGAAATTTTCAAAATGTTTCTTTATCAAATGCTAATAATATGTTTGGTGAATTTATTGAGCATTTCAAAAAAGAAACAGACCAACAAACACTTTAAATCTTTTTATAAAAAATTAATTTTCGATCATGAGTTTCTATGTTAAAACAAATTAGTTTTTTTTTTGTAGTTTTTTAAACTTTATCTTTAACATTTATAACTA
>NTPY01000100.1:402462-413938 GCA_002922825.1 Brachionus calyciflorus | reverse complement strand
TTAAATAAAAAATTTTATTTACAATTCAATCGATTTGATTCTAAAAAAAAACACCCGTTAAAATAATTAAATATTTGGTTCTATTAAAAAATAAAAAAAAGAAGTCTTTTATTATATAAAACTATTTATTATTATTTAACCATGAGACTGGTATCCATGTATGCTCATTATGAACTTTACATATAGTCTCATACAATTCATCAAACGTACTTTGCATATCAAAATTTCGTATAGTCTTATCAAAATAATGTCCATACAACTCTTCCATTTCACGACCCTTATCAATCACATCCAATAGATCGCACTCTTTAAAACTCTCGCCCATACTTGTCTTCAATTCTTTCAACTTATTCAAATTAGGCGGTCCAATATAAATAATATACGGTATCAAATCCGATGATCTCAATGCCTTAAGCGCTTGTGGATATAAATTTAGTACACATATCTTTTCATTTTGTATGACTTTTTTAATTGACTCGTGACTCGTACCATATAAATTCTTTTCAAATTCACCATGCTCTATAAATCGACCTTGTTTAATATCAACTTCGAATATATGCTTGGGTATAAAGTGATAATCTTTGCCATTTATTTCGTCTTTACGTTGACTACGAGTCGTATGTGGCACAGCTACTTCAAACATGGACGGATATGTTTGCATTAATTTCTTTCTCAATTCATGTCGACCAATACTATGCGGTCCAATTAGAATAATCGGTCGCTTTTGTACTGGTTTATACAAAACAACTTCTTCATATGTTAAAACCTCATCAATTGGACCTAGAAATTTACGTCTTGAATTTTTTAAATTTCGTCTATAACAAAACCCGCGCTTTTTTCTATCCATAAAACTATCACCAATCATACTTTGTAATTTTTCATTGCGTTTCTCTTGAAATTGTTGACTTGGTATGAGACCAGCTAGACTACTACTACTCGATTGTGTTACACCATCTTCTTTATAAGCTTGCCACCATTGTGAATCATCCTCACTAATTACATGTAAAATATCACCTTTTGTAAATTGTAAGCCTAATTCTTTACATGGTAAATACAAATCTTCTTGAGGGTTATAATTAAATAACGCTCGGATATGAATCGTTTTATCTTGGATTTTAATTGGTCTTATTTGAGAGTCCATGTCTACTGGTTCATAAGACATGTTGGGTATTATTAAAAAGCTTACTATTCCTGTTAAATTACTTAATAACTCGCATATATCGCTTATTGTTTTACCTCTTACTGGTAAATTATTAATCTCTAGTATTTCATCGTCTTCATGTAGGAGGCCACTTTCGTGTGCTGCACCACCAATTACAATACGCGAGATTATAATATTACCATCTTTGTTTCGAATAGTAGCACCCAAAGGAGCTTCAGTCTTTTCTATATTGACTAATTTTAAATTGTCAACGTTGTAGTGTTCGGCTTTTTTAAGTAAAAATTTTCCCTCATCGCTTATTAGAGTCTCGTCTTCGTCGTCGTCAATTACTTCAGTCTCTTTGGGTAAGTCTATTTTTTCGTCTTCGAGTTTTTTCAATTTAAATGCCAAGGATTTATTTTGATTTTGTTGTTTTAGATTCAAGTCTTCGTAATTTACACCACATTCGTCATGAGTTTTAATTAGACTCTTTAAATTGTTTAATAAACGACTTAGTTCTGTGTATTCACAATTCAAGTCTAGTTTATTATAATTCTCGATTAGTTTCATCACCTTTTTTAGACAACAAAAAAATTATTTAAATTTTATAAAAAATAATTTTTTTTTTGAACTCTTTTTTATATAGGGGATATTTATTTATTTTGAGTGATACTTAATCCTTAGCTTAAAAAGTAAATTTTTTTTTTAATATAAATCCTTTTTTTTTCATAAAAATAATAAAAAAAAGCGATTTAGGATTAAATTCAAATAAATAAATAAAATAATTTATTTTTTTGGATTTAATTAAGGATCTATTTTAGTTTGGTAAATTTTTTTTTTACCAATTTTTTTTGTTGTTGTTGTTGTTTGGCTAAATGTCCTTAATTTTTCATTAAAAAATAAAGATTTATTATTTTTGTCTAAATGAAAAATTAACGTCATTTTGCCTAATTTAATAATTTGATGAAGTACTTTTTTATCTGGACAAAAAAATTACCAGAGAAAAAGGTAGTTCATTAAATTATTATCCTTGTTCAAGATACCCATGAGATCTCATGAAAAATTGGTAACTGAGAATCTCATGTGAGATGTTGACAAGGTTAAAGTCAACAGATTATTGAAGAATTTTCTTTCAAAACAACACTGTAATTATAAAAAAATTATTTTTTAATTGTAAGACGTTTTTAAATGAGATTTAGAATTTCTCAAATAAACTCGGAAAACGATTCTAAACTTTTCCAAGCTTAATAAAATCGTCTTACAAATTACAGTGATCCTACAAAAATCTTTAGAAATTGTTTTTTTCAAATGTTTTTTAAAGATTTTTGTAAAATTTTTAAAAATTCTTCGAATTATCAGCAAAATAAAGATAACTGCGTGACTTTAATTGGAATATAAATATGTTTTTCATATAAATGGCAAGTTTTTTTTTAATTAGATTTTTTTTATGTGCAATTTTATTCAAAAAAGGCCAAAGAATGGAACTTATGTTTCCAATAAATTTTGCTGCAAATAAAGCCTCACCTAGTCCTTTACTTAAATTCGGAGTTAAAAGCTGTTTATCTTTTTTTATTCCACCTTAATTTAGGCATATTTTCCTTTTACTTATCGTTTGAAAAAAATCAAATTTTGTTTTTTTTACTAATTTAGAAGACAAGTATAAATTATGTAAACACACATGATTCAGCAATGTTAGCCTTTTGTCTTCTAAATTAGTAAAAAAAGTAAAAATTTCAATTTTCTAAACCAAATGATTCTTTGATTCAAGTCAAAAATTTAGTTAAAATAAAAAGAAATAAACAGCTTTTAACTCCGAAATTAAGTAAAGGACTAGTTTAGGCTTTATTTGCAGCAAAATTTTTTGGGAACATAAGTTTCATTCTTTGGCCTTTTTTGAATAAAATTGTACATAAAAAAATCTAATTAAAAAAAAAAACTTGCCAAATATTAATAAAATACTTTAGATCAACGCACTTTTCATGTATTAAATTCAAGATTAGGTATGAATTTCAATAGAATTAAAAGACTTACATCTTTGACTAAATGAGTAGCATCTACAGTCACAGGTTTAAAATCATATTTTGAACAAACACTAATAAATTTATTATATAAACTTAGAGTATTCTTAAATTGTGTTGTATTTGTCAATTCATTCAGACCATTAACATCTTTATCATAAGATTTAATCAATAAATCCATTTCGATTTCGTTTAAATTCTTAACTTCATCATAATTAAATGTTTGTATTTGATTTTTAATCAAATCCATGTGACTATGTATTTGATTTAGGTCTATTCTTTTATCACTATCATCTTGTACAATTAAATCAACTAATTTTTCGTCTTGTTCTCTTTCAATTGGTTTCAAATCGAATTCGTCTTGTTCAAATCCGTTATTAACTAAACCCATTTTTTGTTTTTCGAATAAAATTTTGCCTAAATTTGGTTTTGAGTCAATGACTGGCTCTTGAAAAGGTATTTCTTTAGTTTCTGTTATATTTAATTTTGATTTTGATTCTTCGTCAATGAATTGCATGGAAGAATAGGATTGATTGAAAAATGTTAATAGCTTATTTTGGACGAGTTGTTGAGGTTGAGATGGCGGTGGTGGGAAACATGGCTTAGTCTTAAATTCAGGTATAAAATTCTCCGGACAATCTATAGGCATTTCACGATGATCACATGATTCATCAATGAGAATCTCTTCGAAATAATCCGTCACATTAGAATCGAAATTATTGAAAAATTTTCTAGTTTTAGGAGATGATGATGAAGAGGAAAATATGGCAGATTCTGAGGATCCAGTCGATGATGGTGAACTAACAGAGACTGATTTATTCTTAGAGCTAGACGTGCTTGACGATGTAAATAATTTTTTATCATTAGAACAAGTTGAGGATGTTGAAAAAAGACTTGAATGTTGATCGATTTTATCAACATTGATACTTAATTCATGAACAGTTGGTGGCGGTGGTGGAGCTTGCCTCTTAGTATGTGGTGATGATGTCACATGTTTTTTACCCAATTTAGGTATTAATGTTGACATTATACCTTTAGACTCGGTTTGCATTACCATTTTGATTCAAAATAATTTCATACAAAAAATAAACTCATTAATTAATATAAAATGTTTTAAATCTAAAAGAAATATGATATTTTAAAAAACATGTTTCTTTACTAAAAAATTGAGACCTTTTTTATAATTATAAAAAGGTCTTAATTTTCTCTAATTTTTTTAAATTTTGTTTGTTGTATCGAAACGCTTGAAATTTAAATCCGGAATAAAAAAAATCGTAGGATTCAAACTTCAAACGTTTTTTTTGAGTGAATCGCTTATGTTTAATTAAATGTAATGACCTAGGCCATAAGAATTATTTTTCCTAGACATTAAACACGTCTGATAAATTCAGATTCTTCCCGGATAATTAATTTATTTTAATGTATTTATATATTCAGTAAAGACCTCTTGGATGATGCTAAATTTTTAGACAAAATTTAATTTTTATTATTTTACTTTGCTTTGAGTTTTTTGCTAAGATTCGGTATCGGTTAATATTAGATAAAATATATTGTAAATAGTTTATTCAATAACTGTTCTGTCGATCGAAAGATCTAACGAATGTAACATCTATTTATATGAGTAAAGTAATGCTATAAAATGTACATGTAATTGCTTCTATCAGAGATAAGATTCTAGAATATAGTTGTGAGCATCTCAAAGTTACTAGCTTCTTGGTTAAGAGACAGTACGGTATTTTTTAATAATACTCCCAGGTATTTTGCTTTATTAAAATTAATAAATATAGTTTGAAGTTATTGTTGACTGAAACGTTATGAGACAGTATTTATACTAATTCTATAAATATGCAAAAAAAAAACAGTAAACTAAAAGAAGACTTTTAACATTTATTTGTTTTAACACTTCTATGTTAAAACCTAAAAAAAGAAAAATACCTGTTTCTTAATAAATTAATTATCTTCAAATAAAAATATAAAATTCTTAGAGGTTTTCTTAATATCCGCTTTTGTTTTATGGTTTCAACAGTTTTATTTATTATTTAATACAATCGTCAAACTGTCTTTTCATTATTTTACTAACAGCCATTTTTTCCTTGATTGACTTAAAATAACAACAAAAAATAATAAATTTTCTATGACTACTAATTTTTTTTTTCTATGAATAAACATTGAGAAAAAATATCGATAATTGCTAGGTCATCATCAAAATTGAAAGCTATAATTATTTTTAAAAAAAATCTCGACATACCTGTATGAAATAAATTAAGCTTTGAGATGACTATTACCTTGACCGATGATGATATTGTCTCAAATGAATAATAATAATAATTTTTCACTACTCGGTCTATTTATTTTTTGTTTATATCAATTTATTGATTTTAAAATATTTTGAACTAAAAATATTAATCCACCTTTTTTTTTTTATGATTCGGTTCAATTCTTTTTATCACTTAAATATTTGAAATTAGTCATTAACAAAAAATTCCTGCTTTTATTATTAAAAATAAACATTTTGTTTGACTCCAGCAGCTAAGCTAAGAATTTGAGTAATTTCCTGGTGTGAAATTTAATTTTTTTTTTATTTCAAAAATACAAAATTGCTCCCTATACACTAATTTTTATACCTTAATCTTATCTAGTTAGAAAAACTGAGATAAAAATTTAAAGCCGCTTTTTTAAAAAGCACTTAAAGTCCGACTTAAATTTAAAAATTCTTTAAGTGATCAATATTTGCATTTTTATTTTAAATTCATTAAAATAAAAATTAGCTTTATTAATTTAGAAGAAAATTTCCAACTCTAGGTCAACTAAAGAAAATGACATTTTTTTTTGAAAAAAAATTACTTTTTGATAAAGAATAACCTCATGCTAAGATTTTTATTTCTAAATTATTTGTTTAGGTTAACAATAAATGAAATATTGAATTTACAATTAATTTAATTTTATTCATCAAAATAAAATAAAAGTATCAATTATTATTTTTATTGTTTCTTATCAGATGAAAAATAAAGACAAAGAAAATTATTATCTAAATTTTTTTTTTATTAGGATTGTCTATTCAACTTTTTGTTTCTATTTTCTTCTCTATTTAAAGAAAGTGTAAATTGTATAAAACCAACGAATCCATTAATCATAAAAATAATATTAACACAAGAAAATGAGATCTCGACAAAAAAATCTCATTATTTTAAAGTGTCTCTCATTTACAATAAAAAAATAGTCTCTTAAAAGAATAAAATATTTCATGGTATTCAAAATAACTTGTGTTAAGAACTAGTGAAACATGCTTAAAAATATAATCTTCAAGTTCAAATGTAAAAGATCAAATAAAGTCGGTGATGGTCTAATGGTTCGAGTCGTTGGATTGGGAATCTGGAATTTTGTTGATTTAAGGCACCGGCTCGTCCCCACTTTCATGCCACTAAAAAGTTTTATCCAAATAAAACAAAAAATAAAAAAGGATTCGAGAAAATATCACCTGTATTTCAGAAATAATTACTTATTCACAAAAAATTTTTTATCGTCATTTATAATTACTTCATTAATGCCTTTCCAGCATAAAGGTTATCTAAAGCTGGTTTTCAGCCTTTTTAAACTAACTTAAGTATGATAAACTTATCAATATATCTTTAAGGATTCTATTCTTTATAACTTCAGATCGATCCAACTATATCTTAAGTACTTATTTAATAAACTAGTTAAACAAAATATTGTCTTTTATTAAAATCAAGTCACAAATCTCAATCAAATGGTTGGATGGAAGCCTTGAATTTTGACTAAATTAAGTCCCCACTCCTGTCACAAATGAATAATAAAGATCAAGACTTAGAATTTCCAACTCTAAATTTCACATCTTAAACAAAAGTTGCCAAAACTAAATTATACAATGAAAGTTTATTACAGAAATGTATTGGGCTTGAGAGATTGAAATAATGAAATAAACTAATTCTAGAACCTTAAAAAAGAAGCTAAAAAATAAAAATAAGAAAAATTACGAATTTACTGAACGAAAATCATCGCAAATAAAATCAAATGTTTGAATTTTGAAAGGAATTTTGAAGCTAAAATAGGAATAAAAATACACCAAAGAAGTTGTCAAGGATCTACAAACTATAAATTCTTATTTTCCATTTTAATACTTAAGACTTGGTAATTCTCGTTTGTATCAATTAAGTGCTACTTTATATTTATGATTTGAAAAACAAACACACGACCTAAAACTAGACTGAGGCAAAACTAAAAATTTCCAAAGAAAAACTTATTTAATTGAAATAAATCCAATCAATATTTTTGTTAAGTACTAGTCCCTAAGTACAAATTGTTTGGATAACAAGTCCTCAGTGATTTTAAATGACAAAAATAAATAAAAACATAAGAGATCACATGACTGTAAATTTTTTTCACAGTGAGAAAAGCTTAATCCTGTAGAGATTTTTAAAACTCTTCAACAAAAAATTTAAAAAAACTAATTTTTCTACCTAGACAAATTTTACTAAAAGAGAATTAAATTTCTCTAGAGAACATTGTAAAATGTATCAAATAAAATTCATGTCCAATAAATCGATCACGATCGATCGAACTAGAAATTAAAAATAAAAAAAAGTAAAACATAGTAACATAATCTGTTTATTCAGTCATTAACTTTCGAATTAAAAAAAAATAACATTTTTATAAAATGTTAAAAAAGCAAAGATTAAAAATCGAAAAAAATAAAAGGGAGACTTGAGAATATTTGAATTTTATGTTATTTCCGTAGTTCGTTATCAAAATTTAGAGTTACCAACTATAAAAAAAGAAGAAAATAAAACCGTTTTTGAAGCTATGTTTACTTTTACTTTCTTTTTTTTATTTTTAATATAAAAAAATATTTACACTATTTTTTTTTTACTTCGTCTTAAATCTCTTGTAAAAACACGATTCTAACAAGTTTTTTTTTTTTTTTTTTTTTAAGTGGTGATTGTTTTTGTTATGTGTGTGTTTTTAAGATTGCGTAATTTTGTAATCTTGAGAAAATGTTTCTTTCACAGCTTTCAAAATAAAAAAGAAAAAAATTTTTTTTTATCTTTAAACAAAAATTTGGTTTCAATAATAACAAAAAAAAATTAATGAGTTTTTTTTAAAGGGAAATGAAAAATAAAATGAAAAACTAAGTTAAGTATCGCTTGGTTCCGGGGTTCCAAGCCAAGTCGTAGTCTAAGAGTCGAGTTCGCAGTCATTAAGTATCTCGGATGAGTGACTCTGTCTATCGACCCAACGTCCCCCAGTTTTTCATTTCAAATAAAGAAATTATTTTTCTAAGATGCGAGTGAGGCCTACGGCCGAACGAGCACTAGATTTTCTGAATGCGAGCGAAGCGAGCACTTTATCTGCTTTATTGACTTTACTTTACCAGGTAGAATCTAATTCATTAAATGCGAGCGAAGCAAAGCTGAGCGAGCACTTGTTAATATTTTGCGAGCGAAGCGAGCACTTTGAGGTTACTTTCGATTACTCATCAAATAAGTTAAATAATCTATGAATGCAATTACTAGGTTATTGAAAAGCAAAAATTTAAATCTCTTTTAATAATAATTTCGAGTGCCTCATTTTATTTGACAAAGGGGTCATGAAATACAGCAGTTGCCACGAAAAAGTGGCATTACCATAACCGTTACCGTTACCATTACAATTTTCGAAAAAATACCTTTTATAAGTTTTTTTTTATTTTATTTAAAATTTTTTTTGATAAAAAATTAAAAAAAAAAATACTTCAAAAAAAAAATTTATAAAAGGTATTTTTTTCGAAAATTGTAATGGTAACGGTAACGGTTATGGTAATGGTAATGCCACTTTTTCGAGGCAAGTGCTGTATGTGTCTAATATCCAGTGGCGGAGTTACATTGTGGCGGCTTTTGCCACACCAATTTTAAATTTAGTATAGCGCCGCCACATTAAATTTTTGAAATTTTTCATATTTTTTTTAAAGTTGATCAGCCGACTTAAAAAAAATTAATTAAAAAAAAGAAAAGTTTGATTTTTTATTTGTTACACCGGTCTCTTATTTTAGATATAATTAATTTGGGCTTGATAACAAGAATAAGATTTTTTCTCAAGCACTTAATTCTTTGCATTATTTACTATTGACTGTTTTACCCATTCATAAAAACTAAGATTTTTTTTTTTAAATTCACATAAATTACAGTTTCAGATTTTAATGCCGATAATTCTTACTTGAGTTTAAAATAATTTTATCATGAAACAGACGATTTTGAATTTTACTATTTAGAAAATATAATTCAAAATTTGAAATTTACACTCTTTGCAAGGGGGCTCTAATCAGTTTTAAAAAGATTCTCATTTAAATAAGCTGAGTTCTACATATTCAAACAGAATATCATTTTCTATTTCAATCACTAAAACTTTATCAGCTCTAAATACCGTAAACTCGCGTATTTAACCCCACTCGTAAAAAGCGAAATTTCGCTTTTTCCCATGCATCTATCCTGTGTTTTGAATTTTTTTTTCTAAATACTTTTGATGCGGTGTTAAAACGGAAATTTTAGTTTTTGTACTGCATTTAAAATGCGAAAAACAATATTTGAATAAAAAAATTAAATTCCAAATTTTTGTTATAAAAATTAATTTTTAGTTTAAAATCATAGTCTAAAAGTGAAAAATTAGTTTTGAGTTGATTTTTTTTACCGATTCTCTAGTTAAATGATGATGATTTGGGATCATTAAGGAAGAGATTTTAATTCATAATCTTGAAATGACTCCACCAGAATGGAAGGAAATCTACTTATATTAACTTTCAGATGATGAGATTACGGTGATCTTAAAATTAAATGTCTCATTCAAGAATTTGGCGTTCCTTGAAATTCAATGAACTCATTGAATAATTTTCTTTTTGAATTGGCTTTTTATATTAATTTAAATAGAAAAATTTTCTAAGTAATGAATTATTTTCTTTTCCTCAATGATCCCACAAATATCAGAAAAGAAAAAAAAGACTTCAATCCTTTTTTAGAAATTCTTTTTTAAGGCAAAACGTTCCTGGCATTTTTCCAGAAATTTTTCACATCTTTGGAATATATTTAACCTTTCCTATTTCGAATTCTGAATCCGAGAGATCGTTTTCAGCATTAATATTTTTAAATGATAATCTGCGTGTTCAAAATGGTCAGGAACGACTTACGACGAAGTTATCCAAATGAAAATTCTCTTATAAAGAGCCTCGACTTAATTTATAAAATTGGTCAACCTTCTTCCCTTTTTTAAATACGAACGGAAATCAGAATAAATTTAATTACATATTTAAAATAAACCTCACTGATCTCCATCTACAGGAATGTCATAATGAGACATTAAATTAATTTTTCTTGAGTATGATTTCGCTTTCCAAAGCAGTAGCTCAAAAAATAAAATATTTAACCTTATTAAGTAATAGACACAAAAAAATTTGATTTCAAATTTCAATTTTCAAAATTTAAAAAAAGATAAAAAATTTCTTGAAATATATTTGCATCAAAAATTAATTTCAATTAAAACTTCTCTGCAAATAATTCTTTTGTTTATGCAGAAAATTTAGAACAAATATAACTCATCATGTCGATTAATGTTTACTAAGTTTCTTTTTACTTTATGACCAGTAATTTTAGATTAAAAATTTGAAGACTATGTATTACATACTAGTAGCATGAGACACGGAACTACGGTAAAGAAAAAAATTTTTAATAAAAAATAAAGAAAAAAAGAGAATCTATTTTTTTATGAATTAAAAATGAATCTCGGTCATAAACGAGTTCTAATTTAGAGACTAAATCCAGTATCATTATTAGAGCACTATTTTCATTTTATTTTTTTTTATATAAGAAATTTTATAAGATTTCTAACCAACTAAAAAAAAAATTTTTATTTGAATCTTTATTTAAGCTTAAATGCATTAAATAAAAATGAAAAAAAAAATTTTTTTTTTTTAATGACTCTAATAATGTACGGTATTAATGTGAGGATTAATGATATAGAGAAAAACAACACACAATTAGATTTAGAAAACCTTTATTATTTTTGTTCTATTCATAAATTGTTTGGGTTACTTATTACCATTTTTATCTAATTTTCCTTTATATCTAATTATTGTTTCCTAAGCGACATGACATACGAGACTGGATTGTAAATATATAGCTTTTTTGTTTTGTTTTGTTGTTTGATTTATGTCTGAATAAAAAGTGAATTACAAAAATAAAAAACATTCTTTTAAAACTCATAAAATTTAATTGATTTTGAAAAGCCCTTTACAAAAAAAAATAATAAAAACAAAAAATGTCAAATTTAATTT
>NTPY01000100.1:383680-402177 GCA_002922825.1 Brachionus calyciflorus | reverse complement strand
ATAAATTGTAGAATAAAAATTTCAAAAAAAAAAAAGGGTCATATATATGTAGATATAGATTAATCTTAGACTAAATATTATTCATTGAATTAAATGTTTATTTAGGAATTATTTGCTTTTGAATTCGAGGATATCCTTAGTCGTTGCACTTTAATTTCACAATGAGAAAAAAAATACAAAAATAGATTTTTTGTTGTTTTTATTTTCTCTTTTTTCTTTTTAGGTTGATTATTTTTTTGTTTTTGAATGAAAAACCAAGGAACGTTTAGACGATCAATGCGAAATTGGTAAATTAGATTCTAACTGTTAAACTTAAATCAATAAAACAGCTCTAGTGCTCGCTTCGCTCGCACAACATAAACAATTGCTCGCTCGGTCGATACCTCGCTCGCATTAAGAAGATCCAGCGCTCGTTCGGCCATAGGCCTCACTCGCATCTCAGAGAAATAATTCTTTTTATTGGAACGAAAAACTGGGGGACGTTGGGTCGATAGACAGAGCCACTCATCCGAGATACTTAATGACTGCGAACTCGACTCTTAGACTACGACTTGGCTTGGAACCCCGAAACCAAGCGATACTTAACTTCGTTTTTCATCAGATTAAAAAATTTAGAAAAATAAAAATTTTTTTATTTTTATTTTTGTTTCCTGAATGAAAAAACTGCACTTAGCATTTATTGTTTTTTTTAGACCAAAATAAAATGAACTAAAATAGACATAATAAAAATACTTTTTCACAAATCTTTAAAGTTTAATTGAAAAAAAAAATCTTACTGGAATTTATAATTTTAAAACATTGGATAAAACACATTAATTTGCTAAAAGATGAACGTTATTGTGAACTTCATGAAATAGGTTTTCTTTAATTATAAATTTAAGATATGTTATGATATTAACCAAGGATGAAATTCGTTTTTAATTGATGACCTTCCTCATTTTTGCCTAGACGTCAGTAAATCGCTATTCCTATGTTAGGTACTCTACAGGGTTTTTCTTTTTATGTAAAAATAAGTTTTCGTCTATTAGATGCATATTTCAATTTAATTGGCTAGTTTAATATTTTAAAGTGAATGGTCGTAATCTTCCTTTAGCATCGATGAGCCATCAAAATTAGTGCTGTGAAGTTTATTTCATTTCGTTCAATTTGATGTAACTTTTTTATTTTTCTATTTTTCTTTTTGCTTTAAATTGTTACAAAATGTAACAATTTTGCCACACCGAAATATGACGAATGGATTTGAACACTGCCTAAAAAATGTTTTATTTAGTAAATCATTATCTTAATGAGAACATAATTTTAATTCAAACTAACTCAATATCAAGTCAGTTCTGAAAAAATTATTCCATTGGAAAAAAAGTTTTTTTTCTGTTTTATTGAATGTAGCAAAAATGTTACAAAATCTTTAGAAAAAATTTATTCCGTCAAAATTGAGTTAGCTGCTAAAATAACTAGTGCTCGCTCAGCTTAGCTTCGCTCGCCATTAATAAATAATATGCTCGCTCCGCTCGCACTCAAAGTTGATTCCTCGTTGTATAAATCTAATGCTCGTTCGGCCACAGGCCTCACTCGCATTCAAAAAGAGAAATCTTTTTCTTGATTTTTTAATATTTAGAGCTAAAAATCAAAAACCAAAAAAAAATAATAAAAATGTTTTTAGAAATATTTTGATTAATAAAAAATTTTGGAAAAAATTAAATGGTCATCATAACTAAAAATTAAAAAAATGAAAAGTTTGCATAATAAATTCTATGCAATTTCAAAATGTAAAACTCTTAAATTAATTGATTTTTAATTATATCATGAAAAGCAAATAAAAAATATATAAAATATAATGAAGCGGTATTCTAGTATTAAAAAGTAATAAAAATCCTTTTACTTTTTTTCTTTTTCATCATGATTTAAATATGATAAAATTTAATTGTTAGATAAGCTTTTATTTTTTTTCTAATTTCAAGTTAGATTTATGTCATTCAAAAAAAAAAGAGAGAAAAAAAAAGATTTTAAATGTAAACTTAAAATTTCTTTTTTTTTTTCTTATTGTATTCTCAATTATTCTCTAATCCATTGTTTGCTTTCAAATCTAAAAGTTCGTGTTTATGAATAAATTTTTAACTTAAATCCCAATTGCCTTGTACTAGTAGTAGTAGTAGTAATTAGCTTATATACAATGATCTGGGTCTTATTTTGGGCACAAACCAAAATTGAATAGCTCAAGGATCAAAACAAAAATGTAAAAGTCAATTTTTTATTTTAAAATTTAATTTTTTTTTTACAATTAAAAAAAAATGATAAAAAATTATTAAAAGCTAAGCCTTTAATATTTTTATTTAAAAAATTTTTAAAAACCATATCCAAAACCGTATGGTACATAAGGACATGGATTACATGGATCAATTAATGGATATGATGGAAATGAAGGAAGCATCAATGGCATTTCTAGAGCTGGTAAAATTGGTGGTAAACATGGTTGACATACTGGTACACATTGAACACAACATTTATTCTTCTTATTTTTACTCGAACAAATACCCATTTTAATTTTTTAATACTTTGTAAATTTAATTTTAAACTTAATTTGATGAGAAAAATTGTATTCGAATCCTTGGTTTTATAGATGAATTCGATATATACAAAAATACAATTTTTTTTAGACATTTTTGTCATTTATTTTTAAGGAATTTCGCAAAAATATTTTCATTTTCTTGAAAAATGATCAAATTACATCATTTGATAAACAATTTAATTTTTTTTTTCTCAAAAAAATATCTAAATGTGATCAATATGATAAAGTTTGATTATTTTATGGAGAAAATATTTTTGCGAAGAATAATACAGCGTTTCAAAAACAATAGAATTTTATTGTAATTATTTATGAATCCTTGATATATTTAGTGTATTAGAACAAAAATACCAAGTTCTGGTGTAGATTTATTGAAATATTTAAATGAGGATAACTCTCTTCAATATGAGAGATCTCAGCTTAGAATTGATCATCACTAGTGCGTGCTTATAGTTATATAGTAATAACAATAACTTTACAAAAAAAAATTTAAATTTTGAACCCGTTTTCATTTACTTTCAAAACATTCTTGATCGCTTTAGAAAAAACTGAAATATTTTGCTTTTTTTGGCTTTTTTGCTTCTCTCAGATTATAACTCGTTCCCGGCGATTTCAAGTTAAACGTCATTTACTTCATTCATTTGTTTTGTAAAATTTGAATAAAATAGTTATATTTTTAAACAGGTCTTGTACATTTCATGGAAATATTCATTCTGTGCCTACGGCTCTCGATTATCCATGCAAAGACAATAAATCAAAACAAACCTTAAAGTTTTCCTTCTTTTGTTAACAGAGTGTTCTCTTAAAGTTTGATTTTTAATTAATTAATTAACATTCATTGTAAAATACACTGTAAAAAATAAAAGCGTCTAAAAATTGAATCTTTTAGCAATTTTTTGGAAAACTAGACGCTTTTTTTTAGTCGTCAAAAAAATTAATCGTTTTCAAAGATAAATGTATCTAACTAAAAAACTGCTAATAAAAAGTGTCTTGTTTAAAAAAAATGGAAATTTTGTAATGAAAAATTTAAAACTAGTAGTTTTTAAATTAGGCACTTTTAATTTTAGACGTTTTTTTAAAGACATGGCTAAATATAAGCGCCTTAAAAATAGTGACTACTAAAAGAGTCTTGAAAACTCTCCAAGATGACGTCTAGTTGTAGCGCCTAAAAATGGTGTCTTAGTCGCTTTTATTTTTTACAGTGTAGTTATTAAAAAGCAATTTTTTTTAAATAATATTTGCATTATTTTTAAAAGGTTCCTTTTTTTTGGCAAAGTTTAAATGGATAATAAATTAAATATGAAGAAAATATTAATCAAAAAGAATGGTCCAAAGTCGATAGCTTTTTACATAGAGAATTTTGATCCTGATCATGAATCGTTTCCATTAGGTTTAAAAATATTATTTTTTTTTGAAATTTGTGGGCTTATTGCTATAAAAACAGCATTAATTAATTTATTTTTAGTTAAATTAAATTATTTTTAAATGATAAATTTAACGAAAAAAGTTTATTCTGTAAATTGTACAAGAATGAACACAGTTTTTACATTGTTGATTTAGCCTCTGCTAGCTTTCAGCAATTGGTCTGCAAAATACACGCCATTGTTAAGGATTAGAAATTTTTTGTGGAATTTAAGCAGAAAAAACATAAAATGCTTTTTTAATATTAATTCGGAATTCTCAAATTAGAAAAAAATTCAAATACAAAAAAACTATTTTTAATATTGAATCTAAAGTCTCAAGATTACACTTGTGCAAAACGAAATAATTTTCTCGTAGTAAAAATAGGCAAGACAAAGCCGAAAATGTTTTTATAAACAATTTATTTATTTGTAAACAAAAAATTATTCAATTTAATTAAAATTCTGGTTTTTCTGATGAACTATATTTACAAAAAATCATTATCTCTTTTTTAAAAGAGCTAAGCCTTTAGAGATAATTATGCTTCATGTTCAGATTACATTAAAAACCATATCCAAAACCGTATGGTACATAAGGACATGGATTACATGGATCAATTAATGGATATGATGGAAATGAAGGAAGCATCAATGGCATTTCTAGAGCTGGTAGAATTGGTGGTAAACATGGTTGACATATTGGTACGCATTGAACACAACATTTATTCTTCTTATTTTTACTCGAACAAATACCCATTTTCTTTTCTTCTTAAATCTCAATTCAATTTCTTAAGTGTAAAGTCTAAAAAAACCCACTATTTATATTCAATTTTCATCAAATTTTTTTACAATTATTAAATTTTGTACACTTACAAAACATTCAACTTAATAATTTTTTGTATAAACTTTAGAAAACAATCAATTTTTTTTCCAATTTTTATAAAAATTTATTTGTAAATATAAAATTCCTAAACTATCAAAATAAAAAAATGAGCTGAAAAAGAAATTAATAAATTTGAGAATATTTCCTTTTGATTTCAATAGCTTTTGAAATAATGGCTCGTTTCTTATCGAGTTTACTCTTTAAGTCATTGATCTCTTGGTGCAGCATCTGTTCGTCTAATACTTTAAACGCAATTTAATATCGTTCTTGGTGAGTTTATTAGTAAAGGTTTGATCTTTTTTAAATAGTTTCAGTTCTCTACAAATTAAATTCTTAGCCATATTTTCCTCGTATTGATGATTCTCATTGTTTACATTTATTTTTGGCGTTGTTTCTACACAGAATTTATCTTTGGTTGATTTAATAATAACGATTGTTGTCATTGATTCATTTTCATCATCTTCAATAATATTCATTGTTTTTAATGGATTTGTTTGTTTTTGTGTTTGTTTGGTTTTGTAAACTAGAGTCTCGTAATTTTCTATTTTTAAACAGGAGAATCCTAAATATACTCCTGATTTTTAAAAACGAATTTATAATTTTGACGGCACTGTGAAGTTCATTTCAATTCGTTCAATTTGATATAACTTTTTTATTTTTCTACTTTTCTTTTAGCTTAAAAGTAACACTAGAAAATTAAAGTTTATTTTGACATGAAATCGAATTTAAATCGAAAGAATAAAGATAAAGTAATAAAATTCCTAAGGTTAAAATATTATTTTTAAATAGTGCCGGCGTAACAAATTTATTGTTTTGTAAGATTTATTTGAAAATCTAAATTGGCCTCGATTAGATTTACCCTTTTTGATATTATTTCCAATTTTTCAAGTATGTTATTAGATTCCGATTTAACTTCATTAATTAATTTAGTCAACTTATCAAATTTTTCATTAAATTGATTCGAGTTTTCTTCTCTGTCTGTTTTTTTATTATTTGTGTAGTTTTTTTTGCATTCATCGAAAAAAACTGTCATTTTTGAATAAAAGTTGCATGTTCTTTTTTTTTCGGTTATTTTTTCATCATTTGATTTTCTTTCTTTAAATGAGTATATTTTTCTGATCAGATTATCAAAACTTATAAAAGATTTTCTCACAATAAAAAGAAATTTGTTATTAGTATTTGTCATAATTTCTTCAATTTTATCAACATATTCTATTTTATTTGAAATTCCATCGGCAACAGAATTTTTGATCAATTCGCTCACAGCATCTATCGATATACCAGTAAACACATTCAAAAATAAAATTACCATCATAAATATAAACAAAATATAAACAAAATGATTTATGAAACTATCGCCATTGATTTCTTCAAGTCCCATATCTTCAGTCATTAGTCCACCGGTAAACATTATTAGCAATTTAAAAAAGCCTAATATAAAGCTACTATCAAATTGTTTCATAGTTAAAGTATTATTTATTTGATTTGTTTGTGAATAATTATCATAAGTAATCGATCTGTTTCTAAATGAAAGTAAGAAACCAATCAAACAGATAAGTATAATAAGAATTAATCTTAAAGATCTATTGATTATATTACCGAATACTTTAACATACGGTCCTATTTTGGCTAGCTTATCCAAACTAGTTAGTAAAATCATATATGTGGACAAAATCGTAATTGAAAAAAGAAGAGATTTAACCGAGTAAAAATAATTGTCATCACTTGAAAGAAAAAGAGTGGCTAAACATAAAGGAAAATTAACAAGCTCAAATATATTTTTTATAGATGTTAAATATACAAAAATTCTTTTAGATAAAATATTATCTATAACTTCAATTAGCTCCAATATCAAAAAATAAAAAGATAAAATAGCCGATAAGTATTTTGATGCTTCTGTTAAATTTCTATTTTCTTCTTTTTTATTATATAGTTCAATGTTAATTGAATAAAATAATACAAATAATAAATAAATTATTAAATTTGAATGATACAAATATGTTGGTAAATATTTCCATTTTTCATGCAATATTTTTTGAGTTGTCGGATGTGTAAGAAAATCATTATTTTTGTTGAGATTAATTAAAGTAAGAATGTTTTTGTTTTTTTCTACAGGAACATTTTGGAAGTTTCGTTCTGGTGATACTTGATTTACCGTTATTTTATTATTTTTCGTAATTTTGTAAAAAAAGTTTATAAACTCAAAGTTTTCTTGTTTATCATCAATAGAATAGTCAAGTAGTATGCCTACAAATTCATACCATTCTTTTTCGAATATCTGAATTAAATATCTGTTCAAAAAATTTTCATTGAACTGAGCGATTTTTAAATATTCGCTCTGATTACTTAAAGTAATTTTTTCATTTTTTATGGTAAATTTTAGTAGAATCATCAAATAGATAGCCATTACTTGGTTGTCTTTTTCAATAGATATTTCCTAACATTTGGAATAGTTGATATTCAAGAAAAAATCCATAAGTCTTTCTGCATTTATGTATTTGTAGATTTGTTTTAGACTACTTTCGACATCGTTGTTTTTATACGAAATAAAGTCTTGAAGAGATTGTTTAGGGATAAAAATATCGATTAAATACTCATCATCTCTCTCAAAAAATGCTTCTATTACTTCACTAGTCCGAAATGTATAATCCAAATTAACAACAAATAGATTTAGTTCTATTCTTTGTGTAATGTATCGATGATAATTGATTAAATCTTGATTGGAAAAAACATATTTCGGAAGAAATATAAAATAGTCCAGTAAACTCCAGTCTAAATTTTCTAATTTTTTCAGTCTTTGATTAAAATTCAGTGAATCCAAACAATTTTTTGGATTAGCTGTGAATAAAGTATTTGGATTTGTTCTACTTTTATTTAGAAAAATTGAACAAAATCTACTCTTTAATTGTTCTAGATCAGTATTTTTAGTAGGGTTGTTAAAATGGCTGTTTCAAACTAAAATTTTGAAGTTTGAAATTTATATCTGAATATTCAATGGTAAGAGTCATTTTAATTTAATTAAAAAAAAACGATACAAAATAGAATATTTTATAAGATTATTCATTAAATGGAATTAAAACAAATTTTTTAAACTATTATTTCATTAAATTTCAAACTATCAAATTTTAGTTTGAAATGGCCATTTTAACAACCCTAATTTTTAGTTAAATAGTTAACATTATCCACATTGTAAGCCCAATTTACTTTATAAGATTGAACTACTTGATATTTGTTTGGAGAATCAATCATGTTTTTGAATTTTACTTTTATATCATCGGATAAAATCCAAATTTTTCTATTTGATTCGAATTCTAGATAACATTGAATTGCTTTATAATATTCCTCTTTTTGTTTCTCCTCTAAACCCCAAAAGTTTTTATCTTTAAATGAGAAACAACTGTCAAATGTAATCGAAAAATCATTTATATTGAAATTTTGAGTAAAATCAACTATCCATAACGATTTAGGGTATTACTGTATCCTGTAAACCTTTTTTTTGACATGTATTCGAGAATACTTAAATAAGTATTCGCGAATACATCAATAAGTATTCTCGGATACAAAATGTATTCGAGAATACTTATTGATGTATTCTTTTCGAGAAAGAATACTTAATTTTAAAAAAATGTATCCGAGAATACTTATTAATGTATTCTTTTCGAGAGATAATACTTAATTTTTAAAAATATGTATTCGCGAATACTTCTGATGTATTCGAGAATACTTTTGGTGTATTCGCGAATACTTCTGGTGTATTATGATCTTTTTTAAGTGTTTATTTTTTGTTTTTAATAATGAAGTACTCATGATTGGACCAATTTTAAGGATTTTTATAAGAAAAGAAAAATTTAAATTTATGATTTTTTATTAGTTTATTGAACAAATATATAAAAATAAAAAAAAATACAATTTTTTGTTTTAAAATGGAAAAATAAAGAGAAAAATAGTTATTCTTTTTTGTTTATTAAATCTAAAATTGTAGCTACAGTTAGAAATGCTACACGAGTCTCTTTTCGAGTCGGATTATTTAATAAATCAATGCTAGACAACTCGGCGAAACGTTCATGGTTTTGTACTTTTATTTTTAGCTCCTCGTTTGACAGTTTTTGAATATCGATCAGCTTGTTTACATTAGTTTTGATTGAGCTAGTTATCTGCTCTAAAGCCTGTTGTTCGTAATTTTTAAGTTGCAAATTAATATAATAATCACGAACAAACTCTAATATTTTTTTAAATACTAAATGACCACTATTCGGGCTTATTGAACGAAACCATTGTTCAGCTAAATGACTTGGTAAATTTTCATGCGAAGTTCCTCTTGATTGTCTCATAATTTTTTGTTTTGCTACATTCCATAGGCATTCAATCAGTTGGGTATGTTTACCAGTTGTTGGGTTCACAAAGTTTTTTGTATGGTTTACTTTAAAATGCTTGTATCCGTGGATTTTTAGCTGGCTATATGATCGCCATTCATCAGAAACTATTTCGCTTCCGACTTTACAATTTCTTTTAATTATTGGTATAAGAGTTTCAGCGTCTCTTCTTTCAACGACAAACATTCTTACTTCTTTCGGAATAGTCTCAAAATTTGTTGTTAACTTTGATTTGTATGATCGCTTTTGTCCATATACTCGATTAAATCTTGTATTGATCTTACGTTTGTCATTGCTTGAACTTGCTCTCGCTTCTTTTCTAAAAGTTCTCAAATAAGTTTTTATTTTTCCATGATTTTGACTCTTTATTGCTTTCACTTTTTGAATGTCTTCAATTTTTTGACACACAAGACCGAAAACCCACGGTCCTTGCACACGATCGCCATAATTTTTTGATCTAAATGATTTTTTTGATCCTTTATCTGAACTTAACAAACGACCTCTATTTGATTTTCGTTTGCCCTGAAATAACGATTCATCTATTTGAATTCGATATCCAGGACCACCCATTTCTGGGGCGTCTAACATTGAATCATACAAAATATTCCGTATTTTTTTGTACCAGTTAATGATAGTCTTCTCTGCTAAATTGCACTGGTTAAAAGTATAATTAACCGGTTGTTTAAATGACCAATACCAATAAATCTCAAGAACTTTATGGATTGATAAGTTAGAGGTTGACTGTAAAGAAAATACTTCATTTCTAGCAGAAAAATATTGTCTACATCCTAAGCTTTGACAACGAAAAATTAGACGATTTTTTAAGAATTCTAATTCGAAATTTTTCGGTTTTTGTTGACATTCTACTCTTGAACATACGTAATTTTGTTCTTTCGTTAAAATGTTCTTTAAAAACTCAATTAAAACTTTTTTCCCACTCAAAAACTCATAAAAATCTTTATTATTTTGAGGAACAATCATTTTTTTTCAACCTTATTGTTTCAATAAATTAAAGTGAAAAATTCTCAATTTAAATAAAGTCTTTGGTCGAATAAAACAAACTTTTTAATTAACAAGTATCTAATAATTATCGAAGATATGTCATAAAGGTAATTGTTTGTCAACTTCTCAAAAAAAAGCTATTTAACGGATATAATAACTCTTTGAATTATAAATTTTGATCTTTTACTGATTAAATTTAATTGATTAATGAAAGTCTTCTTTAGCATAGATATTTGTATTTATAAATTGATATAAAATAGTTGAATAAATTGATTTTAAACCAGTTAAAAATTAATTTTGCTAAAAATTAGAAAAAAATTCTTATTCAATCGAAAATGACAAACATTGTTAAAGTATTTCATGATATTCCTCGTGTAAAATCGCTGTATGATAGTCTCGAGATCAAATTAAAGCGTCATGAAAACAACTACTTTGTTGGCAAAAGCCTTGATTCAATTGATCAAAGTTTATGTGTTCTAGTTAGACCGATTGCTGAAGTCACTTCATCAAATCTTTCAGCAACAGTAAGTGTAGATATTCAGTCGAAAATACGAAAAATTCATTGGGTTTTGAACTGTAAAGAGAATTTTGCTGAAAATGTCAAAAGAAAATACTCTGAAAAACAGTACACAAGTTTTTTTGATATTTATAATGATTGTAAGATTATTTATCAAGAACACTGTCCAAATTACTGTGAGGCAAAAGCGACTGTTTCAAGTGAAAATGGTCGCAGAGTCCATAAAAAAAAAACAAAAGAAAACGAAGTTGGAGAGAATCAAATTGGTGATGCTAATGAAAATCAAGCAGCAATTAATTCAGGCATCGAACAACAGGCTTTAGAGCAGATAACTAGCTCAATCAAAACTAATGTAAACAAGCTGATCGATATTCAAAAACTGTCAAACGAGGAGCTAAAAATAAAAGTACAAAACCATGAACGTTTCGCCGAGTTGTCTAGCATTGATTTATTAAATAATCCGACTCGAAAAGAGACTCGTGTAGCATTTCTAACTGTAGCTACAATTTTAGATTTAATAAACAAAAAAGAATAACTATTTTTCTCTTTATTTTTCCATTTTAAAACAAAAAATTGTATTTTTTTTTATTTTTATATATTTGTTCAATAAACTAATAAAAAATCATAAATTTAAATTTTTCTTTTCTTATAAAAATCATTAAAATTGGTCCAATCATGAGTACTTCATTATTAAAAACAAAAAATAAACACTTAAAAAAGATCATAATACACCAGAAGTATTCGCGAATACACCAAAAGTATTCTCGAATACATCAGAAGTATTCGCGAATACATATTTTTAAAAATTAAGTATTATCTCTCGAAAAGAATACATTAATAAGTATTCTCGGATACATTTTTTTAAAATTAAGTATTCTTTCTCGAAAAGAATACATCAATAAGTATTCTCGAATACATTTTGTATCCGAGAATACTTATTGATGTATTCGCGAATACTTATTTAAGTATTCTCGAATACATGTCAAAAAAAAGGTTTACAGGATACAGTAATACCCGATTTAGGTAACTGGTCGATATCAAAAAAATTGATTCGATTATTCGAAAATTCAGTTACTAATAAACGATAGAGACCACTAAATAGACCCTTCGGTAAGGTTTTAATCAAATTAAAATTGAACTCAATATTTTCAACTGAATAAAGCCCCCTGAACAATTTACTACTTAGACTTTTTATTCGATTTTTAGAAAAAATAATTTTAACAATATTCTCTACATCGTTGAAATTATCTTCATCGAGTTCGCTTATTAGATTGTCGGAAAAGACAATGTAATTCAGTTTTTCAAGCTTCTTATTTTTATGTATATTTTTATTTAACTTTAGTATTTTGTTACTACTCATAAACATTTGTTGAAGAGAAGGTAAGCCTTCAAAAATATTTTCATCTAAATATTCGATTTTATTTGAGTTCATATGTATTTGGTTCAACCAAATTCGAAAGATAACCTTTGAATAAATTCGCTTCTAGATTTTCAATATTTTGGTTTGTGAAATTTTTTTCGTTTACAAATGTTTTTTCTGATACTTCTTTTTTTCTAGGTGATTCCAACCCAAATTCCATATTTCTACTGCCAATTTTTTCTATATTAGACATTTCGATTAAAATATTTTTTATAAGACTTTGTTCGAATTTGATGTTTTATTTTTAAAATTAACTTTTTTGTGGTAGAAAATCTTTAGCTTTTTAACGCAGTAAAAAAAATAAATTTTGAATTAAATGAAAAAATCAAGGATTCCAAATTAAATAACTTGGTTACCAAAAGTTAAAATTATTTTTAAAAAAAATTGTAGTAAGTTGCAAAAGTTTAGAAATTCACAATGTTTCTTTATTTTATTTGTTTTTTGAGTAACTAAAGACTTCGATTTATTCACGAAATAACAAATTCCCATTTCAAAATAGAATTTAAAAAAATCTTATGCTCAAAAAATTTTATTCACGAAATATAATTGGAAAAAATGCGAAAAATCTTATTTCAAAATACACAAAATTCTCTTAATCTTAATCCTTAAGCCCGGCTCCGGGCTTAAGCCGCTTCAAAACTTGGTTTCGACGCGGTTTAAGAGCGGCTTAAGCCAGGCTTCGAAACCTGTTAACTTTGTTTAGAATTGTACTGTACTAAATTAAGAATAAATACAACGAGGAATACCGTAGTGCCTCACTATAGCGACCATGGCCTTTTCGCTAATCTTCACTCAAAAACCCAGGGGTTATATTAAAAAAATCGACATTTTTGAAAAATAGAAAACCAAGGTCTTTTATTGAAATTTAATTTAAACCTCTGGTCTATTAAAAAAGTTAGATTCCCCGAACCAATTAATATATCGAAATTTTAAAATAAATATTTCTTACACAATGTTACTAAGATAATTTATTGAAACATAGTGTTGCTATAAAAACTTCGAAAAATTTAAAAAAAATAAAAAGAATTTGATTTTTTTTATTTCTTACTAAAAAATTGAACGATTTTATTGAGGCTGTCTATCTTTTTGGTTTAAAATTTGAGAAAATTCAAAATTCGAAGACTTCCTTAAACAATTGGTCTGTTGTTAATGTTTTTTACCTGAAATCATTCTGCCAAGCTCCTAAACTTAAAATGTGAAAGCTTCTTTTTAGCAGTTATGTATTAAAATTGATTTAAATTTCACAATATTTAGAATATCAACGTATCCTCGCGACTTATCATTTATAAACCATTTAAATCATTTTAAGTAGCAAATGTGTTTTTGATAGCTTAAATTTTTATTTCTTTTTTTGAAAATAGTGAAAAAAGTGTAAAAAAGAATAAAGAAAATTACAAAATAATAATCTTTTGCTAAATACTTTATATAAGACCAGGGAGTAATTTTAGTCTTTGACTTTAAGATCAGGTATTAGCCTTGGTTTTTAATTAAAGACCATGGAGTTAAAATTTCTAAAAAGTGTAACTTAACGAGGACTCCCCCATAGTCTTTTATATGAAGATTGGATATTACCTCGGGTCGCTATAGTGAGGCACTACGGTACACATTACCTACTATTAAATTAACTTGGTTCTAGGATCTAAAGTTTTAATATATACGCTGAAGAGACTATGACCAGAAATTTAGAGTGTCTACTTTATCAATGGTGATATCATGCGACTTATCCGGAGTATGTTGTCAAAAGATCTAATTACAGAACAAAACTAAATATTTTTGATTCTTCTTCAAAAGAAACATCGAATTTTGTGTAAAATTGAACTTTTTTATTGTAGAAAGAATCTTAAAATTAATCCTAATTCTGATGGTTATTACGAAAATTTAAATACCAGTGTGGTTCCATTTAGTTATCAAAATTTTGTTTGTAATGATTTTTTGGTGCAGGATAATGACAGGAAGCATACAACACAAAAAAAATTTAAATCCTAACAAATTCAAGCATTCAAATGGGTTAAAAAAATTGAAGATACAAAAATTTTAAAAAAAAATGGGAAACGCAATAACTATTTTGGGAATGTATTAAATTTATTCTGTAAATTGTAAGGTTCGCGTCATGCAAAGCTACATCACTATCTGAATTGACCATTTTCGATAGAATATTCGTAATCTACGTATATATCCTATAAACAAAATTAGAATTTAAAAACACTAGTTTTTAATCTTGAATCTAAAGCCTTAAGATTAAACTTGTTAAAATGAAACAAATGTGGTAAAAATCGAGACAAGGCAAAGACGAAAATATTTTTATAAATAATTTATTAATTTGTTAACAAAAAATTATTCAATTTAATTTAATTAAAATTTTTCATAAATTTAACAAAAATCATTATCTTTTTTATGAAGAGCTAAGCCTTTAGAGATAATTATGCAAATCTTATATTAAAACCCATATCCAAAACCGTATGGTACATAAGGACATGGATTACATGGATCAATTAATGGATATGATGGAAATGAAGGAAGCATCAATGGCATTTCTAGAGCTGGTAAAATTGGCGGTAAACATGGTTGACATATTGGTACACATTGGACACAACATTTATTTTTCTTTTTACTTGAACTACTACCCATTTTTTTTTCTTCTAAAATCTTAATTCAATTTCTTAATTGTAAAGTCTAAAAAGAACCCACTATTTATATTCAATTTTCACCAACTTTTTTTACAATTATTAAATTTTGTACACTTACAAAACATTCAACTTAATAATTTTTTGTATAAACTTTAGAAAACAATCAATTTTTTTCCAATTTTTATAAAAATTTATTTGTAACTATAAAAAATTCTAAACTATCAAAATAAAAAAATGAGCTGAAAAAGAAATTAATAAATTTGAGAATATTTCCTTTTGATTTCAATAGCTTTTGAAATAATGGCTCGTTTCTTATCGAGTTTACTCTTTAAGTCATTGATCTCTTGGTGCAGCATCTGTTCGTCTAATACTTTAAACGCAATTTAATATCGTTCTTGGTGAGTTTATTAGTAAAGGTTTGATCTTTTTTAAATAGTTTCAGTTCTCTACAAATTAAATTCTTAGCCATATTTTCCTCGTATTGATGATTCTCATTGTTTACATTTATTTTTGGCGTTGTTTCTACCACAGACTTTATCCTTCGTTGACTTATTAATAACCATTGTTGTCATTGATTCATTTTCATTTTCATCATCTTCAATAATATTCATTTTTTTTAATGTATTGGTTTGTTTGATTTTGTCAATTAGAGTCTCGTTATTTTCTATTTTTGAACCGTAAAACGAGTAGTCTCGCTTTCTGGATCAATTTGAAATTCTTTTGATTAATTTGTTTATATGTCGATAATTAGTCCAATTAAATTTTCGAATATGGACTTTTTTTTACTCTTTTCAATGTAATCATGTTTTAGTAGAGCGCTTGTCGTAGAGCTTTTATAGGCATTCTTTCGCGTTCTTTGAATTAAATAAGTCACTTTAAAGTATGAAAAAAACAATGCTCGCTCAGCTTCGCTTCACTCGCTACTAATAAATATATTGCTCGCTACGCTCGCACTTTAATTTATCTTGTGCTCGCTCGGTTGACACCTCGCTCGCATTTAATAAATCTAGTGCTCGTTCGGCCATGGGCCTCACTCGCATCATATAAAATATTATCACAAAAATCAACCAACTTAGCCTTACCATTTAAATCAAGTATTACAAATAAATATTACATGCTTCTAATATCTATTTTCTTTTTCAAATGTAAATATTCCAAACCTTTTAGAGTTGCATTTAGAATAACACCCATTTGTTCTTCATTCAAACTACATTAGATCAGAGACCGAACCAGCCGGACAATACTTCATACAAATCCACAAATAACTCTCTTTAAAATAACTACCAAAATATTTAACAATATTATCCGAGTCACATTGTTGCAAAATTGATATTTCTTTAACTATATCAAATAGATCTGACTCAATGGGAATTTCTTTAAGAGTAACATGTTGTTTTTTTTTCTTTATGCCAATGCGACACATCAATTCGAAAATATACTCAATGGGACTTTTGAGATTTTCGTCAGATAGAAATTTTAGATCAATTATTATGAATTCAAAAAATAAAATTATCATAATCTATTTAATTTTATATTTAAAAAAGCTGACAATTTCTCATTGGTTTAAATGTATATATAAAAAAAGAAATCGATTAATTTTTATTGTAAAATTAATAAGAAAAAATGTTGCAAATTTTTTTAAGTGTTTTAATTTTGTTGGTCTCTTATGGTGGTGCTCAGTGTCAAGAGGCTAAAAATCAAACAAGAATTAATTGTCCATATCCATTTGTAAATAATTACAATGGCTATACATTCAATTATTGTTATTATTATGCTGGATCTTCTCAATCATTTACTAAAGCTTATCAAACTTGTACAACTACAGTTTACAGCGGTTTGGTTACTCCTAAATTATCTGATGGTTTGGATGATTTATACAAATTGTACAAGGCTTTTCCAAATTATTATTTCTGGGTAAATATTCATATTCACTTATTTAATTCAAACAAAGCAGTTTTTTTTACAATTTTTTTTCAATTAAACGAAATTTTAAGTCGTAATTTAAGTTAAGTCAAAAGTCCTTTGAAATCTTGGAAAAAAATTTTTATTTGAAACCTCTTAGAAAATCTTAATAAGTACTAGAATTTGTTGTCCATTAAAATACTAGAGAATTTTATATTTATAAGCTTTAAATGATGATTTTTTTCGTAAATCAACTGAAACAAATTTAATTTACTTTTTTATGTTAACAATGAAATTCAATTAATTGGATTGATTAATCTTTTTTAATAGGTTGGAGCGATAGCTACACCAGCTAATCCAACATCATTTAGATGGCAAGATGGTACACCTGTTTATCCAGGAGCATGGTGTGCAGGTCATCCTAAAGGTGGTGATAATTTATGCGCTTTCTATACAACGACAGCAGTTATTGGTAGAGATAAGTGTATTCAAAGTGGTCAATGCACAGCGAGTTTTTTTGATCACAATATAATTTGTCAATATGGGTAAAATATAAAGAAAATTTTCCTTTAAATCAAAAATTTAATTTTTGTTTTTATTAGGGTTTAAAATTAGAAAAAAAAGAAGAAAGAATTCAAGCTTTTCTTAATGTTTATTAAATTTATTGAATAATAAAATATTTTGTATCAAGATTTACATTTTTTAATTTTTAAAATTTGTATTTTATTTTTTGTAATGTGTAATGATGTAATGTGTAAAAATATTTTTGTATAAGAAAATAAACGAAGAAAAATGGCTATAAAAACATTAAGGTTAAATTTAAAAATAAATAAAAATTTGATTTTAATAAATTTAACAAAAAAAATGGGTAGTAGTTCAAGTAAAAAGAAGAATAAATGTTGTGTCCAATGTGTACCAGTTTGTCAACCATGTTTACCACCATTATTACCTCAATTTCCAATGTTTCCATCATATCCATTAATTGATCCATGTAATCCATGTCCTTATCTACCTTACGGTTTTGGATATGGTTTTTAATCTAATCTGAACATAAAGCATAATTATCTCTAAAGGCTTAGCTCTTTATTAAAAATATAAGATAATAATTTTTTGTATATATAATTCATTAGAAAAATACAAATTTTAATTACAAATAAAACATTTTTTTTTAAAAAAGCTGCTTTTATTTTGTTTTTACGTTTTGTAGAATAGATACTAGTTTTGGATGTCGACTAATCTTTTTTTTCTGACTCGACTCAAAAAAAAATCCACAACATTAAAAGAAACTCTGCTTTTTAAAGGTAAATATGCTTTTTTTAAAAGTTTTTTTTCAAATGAAATAGAAATCCAAAAAATTATAAAAATTGGCTGTGTGAATTTCTGTTATATTTTTTACAAAAATTTTTAAATAAAAAAAAAATTTTATTTCGGGCTAATATTGAACCATTATTTAACGAAGTAAAATCAATAATTAATATTGATAATTCATTAATTAAAAAAGTTTTGCAATTTTGAGCTGCAAATTAAAATTCTTATTGAAAAAATAAAAATAAACAAGAATGATCCCACAGTATTCTATCCAAAAAATGTAAAAATCCTAATTTTTCTCAAATTTTGATTTTGGCTGTTTTGCTCAAAATTCAAATACTTAATTACTTGTACAGTGGATTTTTTAAAAACAAATCCTCTTTCATTTTATTTCAACAAAAGTTTTAAAATGTAAAAATTGAAGGATTGGATTTTAAAAATTCAATGTGCAAGTGGCAACTTTTTTTTTGGGACCACTACTTTTCATAGAAAATTTTTTGGT